>NMRB01000058.1:351213-395390 GCA_002633025.1 Notospermus geniculatus
CCCCCCCCCCCATGCACATGGGAAAACCGGAGCTGTTCTGATTATGCTGTTGCCACGTGATCTCATATCAAGAAGGTAGGCCTACGGTATTGGCTAAAGGCAAGGAATAGCAATATATATCACCACTAATCAAAAAGTGCCTACATTTTTTTACAGACTATAAGGCCATACTGTCAGGACCTTGCAGTAATGTATACAGTACAGGGGCTACACTATCAGTATACAGTGTATAAAGGAACTACTCACACAAGACCGTACATTTCATGAATGTGTTGTGTATAACCTACCAAATTTCATCATTGGCAACATAATTACACTTTGCCGCGGCTCTACCCTGTTGAGCTGTTTGTGCGTCTGCCATCGGGACTATCCAGTGACCAAGAACACAGACTTGAAACGAAAAAATATGGGTTTTGGAACGGGAAACACAAACAAGTGATCCCAAACTGACCCAGATTGTTTAATAATTTATGCAAATAGCACTATGGTAACCTGACGCCCAACTGCCACGTGATTGACAGGACCGTGGAAGCACGTGCAAAAACAGCTGGCGCGTAATGTCAACACAAATATCACTCCATGTTGTAATTTACAGCTTTCTTTGAACTCAAAATACAAAAATTCCTGTATCACAAATAATCTACAAAAGGAGAACCATTTAGTTTGATTACAAAAGCTATAAAGGTATCTATGCCGGTCATCATTTTTCTAAGGAAAGTGCACATGACTTGTGGGGAATAAAATTAACATAACAAATCAGAGACGAAAAGCCCGCCCAATTTCTAAACTTGGTTCCAGGCAAAAGACGGTGACCTAGATTTCAGACACTCGGAAATTTCTATTGGCGCCGCGTCTCAGCTACCTGGAGACGAGGCTGAATAACTAGGTCATATCGTAAATCGGAAACAAAATCTGCGCACCAGACGGCTGCGCAGTGTTGAGAACATGGCTGGCGAATGTCTGACCAAACTCTAAATGATTCGGATAACACACGATTTCTCTGGGATCAGGACACAGGGAGCCGCCCGAGCAATCTGTCTCGATTCACGAAAAGGCACATCCCCACTTAGACATGCTTTTATGTTTTAGTTTATTCGGTAAGGATGCTCAAAATTCGATTGTGGAATTTCAGACCGGCCGTCTCGCTCGTTCGCTGCACTACATCCGGTCCACAAAAAACACTTCCGGTGGGGTGAAATTTTCACTAAATAATTGCTATTTTTCTCTTTCCAGTTGCACTGCTATACGACACAGTACTTGCAAATGGTAAATATTTTCTTACTCTTCATTTTGATGTATAGAATGTGTTGTTTCATGCTACTGTTTTGTCACAAAATGTCCTAGACTGGAGGTAGACATCATAAGCCCAGTCTGTCTAGGTTTGCTTGTTGGTCCCGTCTCGCCGTCTATTGAAATCAGCCGTCCCGAGTAAATAGGTTTACGTAATCCTGCCATGATGACAATTGTTCATTCCTGGACATGTTGAGTTATTGATAGCAAGGCCCTGCATACCAAGTATGGATTCATTGGGCTGTTGTCCCATCCTCGATCCATGTTCATCATCACACACTTGAGTCTTGTTGTTCAGCCCAAATCTAGGCCAAGGCGTATTTGCCCACTGACTGAGTTCACAAAAGTCAATTTTGCCATGAAAAGCCTTTAATAAAGCCTTTATCATTTGATGTTATGACAGGTTCGTCACCGGACAGGACTCAGGAAAAGGAAATGTGATGAACCAGGGCTGCCAGCCTGATAGGCCTATAAACTTAACTTATAATATAAGTGGATGATGTCCCTCGTCTTTCGTAGGGGGTCATCTAGGCCTGTAACGTTACCTGTCTGTCTGCCCAGCATGGCAAACTGGTTTATTTTTTCCGGACCTGGCAATTATTGGTCCTTTTTTGGCTTCGTGGTGGTTTCAAGTGGCGTGACTAAAAACAGTCCCTTAGAAAAGAACCCATCAGTGTCTTTTAGACATGTTAGAGGAAGCAGAGCCAACTCCTGCATACGTGTATGCAACGTTGACTGAAAGCAAATAACCAAGGCCATACTCCATTTTCAGTTGATAACCATCTGATTGTTGAAAAACAGGACTTAAAAATGCACATTTGTCATCATTAAAGATAAATAAATTGTGTAGTGGTGACATGTGAGACAAGATGACATACTTTGGCTACCATATTTCATATCTTCAATTAACTTCAATTAACTGTAGGTGAAGACTTCCCTACATTTCGATGAACTTCAACATAAATTGAGGGCAATGAACCACAAATAATTTACTCATGACAATGTAGCCAACACACTTCATAAAATTGATGAAATGTCCATTTTTTTCCTCACTCAGTGAAAACTAAGGCCCATATTTTCAAAGCTGTTTTATCCGAAACGTGAACAAAAATCTGTTCTAACAACATAGCATTTTAAACTCATATTTTCAAAAATGCTTTAAGATAAAATGCTGTTCTTACTGAAACATTGTTTCAGCCATCGTTTTAAATGTAATGTGTTTCATCATGGTCCATGGGAAAGATGTTGTGTTAAACACCAGTATAGGTGTTACAATTTTTTTACATGATTAATTTCTTGCAGCAGTACCATAGGCCTGCAACTGTTACTGCTAGAATAAAATGCATTTTAGTGTTGAAACTGCTTTGAAAATATGGGCCCGGAGTCTGTTGCTGTGACAAGCCAAGGAAGCCAACAGGAAGTTAGACATGCCCCAACCTTTACTCTAGCTAAAACGCTCTATGTTTTAGCGTTAAAACCCTTTGGAAAATATTAATGTAAAAATGTGTTTTCGTCGGAGCGTTCTAAAACTAAAACAACTTCAAAAATATGATTTTTCCTAAAAACATTGTTTTATCTTTTTAAAATGCATTTTAGCGTTAAAACAGCTTTGAAAATACATGTATGGGCCTTATAGAGCTTGTGCAGGTGACGTCATCACGGAAAAATCCGCCATCTTGCCGGTCAAACTGACGTCAAATGACGTCGGCGACCCACGTGGTGCAGTTTGTCGTCAGCGCAAATGGAGTGTTGCGTCTTCAACCATGACGCTATCTGCACGTGGCGCACTTTGTCGTTGACCGCCAGCATGGTGGACTGCCGGTCAAACGTGACGTCATAATGAGCCGCTGCACAAGCTCTATAGTCCTGGCACAACACAATATGAAGTATGATTGTCCACACTTATGTGTCAAATGAAAACTATACTCAAGCTTTTATTTCCAACCAATCTGCCATGGCCTCACTGATGGCCTGCCTTCATTCAGTCACTTAAAGATATACACAGCTCCAAGGAAATGATCTTGAGCACTCAGTTGTACTTTCATTGCCCCATTGTACCCTGTGGTCCCTATTTATTACCCAACAGAAGAGCAATTTCTATTCATGCACCCCTAAATCATCTCAAAACATTTGACAAAGCAGCCTATTAGGAAACGGTCATGATAATAGGTATCACACATCAGTCCAAAACCACATTTTAAAGGTGGTTGCCCTGTATAATAACCGGCAACTATCGACAGACTTATGGTATTGCTATAGCAAGTGGTGTCCACTTAACGACGACATGTAACTTATGTCTTTANTCTACATGTAAAAAGCATGTTGCTGACGCATTTAGCTCTGTGTGCGTACAAAGAAAAAAAACAGTAAACAGAGTGAGACTTATTTTTTACATAGCCAGGTAACACAGCTTCAGAGTAATATGCTATAGGCCTATGCCAAGATATAATCGACATCAACATGAAAGAAACAGTATAGAATGTATAACGTCAGCGCTCCACACTAGTCATGCCAGTAGACAGTTTGGCTGTTCAGTAGTGTTTTTGTTGTGTTGGTTGTTGACCTCTGAAACCAATGATGTTATTATAACAAAGTTTACTTTGTTTTCAAAAACTGTTACAGCAAAACATTGCAAATAGGTAGTAAATTTTCACTGTTTATTTCATATCGACTCGTCTACAATATGCAGATGATGCAAATTTCAAACTACTGTATAGTTTTTCTGCAGATGTTGATATTTTGATTCCACTGAAAACAATTATTGCGTCGACTAGGGAAGCCTTTGCAATAAACTTCGTAGCTACACTTTTTGCATTTACTGATGTTCGGAAACAAATTAGTTCTGCTTCTGGCATGTCTGGAGAAATGGTTCATTGCCCTTGTCTACTCTAGTATAAAGACCGCCCCCCCCCCCCAATAATAATCCAGTGACTTGGAATTTCCACTCAGATTCTTGTTTGAAAGCACTTTGAGGCTTTTTAACTCCAAAACTCTCCCCAGAGCTCCTGGTGATAGTACAGCATGAGCAATCAGGATGAGTATGTCCACAAGCAATAGCTGATAGGCCTACCTCCATACTCAAAAGGCTGGCAGAGAATCTGTTAGCATTTATATCAGCCATATGCAGTCAAATTTTTCCCCATCATATTTTCCGAGTAGGTCTAAATATGTGGTCAATACCAGTGTGTGTGTCTACATTCTATAGAGGTTCTTCACGTGACGTCACATTTCTATGAAGACACGATGCCGCCATATTGACCGTCAAAATGTCAAGCGAAGTCACGGTATGAACACAGCGTCAAGACACACATCATGATGTCATGATGTCAAAATGTCATGATGTGACAGTCACATGGCCGTTGTGACGTCAGTGAAGAATGTCGTTAGTAAAAGCCAGGCCCTGAACAAGAAAACAAACCATGGAATTTACCGTAAGTTGGCTGATAGTCGCCCCCGCAGGCTGCTGCCTCCAAGTCCCTCTGTTCATTCGATCTTCACTTTCTCATTTCAGTACCGGTATGTAGTTATACTTACAAGACCAGTCCCAGAAACATCTCCGCTTCTTCCAGTTCCGATGGCCACGACAACAAGTGCAAATTTTACATACAAGCTAGTGGGAACAATTACGTAGTCCTCAACTTCACAAATATATATGGATTTTGGCTTGGGCGCCAAGAGACAAAACAGACTACAAAAAAATGTTTGCCAAACTTGACCATCAAGGAGATAACACCGGATGGAAAGGAGAAAGAGATGGCAGTGATATGTGAAAAAAATCACAATTATGTCCCCCCAAAGGTCTTTCAATCTAGTACTCAGTTAGTACAGTTAACTTATTCATGGGTGCCAGGAGAACCCAGTGGATTTTATTTGGAGTATCGTTTTGAGGAAGGTAAGTCATCACGTGTTGATCTGGTTGTAGAAGGTAAATAGAACTTATTTGAACCCTAATAACAGGGTACTCCTTCAGACTTTGTGGCCCCAACCTCCATCACATGTATTTCCAATTTTGCTGAAGAGTCATGTTGGGATCTGTCCCATCCAACTTCATGCATCCCGTGTCTTATCATCAATGCATCATCTTGCTTCCATTTTTTAAGATATTGTTGCCATGGTAGCGTGAATTTAATAGATCCATGGAAGAAATTTGAATGTACCAGAGCGTGAGGGGGCCTGCCTCCTATACATGAGATGTTCCTATGCAAGGCTGGCTCTCTGGTTGTGGATTTGGTTGGCTCAGCAAGGCCAGACGTGGACTGGATGGGATCCTTGCTTTCAAAATTTCGGTTTCCTATGCAAAATTGAAAGATGATTTCCAGTCAGCCTGCTGCGAGTATTCCATTCATGATTTAGGTCAAATCAGAAAGTCGGTTTCAAACTTAGTCAAGGACCGTGAGCTGCTTGACTCATTAATAGATCTTCAGACAATATTCGCGAATTTTATGCAATGTAGGAGGAAACCAGAGCCCCCAGAGGAAACATACGCTGTCGAAGTGTCGCCCTATTGATCATTCTCAAACTGACGTAAACAACAAAGATCTGTGCACTTCTACTGAAATCTCAACCACAACCTCGGTCTGAAACTGAATGACTTAACGCAGAAACCCCACGACAGTAACGTCGAAGGCGTTGCGTCAGACTTGACCATTGCTAAATCATGGATGGCGTCACGTCAGCCGGTTTCAGATCGAGGTTCTGGTTGAGATTTCGGCGGAAGTGCGCAGATCTGCCAATTCGAGAATCGTCTATCCATCACATGAGTATCAGGGTCTGACCAGGAATCAACCTGGGACCTGAGAGGTGGCAGGTGCAAGATGTTTCCTGCACAACTCTGACAACCCTTGATGGTGATGGGGGGATTGCAGTCATTTTGGAAGTGTAGGAATCCATTTCTTGTCTTGATAATCTAGGGGTTCCTCGTCAGAAGAAGAGTGCAGGTGTTCGCTTGATGTGGGTAACAACATATAGAAAACAAGTCTAATTTTAGAGGAAGCGTTTTTGCTGCTTCGCCACGATGGAGCTCTGGTAGTTTTCATGAAGTGAATGGATGTTGTTTCAGGAAGAAAAATTGTTGAGGTGACTGGGTACATTTCAATTAAATCGTGCTTGGCACGTGATATCATGCAAGTCTGACGGGTATTTTAATTGAGTTGCTAGGAATTACATTCGATGGCATTTATTGGAGTTCGTGAATTTTGAAGCACTTAGTGAGGCCAAATGAGGAAAAAGTCCATTGTTTTTGTCGGCTAAAATGTTTTATGTGTCGTGTTTAAAATGCAGCTCATGATTCTTGTGTGTTTCAGTAAAAAAAATTCTAGCTCTATTGGGTCCCAAAACGTGTTTTTTCATGGAGGGCTACAGTGTCAGGATGCTGACATCACTAGAAGTTTCTGGGTCCCTCCTTCGTCATGGAGTCTGGAACAAGCTGATGGAGCACAACATATATTCACTTGGCCTAAGTATTGGTTTCTGTCTTACAATAAATACAGACACGGCGGAGACTGCATAAAAACTGTCTAGTGCCAGGTTCACCGAGTGCAAAACTTTTTAACGCAGTTTAATATAGTTATTAGCCAACGTCTATACCCGATTGGTAACATCATCTTCAGGAGCACTGAGAGGAGATGGAAAATTATCAGTTCTTTCTTGACTTACACAGCATCTTCAACTTGTGGAGAGGCAGATTCGTCAGTCTGTGGATTTATGCCATCCACAGACTGAAGATCTGTGAAGATTCTACAAATCTGTGAAGATCCACAGACTGATCATCCTGATANTCTGACGGGTATTTTAATTGAGTTGCTAGGAATTACATTCGATGGCATTTATTGGAGTTCGTGAATTTTGAAGCACTTAGTGAGGCCAAATGAGGAAAATGTCCATTGTTTTTGTCGGCTAAAATGTTTTATGTGTCGTGTTTAAAATGCAGCTCATGATTCTTGTGTATTTCAGTAAAAAAATTCTAGCTCTATTGGGTCCCAAAACGTATTTTTTCGTGGAGGGCTACAGTGTCAGGATGCTGACATCGTTAGAAGTTTCTGGGTCCCTGCTTCGTCATGGAGTCTGGAACAAGCTGATGGAGCACAACATATATTCACTTGGCCTAAGTATTGGTTTCTGTCTTACAATAAATACAGACACGGCGGAGACTGCATAAAAACTGTCTAGTGCCAGGTTCACCGAGTGCAAAACTTTTTAACGCAGTTTAATATAGTTATTAGCCAACGTCTATACCCGATTGGTAACATCATCTTCAGGAGCACTGGGAGGAGATGGAAAATTATCAGTTCTTTCTTGACTTACACAGCATCTTCAACTTGTGGAGAGGCAGATTCGTCAGTCTGTGGATGCCATCCACAGACTGAAGATCTGTGAAGATTCTACAAATCTGTGAAGATCCACAGACTGATCATCCTGATAGTTGAGTGATTATTACATCCGCTCGGCAAGCGCCAGGTCCTGGGTTCAAATCCAGCCCGGGCCATATGGGATTTCATTCCCGGCTCCGTCGCATGGGACTGAAAGCTGTGGCGCCTTGTACCGTACCTTGTTTCTTTGCAAGGGCAAGTAAAAGACCCCATCCAAGTGAAGAATGTGAGGAACTTGAGATGGCCTCCTCCGTACTAATACCAGGCCAATAATGCTCGCTTTGGCCCTGACGGAAATATCAAATACAAATACTGCATGCAGTCACGGATTGCAAGAGACGTCTGCCCAATTCACCCGTCCTGATATCCAGGAAAGGCCCTTTACGCTCTGAATTACTGTGCAGGGTGAAAAAGCTCAGTGATAGCAAAAACATTCAGGCCCGGTTGCACCAGCTATGCTCAAAGTTAAGTTTGAGGTTGACCTCACTAAGTAATGATTTGCCATTACAATTTGAGGTTGAGAATGACTTTGAGGTTAGCTTGACCACAAAGTCGACCAGGCCTTAGAGGCCTTAGGGCTTTTGGTAAGAGTACAATATTGTATGAGAGTACTATTCCGACTTATCACAGATATACTCCCAGATTTTGGGCTGCAGGGAGTAAAATACTCCTTGACATTCACTCTTTTGGGAGTAACAGTAACACGTTCCTTGTCTGAATACTCTGTGTGAATTAGAAAGTAAACATAAAGACAAAGTCAAAGAATGTCATGAATCTGGTGTGATTTTGGGTTTTTGGAAGCATGACATTCTGGGAGAGGCTTCCTGTCACGTCGAGCAGTAGGCGACAAATTTGAAATTGACTTCTGTGTTCATGTCTTTCTGATTTTCTGTGATGTGAGGAGTATTTCTGAAGGAGGTGTTGTTGAGCATCGGAATCAGGTGTCAAGCAAAAGTATGCTGCAACGTGACTTAAAGGCACATTCCCGTGAATTGTGGGGTGGTGGTCGTAAGTTTCCATTGGAAGAATTTCCATGTGAAACCTCCAATCTGAGAGGTTTTCCACTACACTGTCACTTTACAAGATATAAGAAAGCATTCAGACGTAAAGCTGTTTCCAGTGTGGGTAAGCTGAGGTTTAAAGCTGTTTCCAGTGTGGGTAAGCTGAGGTTAGCTGTTTCCAGTGTGGGTAAGCTAGGTTTTGTCGTGTCTGTTTGTCGGCATCAAACCGACTCATTTCTCTTTAAATCGGCAGTGTTCATCAAACTGTGGGCATCTAATGTTACAAACATGCCAGCCTGATATCATTGTCATGCCGGTTGAAAAGCCGTGAACTTCAGTCTTCATGCCCAGGGGTCTTCAGTTCAGTTGATGCCAAGGCAGGCAGGGCTGCAGGTCGGCCACAGTTTGGGGCCAAGATATAGTCATCTTGTTCTGAAGATCTCTTGGCTCAAGTAATGGAGAAACATCATGGTTCATTCTGATGTTGCAATTTTGGTCGGTTCATTCATTTGAATAGCTATTCTTCTGTGACATATTTGAAGTTTTTCAAACATGGCTGATATTTGGGTATGAAACGTCTGTCCTGGACTCACCGCCAGCTCTGCCTTCCATCTTCGCTCGAGATCTTTGCGGTCAAATGGAGCATGTATCATCTTCAGCTGCAGTCAACATTTGCACAAGGTCTGCTCTCCAGCTGACATATCTACGCTTGGTCTGCTCTCCAGTGGACCGCAACAAGTTGGAAACTCGATAGGAATGTCAGACGCGATTGGTAAGTTGTCATTGTTGTGGAAATTTTGCCCCTTTTCCACATCACTTGTCGTTTTCAACGTACTTGGCTCCATTCGTAGGCCAAATGCCAAATTGGTGCACATCGCCAAAAACAAAACACTTCTGAAAGAGAGAAAAAACTGACTGACAATTCGGCTTCCTAAATCATGTGAATTAGGAACAATGGGTTGAATCAGGAAATGGAAATTCTGGTTACCTCACGTTCTGGAACAGCTTTTTCTGATGTTGTTCAGCTGTCATGTTTAGTACTGTTGAATATGACCGGATTTTATTTTCGCAAATGGTGATGGCGATGATAATGTGCCGCTCTAGCGCTTTCCGCTGTTAATCCTGTCTCAAAGCGCCTCACATGATGTCTCTGCAGACACCTTCCTGGAGAACTCAAGGAGCAGCTCATTCAGTGCTCACTTGATCCTTTCAGACCAGTTGAGAATACAGACAGAGTGGCGATTTGTTCGGGAATCAAACCCGTGACCTCTCGGTCTGGAATCGGTGATCAACCACTGCACCACCGCACTGTCCAAGGACCTCTCTCTTCTGCTAAAGACTTGTCATGTCCCTCTTTAGGACAAGATTTCATTCAAATCTCGAGAAATCTGAAGCCAACCTCAGTTCAGTGCTGACTATGATCCCTTCAGACCAGTTGAACATACAGAGTGGTGGTTTGGCTAGGAATCGAACCCGTGACCTCTTGGTCTTGAGTCCGGTGATCAACCACGCACAGCACCACCGCACTGTCCACAGGGACTTCCTCTCTTCGGCTAAAGACTGTCATCATGTCCAGCTCTTTCGGATAAGATTTAATTTAAAACCTGAGGAAATGTGAAGTCAACCTCAGTTCAGTGCTCACCATGATCCCTTCAGACCAGTTATGAGAATACAGAGTGGTGGTTTGGTGGGGAATCAAACCCNGGACCTGTCACTCATCATGTCCCTCTAGGACAAGATTTCATTCAAATCTCGAGAAATGTGAAGTCCAACCTCAGTTCAGTGCTGACTATGATCCCTTCAGATCAGTTGAACATACAGAGTGGTGGTTTGGTGGGGAATCGAACCCATGACCTCTTGGTCTTGAGTCTGATGATCAACCACGCACTGCACCACCGCACTGTCCGCAGGGACTTCCTCTCTTCGGCTAAAGACTGTCATCATGTCCCTCTTTCGGATAAGATTTAATTCAAAACCTGAGGAAATGTGAAGTCAACCTCAGTTCAGTGCTCACTATGATCCCTTCAGACCAGTTATCAGAATACGGAGTGGTGGTTTGGTGGGGAATCAAACCCATGACCTCTTGGTCTTGAGTCCAGTGATCCAACCACGCACTGTACCACCGTGCTGTCCACAAGGACCTCGCTCTTCTGCTAAAGACTTGTCATCATGTCCGTCTTCAGGACAAAGGTGGGTTCATTGGCACACGGATTTTGTCTGATTCAGGTCCGCAAAAAATGTATCAAATTGAATTTTGCATTGTCGTATCCGGAAAACTAGGGGGAAACAGACTGAAAACGGACCGGATCCGTGCGCCATTGAACCCCGCTTAAGATTTCATTCAAAACTGGAGGAAATGTGGAGTCAACCTCAGTTACCAACAAATACTGAATGTTTCTGTCAGTCTTGGTGCTCCTGAACGAGGAATTTATGCCCAGATGTAGTGAAGAGGTTCGAATATATTGTCCGGTCATTGATCGGTCGGTTTGATAGGGACAGACAGACTGTTGGTATAATATAGGCCTATTATATTTGGTCTGTGGCGCCCAGTGACTTAAGTACAGTGAAGAGGACAAGTTCAAAGTTTGTGTGTCTGCACTGTTGCCAGTGTTTGTACCTCTGTGCGTTTATAACACCTGGCAATGACACTGTTTTGGAATTCACCCAACTTCTGAGTGGGATAGACTTGAAGCTTTAGTTCTTTTGTCTGCTTAAAGGTGGCTCTGATGAGTGCTTTTGCTGTAGGCTTACTTACCTGCATGTACATTTAACACCAATAAATCATTGACTTGTGGCGAGACTGGCTGAAGGTTTGGCATTTATGGTCGTATGGATTGGTATTTTACTACTATTCCCGTGCTACTCCCTTTTATGGGCGATATGATTCAAATCACTGTTATTACTAAGACTTGGCTGTCCACCGCTGAAAAAAAATTGGTATTGAGAGCTGTGAGCGTCAAATGTAACTGCTGACAGAGTTGGACAGGGTATTTTATTTGTATACAGGAAAAACCCCTCCTCGACCTCTCAGAAGATCGATTATCCGGTAAATGTCCCTTCAAACTGAAGTCGCCTGTGAAGGAATTCGGTGATCAAGTATTTGGTTGTTTCTTGCTGGTTTTGCAAGACCAATGTTGCCTTACCTTATACCCCCGGTGTGAAATTGGTCCAAGCTGATGGGGTCTTCCCATCTTTTAACCAAGTTGACGTGTTCTTCAAAAGACCTGCTCAAATCACTTGGAAGACTACAATATGGCTGCTGTACCAATCAGCTCTAGCTCCACTAGACTAACTGATCACTGATGCCATCTCTATTTTCTGAAATCCAGGTCGGTGGATCTTGGTTTTACAACCTCATGTCGACTCTCTTCACTTTTGGATTGTTGTTCTCATTGCTTGGTTTCTCGTCTGGTTGACCACTGGTGTGTTGTCTTCTCAGAATTTCCCGTCGCACCAATTTTCTGTCAGCAGAAAAGAGTTAACGGCAAAAGCACCTGAGCTAAGGTAACCATGGCGACAGACAATGAAGAAGTTGGATTCACCTTCTTCTCTCTGATATAGTTGTCTCTTACTCCCCAAGGATTTGGAGCAGACGCCTTGTCTCTGTTTCATTTTTGGGGCGTCACTGTGTCACCAAGTCTGCTGAAGCCCTGGCATGAGCTCTGGTAATGACGTGTGTTCAATGATATCGAATACAATCGAGAGCGTCGGTCAAATATGGTAAGATTATCCCGACAGACACAGACATTTTGGGTAATTAGTCATATAAAGCTGGGGGTTGACGAAACTGCCGTCGGCGTCACAGAAAGAGCAGCTTTCAGGAAAAGAGTAGTATAGGCCAGACTGCAGTCTCCACTGTTTGCCGCATGGGAATCGCAGATCTTTCGTAACATTCACCTGTTGTTTGTATTTGCCTCAGGAGATCTACCATGTGAGTCCAAACATACCCGTTGTTTCCTTTTGTCTCATCAGTACACACTGACTTGTTGACTTCCTGTGCCTATAAGTTCATAATCTCCTTATGTTTCATGACATGATCCCTATTGTTTCGAAGTGCCTCACGAGTTCATGATCCCTATTGTTTCACAATGCCTCACGAGTTCATGATCCTTATTGTTTCACAATGCCTCATGACTTCATGATCCCTATTATTTCACAATGCCTCATGACTTCATGATCCCTATTGTTTCACAATGCCTCATGAGGTCATGACTGATCCCAATTGTTTCACACCATGCCTTGTGTCATGAGATAATGATCCCTATTGTTTCACAACGTCGCATGAATTCATAATCCCCTATTGTTTCTCAATGCCTCCTGAGGTCATAATCCCCTATTTTCCCCCATTATGGCTCATGAGTTCATAATCTGTGTTGTTTCACTATGACTGACTTAGGCTTAGGAGTTCATAATCCTCAATCTATTGTTTCACAATGCCTCACGAGTTCATAATACTTTTTCTTTGAGGAACAGTGGAGGATTATAAACTCATGAGGCATTGTCAACCATCGTTTTTCTTTCTAATAGGTGTTCCTTTTGTTTTCTCTTTTCAGAATGTGCATTTCGATGTGATGATTATACTTGTTTACCATATGCCTCACTAGTCTGTAATGGAGTCTTTGACTGTCTTGATAATTCAGATGAGAAAGACTGCAGTGCATTATCAACGACCGACGTCAGTCGGACTCAAAGTAGTGACATTAACATGAATTTAGGTGCTTCTGGTAAGTAGAAGAAACTCGGGTGATTTGAATTCTGAAAGAGTCGAATTCACTACAGAGTATAATCCAAAATGTTAGGATTTTACAGAAGTATACCGGGTAATAGGCCCTAAAAACGTTATAAAACAGGTAACTGAGGGTGAGATCCTATCCTTGTTGTCAAGTAAGTTACAGGATTACAATCGTGTAGCCATCTTTTGGAGACTCTCAACCCACAAGAATAGGCCATTTGTCATGTACGTACTACCAAGGAAGTAATGTACAACATGTCCATGTGATTGCAGGGCAAAAAAAAATCTCCAACCTTGCATGAAAATACACAGGACTACAAGATTGCAATCTGGCTAAAGGCTTGGCTTGCGTCAGAGTTGGAACTGTTCAATTTCCATCAATCGCAGACCCAGACAAAATCAATAGATTTTCCATAGAACCAGACAGTTGCCTGTTTACCATGGTAACCTCCGGAGTGTTTTCCCACTGTAAACCGTATTATACATACCATTTGCTTCTTTGCATGAGTGGTCTGTAATTCTATTTTTGGGAAAAAAAGTATGGTTGTCTCGCTCTTTTTCTCTATGGACGAAGGGATATCTATGATAGAAATTTATAGAGTTGTGTCTTTTTTAGATGACATACTCGACACAATTTGTGGTACAACTGATTTGAAGACAAAAATATTATCATCGCTACCCTTTTGGACAATTACCTCGGTCCCCTCCCAATGTGGTGACTGGGCAAGTTCAATCACCATGGTATCCTCCCAATGTTTGGTGACTAGCCATGGTCAGTCTGTTAATAGTTCGGCAAGGAAGATGTGTGCTGCTGACCCGTGGGAAAAAAACATCCGTTCGTCCCAACACACGTCGCACCTGACTGACCAACCAAGACTCTTATTTTGGAGACTGTGACAGGGTTGTGGATGGAGCCTGGAGTAGTCAGTGGTTCACTACAGGGTGGGCCAGAGAAGGTATCCCTCGAACAATAGCATTTCTATTGTTTCCCTATTGTTCGAGGGACACTTTCTTTGGCCCACCCTGTAGATACATGTACTTGTAGTACCCCTACTCTACCAAAATCAAGNGGAGATTGAACTTTGCTGATGCTGTATTCCCATTTACTGTCTGTCTGGGCGCTTGGATACATAAACAAATCGTCCTGGCGTGAAAAAATGTCACTGTTGTTTGGCCAGTGCTCAGGTCTCCTGTATATTGCGTGTTGCAGAAAAGATCAATAAAATTTTGATGAATATATTTAAAGGAAACTAGGGAATCTTCTTTCAAAATACTCCTCCAGTTGTATGGCATGTAAACATGCTATACCAAAGTCCCGAGTTGGATTTTTTCATCTTGGTGAAAAAAAATGTAACTCGGTACGTTGTCCTTTATTGAGGCCTGTCATGAACGATAAGATGTTTAATTAAATCTTCTCAGCATGTAAAAAGGGCGAGGTAGACACGTGGGTGGCCTATATAGGTTTAAGCCGTAGGCTTTCCAGGAAATGATTTATGAAGGATATTAGGAGATTGTGTCAACGGAAATATTAATTGGCAATTACACTGACTGGCAACTGAAGAAATATTATAATTTTAACCCCTGTTTGAAAAATATTGCCAAATCATTATTATAAAATTGTTGATATATTTACTATCCGATATCTCCACATCGGCTGGGTCAAATTTGACATGCCATACATCAATTGATTTGTCTTTTTGTCGCTATAGGCATGATCATCGCTGTGATTTTCCCTAAAAACCTGACATAAAAAAGTTCTTTCACCAATCACAGTTCGTGTTTTCACCCGAAGTGGCAGCCATTTTGAAATGACGCAATGCATTGCGCACGTGTAAACTGCACTGAACATCGTGGCAAACGAAGTGGGTTTTGAGAAAGGGATTCGTTATGTCGGACGACGCGAAAAATGAAGATAGCAGAAAGATACCGACAAGAAAGAAAGATGATTGATGTATTTTTTGTCAAATTTCACCCAGCTCTTGCGGAGATATCGTTCATAAACCTCGCGCCATTCGGATGTGGAATGAACTGTAGGTTGTTTTGCTAGTACATGTAGTAAGGTTCAGAAGGGTCACAGTGTGTCGGTCTTACTACAAAACGCAGGGCAACCAGCAGATACAACCATGTTGTTCACTTTTACCTCATCAGAAGTCTGATTTAGTCGGCGACGCGTTCCACTTGGCAAGAATTTCTAACTGGTTATTACTCAGCGGATCCTCTTCAGACATATCCTCTTGCTTGAAGGCCTATCTATAACATCCAGCCGTTCGATACTCTGACCGTCAGACCTAGACAACATAAAATGTCTAGCTTGAATCACGAGACTGATGCTCTCTATTACACTACCCATCTTTTCATTAGCGGCGCTCGTTTAAGTGATGATAATGTGGATTAAGAAAAAGGATGTTTGCCAAGCTCGAAAAGTTACTTTGTTGGCACAACTGAAGTTTGGCGTCTACAACAAAATGAGCTGGTAGACGATCGAATGAATGAAGAACTTTGTGTGAAAAATACATATTCCCCCTACTCCTTGGTCAGTGAAAATTGTCACCAGTATTAACCCATAGAGTCATCCTCGACCCCAGGTAGACAGAAAATCCGACTGTTTGAGTCATGGTTGACTTCGATCACCAATGCCTTCTGTACCGGTTTACCAACCGGTGTCTAGATGGCTCTGCGAGCAACTGTTTTGTACCAAACATCCACATTGGTAAGGGGTTCCCATATTTTACAGTTGATAATCACAAACTGAAAAATTCAAACTGGAAACTGGACTATATAAAGACCAGAAGACTCCTCCAGCATTGAAAAAACTGTTTCAGGTAGAAATAAAGCACCAAAGCTAACTCCTGTTCACCAGAATGCCAGTACAGTTCCCAAATACTTGTATTACCTATGGCGATCGTCTGGGTATTCCCTCAAGCATTGTCAAGGCTCTCATTTATGGCCTCGTACACACAGACCATAAACAAGGCTATACGCTGAAAATTGTGGCAAGAAATGAGCATCAGACTACACAAATTTCCCCAATTCGGCAACTGCACCCCTTGACCTCTCGTATTACAATTACTGTGAAAATGGTCTGGCTATTACGTTATCAATTAATGGTTCGATAAAATGGCTATTAGAAAGTCTGTCTGGCAAGCTGCCGCATCAGGAATTCTGTGCATTTTGGATTCACCTTTCGCAAAGTTTATAACCTAAAGCCTAGCCGACATCACACTTGCGACTGGAGACAACTAGTCGACACAGAGCAAGGACCTAGCTCCCAGTGTGCTCAGTGGAAGGATCTAGCTGGAACTGGAGGCGACTGATCGGTCGCCAGAAATGGTTAATGTACACACCCTTGCGACCCTTGGAACTGAGATTTTGCCAGTCGCTGTGAGTTGCACATGTTCAACTTTCTGGCAACTCGTACCCAGTTTCGTTCAGTCGCTGCGATGTACGCGAGCTTGCAACTGATAAGTGCCAGTTTTCTGAACAACACGGAGTCTCATCGAGTCCCAACGCCCCCGAGGCCGAGTTGCTGTAAGTCGCAAATGCGATGTACGCAGTCAGGACGTGGCGACTGATTGGATCCTCCTAGTTTTACTGAGTTGCTGAATTTGCGATGTGCACGCACCGCGTACATCACCAGCAACTGATCAGATCAGTTGTTTCCAGTCGTAAGTGTATGCTAGGCCTTAACTTGTGTTTCAGGTCCCTCATGGTCATAATATTGTAATATATTTCTCTACTTTTTCCCGTTTCAGTGACTGGTGACTATATCCAAACTATTGTGATTGTGATAGCTGTTCTATTTACTCTCTGCGTGATAATCTGTGTTGTCTGCTATTACTGTGCTCTGTCGCGGCCGACTTGGGGAGATAATCGCCAGCGACTCAGTGACCATCTTAGCACGAGTAGCGAACACAATCAATTACGGCCAAACACACCGCCCCTACCAAGACATTCAGAGGTAAGACTCATTTTGATTTCTATTAAATCTTCGTTTCCACCACAGCTCATCTTGAACCATCAAGGGTTGATATTGCTATGCCTTCAAACTACACTTTATCCATGTACATGTACTCCCGAGGCGAAGTGACAGTAGTAGACTCTTGATAGTTCAAGATGCTACAACTCTCCCTGTGAGGTTTTTACAGGCCCTGTATAACTAAAGCCCCTTTCACACCGGGCCTATGTAGAGTTGCGTAGTGCGGCGTACCAACTACAGTTGCGTAGTGCGGCATACCAACTACGCTGAGCTTACACTGCCCTACATGGCAATACGCCAAGGGATGCAAAAGAGATGGACGCAAAAATAAAAAAAAAATTTGTGTACTTTCGGCGTAGAGCACTGGACGCAGAAAGTATGCAGTTTTTACGCAAGTCTATGCAACACTATGCTACTGTACACCATGCCTACGCAATACTACGCTACCCTCCGACAGTCCGACAAAAAATCCCTTGAGGCTGGTGTAGTGTTACAAAGAGCGTAGTGTTTGTGTACTTTTGCTTAGTGTGAGTTCACGGACTACTGCGTAATGTCGATCGTGCGCGTAACAACATTATTTATTTCACGAGTACGCAGCCTAATTTCGGCGTACTCGGTACTCCGCACAATGCAACTCTATGCAGGTCCGGTGTGAAAGGGGCTACATTACCTCAATGTGTGCCTTTTCTAGGGCTGACCGGAAATGGATGCAAACATACAAGCTGATGATGTGGACTCAATGCTAGTCCTGCAAAATGTGACCAGCTCCAGCAAAAGCAGGCGCTTGTCGCAAGTGATCATCATTGGTCATCAGTTTACTCAACTCTTATCACTGCTGTCCACTACTGTTGTCAACCTGCAGAGACATACATTTCAGCTACATGTATTGTGTTGTAAGGCCATTAACCCTTTCCTCGGTTGCAACATGCACCTACTTTTGCTAGAGTGGGTCACAAATTTTGAACTGATTTCCTTGCGCCTGAAGTACTGTAATTTGGTCATGACTTGTGTTTGAAATGAATTCATATAATGCTCTGAAAAAAATGGCACTTAGAATGAATTGCAAAATGGATGCTTCATGTTTAATTTGTAGACATAAGCTATTATCAATGACAGATGATCGGTTAAATAGCCATCACATGATTGGCATACGGCCAGAATGACACAAAATTATCATGAAAAAATCACTTAAAAGAGCATTGGATGATCATCATCACGTCATCTTCTACTATTACTAATCACAAAAGAGGAACTGGAATTCTAAATTGACGTTCAAAAAGTAAGCTACGTCTACATTTTTCCAACAAAAACACAACATATCTGAGCAACAAGATCTTTTGACCTGGTGGAGACGGGCCAAGGTATGGAGGAGGGTGTCCTAATCCAACGGTNCAGGGACTACTGCGTAATGCCGATCGTGCGCGTAGCAACATTATTTATTTCATGAGTTATGCAGCCTAATTTCGGCGTACTCGGTACTCCGCACAATGCAACTCTATGCAGGTCCGGTGTGAAAGGGGCTACATTACCTCAATGTGTGCCTTTTCTAGGGCTGACCGGAAATGGATGCAAACATTACAAGCTGATGATTTGGACTCAATGCTATAAGTCCTGCAAAATGTGACCAGCTCCAGCAAAAGCAGGCGCTTGTCGCAAGTGATCATCATTGGTCAGTTTGCTAAACTCTTATCACTGCTGTCCACTACTGTTGTCAACCTGCAGAGACATACATTTCAGCTACATGTATTGTGTTGTAAGGCCATTAACCCTTTCCTCGGTTGCAACATGCACCTACTTTTGCTAGAGTGGGTCACAAATTTTGAACTGATTTCCTTGCGCCTGAAGTACTGTAATTTGGTCATGACTTGTGTTTGAAATGAATTCATATAATGCTCTGAAAAAAATGGCACTTAGAATGAATTGCAAAATGGATGCTTCATGTTTAATTTGTAGACATAAGCTATTATCAATGACAGATGATCGGTTAAATAGCCATCACATGATTGGCATACGGCCAGAATGACACAAAATTATCATGAAAAAATCACTTAAAAGAGCATTGGATGATCATCATCACGTCATCTTCTACTATTACTAATCACAAAAGAGGAACTGGAATTCTAAATTGACGTTCAAAAAGTAAGCTACGTCTACATTTTTCCAACAAAAACACAACATATCTGAGCAACAAGATCTTTTGACCTGGTGGAGACGGGCCAAGGTATGGAGGAGGGTGTCCTAATCCAACGGTACTCCCCCTACCTTCGTAACCTTTAAACAGACCATGAAATCTTTGAATTCAGTAGACTTTAGAAACTGACCACGAATTGTCAATGAAGAGGCAGCTGATAGCCCTCTTTCCCCTAAATCCTGGGTCTGCCCTTGCTTTATGTCCCTGATGGCGGCTCTTAGTTCAAGGCCTACCAACCAAAGGTGACCATGTAAAATGCCATGCTGTCAACTTCATTATGTCAGCTTGTTATTGTATTTGTGCATGACCATAAATCAGTTATTTCTCTGATTTATGAGTTGAATTAAGTCTATTTTTGCAGCAGTTATTCTGATCAGTTGTTATTGATGTTACCATAAAGGAATCAAACATAAAGGAAAGGAATCAAACAAAAAGGTTCAACTTACAAATTTAGCATTTTATAAATGTGGACAGTATCCCTTTAAACCTTAACAAATTTGCATTCCGACTCTTCCATATGATAGGCAAGACCCTTCTGCATGTTTACTGCAAATTTTGTTGAATTCAGACTAGTTGATCTTATGATACAAAAGGACTAAATTTATGAGAACCCCACAAACGATGAGAGTGCAAGGTCATATGTGTACATTTGAATAGGCTAACGTACATTTGCACATCCATGGAACACTATAATTGTGCTGAAAATAGCTCTGTTATCCTCAGAAATGGAATTCAAGGCATCAAGTGGACAGATTCATGTACCCCACTACCGTAAAAGAAGTTGAAGCTCATGCCTATTACGTAAAGCCAAAATTCAGGCAGTGAGAGACATCTGGTGGCAACACATGAAGTGTATCCCTCAGTTACTTCATCGTTCGCAGCTAAACCTTTATGTTTGATTCCTTTGTGTTACTTTAGAAGAAAAGGGTGTGTAAGTTTGTCCCCCGGCCTTGTTATCCCTTGCTGACTTCTGTTTACATTGATAAACTGTCCAGGGGTTGGATGATGCCATCAGATATAATTCGTAGACTTGCCTTATTGCCACGTCACAGGGACATGAAAAGTTTTTAATACATCCATAATAGCAGTTTGAAATGTCAGTATGATGGATGGTCAAATGAAAAAAAAATTCCTTTCAGTCTGCAAATTTATGAGTTCAATACCATTTGATAGGGCAGTGAACTTGGTTGGTTGCTCGGGCTTTGAACTTGGCTCCATCCTCGGGCATTTAACTTTATCCTGCAGAGTTGAAAATTCATTTTCTTAATTGAATTCTGGCATCTTACATACAGAAACAATTCTTATCACACTGGATGATATATTTCGCCATAAATTTCTTTCATGTAGGACATTGACTTCAGATAATGCGTTATAAATTGGATGGTCATAGGTTTATAAAATGCAATTCTCTTGATCTAATTGTGGTCCTAGGTGTTGATGGGAATTTGGGTTTTTTATACGTTTTGAAAGTTTACAGACTGTTAGAGAATGATACTAACCAGGATGTCATCAGGAGGTACAATAACCATGACTCCCATCAGTCAGCAGTCGTTCCCCCTTCTCCCTTTCCATCTTGGTTGCAATCCCATTATTGGTCAAGAGCTGACAGACATTGCAAATATGGGCAAAGGCTGATATTTATAAAAACCATAGCAAATGCTTTTACTTTAAATTTTGTAATACATTTACATTGGACACTCTTAACTAAAAGCTTAAACTTTGTTAATATGAATACCAGCCAAAGGCCTGTGGGAACTGCCCGGCAAGTGCAGGCAGTTGAGGTTGCGGAAACTAGCGTTTATTTCCTCATGCCCCAGTCCAACATTATTGCACAGAAATCTGAACTTTAGCACTCTTTTTGATCAGCTCCATAATTGTCAAGTCAATGTCCAGCTGACCACACAGTCTCTGCAGGCTTTTTTCGGACTGGGTATTCAGTGGTTGCCCAACTGTTCTGACTGCGTTTTTTTCCCAATTCCATTGTTCCTGCGGTTTGTTTTCAGGAGTTCAGCTGCACTTATGTGGGACAACTTCCATAAACCATCGAGGTTATCGCAATGGTCACTACCCAAACAATTCACTCTTATCAATTGTTCTTATTGCCAAAGGAGTTGCGTCGTTCACTTCTTCTAACGGGTGCCACCGAGCCGACCAATTCCAGATTGGCATCGCCTGGTTTCATCGTTTATGTGAAATACACACAGGATGCCCATGATGGCGCTAATGTCGACTGACGCTTAATTACGCAGATTAATCCTCTGATACGCCAGATGAAAACATTTGTACTCAGCAGTTGCAATCACCTTGCACTTTAGAGAGCAGTTTCACAATCAATTTTGGCAAAAGTGCACGAAGCTGTCCGAAAAGTTGATTTATCTTAACCAGTTTATGGTAATGACTCTCGCTATTGTTGTGGGATTTCCATAAGCGATGTATTGTTCGTGAAGCTCCTTTGCTCAGGGCTATTGTTCAATGTTTTATCGTGGTTGTCTATTAAACTCGGTTTGTCGGGGTTTTGATAAATAAGAATTGAAATTAGAAAAAACAATAGATTTTAGGAAAAAAAATGGAGTGGAGATTGTTGATAAAAATGATTCAAAGTAGTTGTGATATTTTGTTGTGGATATTTCCAGTTTGTCCATTTTATCGAGATCCGGGTCCAAAAAAGTGGCATTATTTCCTAAACAATAAAGTAGATAAGATTCACCGCTTTGTATTAAAATGTGTCATGAAAAACCATTCTCTCCGTCATAAGTAATATTTGACGACACCTTTAGATACATGTACATGTACCTGTTCATGTTGTGTGGTTGCATGCAGGAATAGCGATCAAATTAATTTCATCAGCGCCAGGCAATATTGATGTAAAAGGAAACAAGCTGTCGCCAAGCAAGCCAGAGAAAACAATATAAAATAACCGGTGTCTACACGGTGTTGATATAATCTTCGAGAATTGGAAAAAATAGGGAAATATTTCACTGGTTGTTTATGTTGCAGCAAGATTAACATACAGTTATTCGAGGATTTTAGGTAAAGGAAACCAAAGAAAGTCTTGTTGCTTGGAAAAAGTTACTCGTAAATATTGAGAGGTTGTGCTGACAAAGTGTACAGATACAGACTAAGCTCCGCCATCCTCCTATAGCAGGGTTTACTTTGGTCTTGCTCCTTTTCATACACTCACATACAAATTTTGTGTTTGTGGATGAAGAGCAAGGTGAAAACACCTGCTGTTGGAGAATGAAGCTTTGCCTGCTTCTCTGTCTGTTGGGCAGTCAGGCAACTTTCCCTCTAAAAAGATTTTTGGTCATGAAAATATTGATAAATGAGTTGATATCTGAGGAAGGCTACCTTATTGAATTATGCCAGTGGAAATACGCAAGTTGTTTGTGGGTAAATGAGGACCATAACCTTCTGCCTCAATAGGTGTCACTAGTGGCTAATTCTATTCAAATGAAAGTGACATCCATCCTGATCAATTCCCACAAAAAGGGCGTCCATTGATGTGTCGGACCTGGTTGCGGTGTGTTGCCCTTTATCGTAGTTATGATCCCCATTGGCCGCTGGTAAACATGCTGTTGTGACGAAAAGTTACGTCACATCGTAATGGACCATGATGGTCCACCCCCTGCATCATGTTATGAAACATAATTTGGAGAATGTTGAAATTGCATATTATTAGGAATAAACCTCACCATCGTGAGCCAGTCGCTTGAAAACGTTTGGTGTTTTCAGCAATCATCTGGCAGGTGAGAAAGGAATTCGACATATTTTCATTATTTCTACCTGTAGCACAACCATAGCTTGGCACCGAAGCTGTTAAACCCAGTCATGATAGCTGAAATTATATTTGTTGTTCAGATTGAAGGCTGGAGTTTTCAGGTAGAAATATGTCAGTTCCAGATTTTTTTCCACTTCATCTGTTTGTTCATTGCAATCTCAGCAACATTTAGGTGTCTTCATCATGCTTGACTTGACTGCACTGATCTGTTAGCTGACGTGTTGACGCGTAAGGCCTACTGATAACTGTCCAGGGTTCTTTTTCCGGCTGGTATCTGATGCTTGGTTGACATCAGCATTAATTCCACAGCACAGTCTGATTTGGACTATCAATACTAAGCGGTAATCCCTGTCAACCACTGGTACTCATTGGTGACTGGTTTCCTCCTACAATGTGTTCAAATGTCAGTTCTCCTGAAGTGGCAGTTGGTTAAAACGGTGGTCTTGGCTCAGTACAAAATAATTCACTAATCAGTGACTGCTAGCTGTCAGTTGGTCCGGGATTGTATTTAGAAATGTCACCGTCATCTTAGGATGCTTGCTTACAGGTCGACATTGCGTCTTGAAGCAACTCGACAGATCCGTTGTGGATCAAAAACCACCACGCGCAGGTTGACATTTCAGTGATTGAGAGGAACTTGGAGCAGTTAGTTACCTTGAACAGCAGGCGCAGGTCGACGGATCTGAGTGGAACTGGAGATCGCCGAAAAGTAGAACATGGGCAACTTGAAGCAACTGGTGGATCCGGCAGTTGCTCAGAGACGCAGGCGCTCAGGTTGACAAAATCGGCAACTGATCAGTCACTCCAAGTTGCTTCCATTGCCGGAAAGCTAGTTGCCGTGAGTTGCTTCAAAACGCAATGTCGACCTGAAAGCACCTTTACTCTCAACAGAAATATTGAGTATTTGACATTTATAGCACAGACTCCATTTAAAATAAAGTCTTTGACCAGTTTAAAATAGACAAGAAATGAGACAAATTAAAGGAGTCAGTCCCTCATCAAAGACCACATTTCCTCCCCCGTTGTTTTTTCATGTGCCAACCCAAAGTGACTCTTTGTGGAGCAGACCAGATTTGGTTCCACGGGCTAACACTGGATGGCCCTACCACTAACCCACCCATTCATCCAGTTGTACAATGGTAAACACGTATGGCCATGAATTAACTGAAGGAATTCCCCTGGCACGAGACTGAGTTCCACTGCATACGTGACCAATTCAGTGTACCAACGTCTTCACAAATTATTAATGGGAATTTCTTATGCAGTTTGCCAGACAATTTGATAGACTTATATGAAAACACCATGCAGAATATCTCTATGGTTTCGTTCCAGTTTGAGGGTCATTCCGCATATTTCATTTCTGTTCCGTTCCATCAAAAATAACTACATGTATTCCGTTCCGGGGATAATAACTACCCGTTGGGGGTAGACAAATGTTGTCCTTCCTTGTCCAGATGACAGACACGACAGAGGTTGAGGTGAATAGAGGACCAAACTTTGCTGTCCGTGATAAAGAGGTGGCCTCCTGGCAGAGGTGGGCGTACAAGGAAGTTCCACTGATTGTTTTTGTCTTGTAAGAGAAGTCCAGCCTGATTTTGCAGCTTGTCAAATCATGAAGATTAATACGAATCCGAATGTTGCGGTTCCCGTGATGTGAATCGAACTTCGTACAGATCCATAAAGTTTGTCTGGAGCCGCCTAATAGACCTGGGAAACTATTGTATGGGTAATTATTGATAATAGTTGTAGTAAACAACATTCATACCAATAATATGAAGGGCAATTAGACAAATTTAGATCCTGCATGCTGTAGGACTCTGTTTTTCTTTGTGACAACCTATTTGTGGCTTCATGTAGACAAGCCTTAAAGGATTGGGATGCCATGAAAATACTTCCTTCTCGCCCTCTGGGTTATTATCCAGACACAAGAAGAAACTAATGCGGACATTGTTAGACAAATGTCAAAAGGAGAAAATTAATGGAGAAAATCGACACATGGGCTGATATTCATAAAAGGTAGCAAATCCTTTTACTTCAAGTTTTGCAGTACATTTACATTGGACCTTGCTGTGCAAATCTTAAGTAATAGCATTTGCTAACTTTTATGAATGCCAGCCATGTTATCGTCATTCATTGCCGAAAAGAAATGAACGCGAATAACATGGCGTGATATAAGATTGTGAACTATTGTACAAATAATCGCAAGCGCATGGTAGACTGCCCGTGGGACCATGATGTTTTTTTGGTCACAAACGTTACAATTAGCTTTTTTATGTCTACCTGTTCCATGTCGCGTTTACCAACTGACGAAAAAAATTAGATTCATTTCAATGATCATTTGAATGACGATCTGTTCAGAAATTACCATTGTATTAGATTGAAAATATCCTGGCATGTCTGTGGCCGTTTTTCTTCATTAATTGCATTCTTATGCATTATTATCATATATTTTATGGTCTGTTTCTTTCAAGTCAAAACAAGACCTTTGCCCTGGTAGTCTACATATTGTATTTTTTCGATATTTGTCACTGTCTTGTGATGCAATGAAATGAATCATTGTGTTTCTTTTAGGTTCTCCATCGTGAAAAATTCATTATTTCTCTACCAAGAATACTGTGGACCTTTGAGTCGTTATGATAAAAACCTCAGCAGCTGACGTTCATACCTAGCTCCCATTTCTCATGTGATAGGAAGTCGAGCCCATGCATTCATGATTTTACGTCAGGCCTCGGGGTGGGAATTTATTCATTAAGTTGGTCTATCCGACCTGACACAGTTACGAAAAAAATAAATTACGCATCTGTCAGGTTTGGTCTGATATTGTGCCACGAAGTTTATAGGGTTGTTTACATATACTTTTGTGACAAATGATAAGATTACAAGGATTATGTTGACACCTGTCGAGTCCAAAAAATGTCCTACTTCGTATCATAGGTATAATTCTATAATCCTCAGAGTACACCAGAAAAATACTGGGGATTATTTGTACAGAGTATGTGAATACCACTGACTGATGGGTTTGAAACCACATGAGAGTGAGGTGGGGCTCGGACAGGTGCCATGGTGCAGTGGACATCTCGAAATCCACCGTATCAATTTTCCTGTGTGTCAGTATCAGGCTCTTAAATCTTGCTGATTCCAGCCTCCTGAATGAATTGTTATAAATCAGTGTGAAGGGTTTGGACTCAAACCTTTCATAAAACTTTTAAAGGGACTATCAGTATACAGAGCACAACTGACCTACCATCTGTGGACGTCACACGGAAGGTACGCTCCAATTCAATGTGGGGTACATCATGCATCTCTTCTGCATGATTGCCGCGAACGACACGTGAATTGACATTACGTCTTCACTGCGTGCCTTCCAAGGTGCCATGTGACATCTGCAGAAAATACGAGGACGCCAATGCACATGACGCTGCATGTGGTACGCGGCACGGAAGGTAGGTCAGTTGCACAGAGAGAGTACTGTATATTTAGAGATTGGCATCAGTGTGAACAAGTACAGCGCCTCAGTTGGCGTGAACGGAGTACTGGCGACATGTGGAATGGGAGACCCACAGTGCGCAATATCTCACTGTACCTCGAACTGGGAATCCATTCAGGTCTTTCCTAGTATGTGAAGGGCGTGGATACTTCCGCTCCTCTCTGATAGCTCAATATTCCTCAATCCACCACAGGGGCATGCCGCGCCAATGAGTAGGGCACAAACAACAACAACCCATATAAGGCATGGACAAAGTGCATGCGCCATTTCGAGCTAAACTAGGAGCTAAAACCCTGGACATAGTCTGTCTAACAACTATAGCACCAAAGCTAGGTTCCGTAATTCCAGCACCCGGAACAAAGCTTCGCCTTCTATCTTCATCATGTATCTGAAATCAAAAGTACTTTATTGAAATGCACTTCTATGTTTGGAAATTGCCTCGCGTCCGATTGTTCTGTATATTTTTAGTGCCATGTCTGATTCATGTCTGGAATAAATAGGATTATATACAAATAGGCTGTGAGCAACTATTCAAATAATGCTGTTAAACTAATAGAGGTGGGGCACTGACTCCTGATGGATGTTGAACGGACAGACAGACAGACAGACAGACGTTGGCTATTTTGTCTCAGTTGTTCATTTCTGACATAAGCCACGTCATTCTCAGCTGTCAGAGTGGCACAGTGGAAACATTGGTGTCTGCACCTCTTGAGGTCCCGGGGTTGATCCTGGTTGGACCTGCTGTTCACGTGATAGAGAAAGTGACTCTCTCACATTGCAGGTTTTNTGTGGACGTCACACAGAAGGTACGCTCCAATTCAATGTGGGGTACGTCATGCATCTCTTCTGCATGGTTGCCACGAACGACACGTGAATTGACATTACGTCTTCACTGCGTGCCTTCCAAGGTGCCGTGTGACATCTGCAGAAAATACGAGGACGCCAATGCACATGACGCTGCATGTGGTACGCAGCACGGAAGGTAGGTCAGTTGCACAGCGAGAGAGTACTGTATATTTAGAGATTGGCATCAGTGTGAACAAGTACAGCGCCTCAGTTGGCGTGAACGGAGGACTGGCGACATGTGGAATGGGAGACCCACGGTGCGCAATATCTCACTGTACCACGAACTGGGAATCCATTCAGGTCTTTCTTAGTATGTGAGGGCATGGATGCTTCCACTCCTCTCTGATAGCTCAATATTCCTCAATCCACCACAGGGGCATGCCGCGCCAATGAGTAGGGCACAAACAACAACAACCCATATAAGGCATGGACAAAGTGCATGCGCCATTTCGAGCTAAACTAGGAGCTAACCCTGGACATAGTCTGTCTAACAACTATAGCACCAAAGCTAGGTTCCGTAATTCCAGCACCCGGAACAAAGCTTCGCCTTCTATCTTCATCATGTATCTGAAATCAAAAGTACTTTATTGAAATGCACTTCTATGTTTGGAAATTGCCTCGCGTCCGATTGTTCTGTATATTTTTAGTGCCATGTCTGATTCATGTCTGGAATAAATAGGATTATATACAAATAGGCTGTGAGCAACTATTCAAATAATGCTGTTAAACTAATAGAGGTGGGGCACTGACTCCTGATGGATGTTGAACGGACAGACAGACAGACAGACGTTGGCTATTTTGTCTCAGTTGTTCATTTCTGACATAAGCCACGTCATTCTCAGCTGTCAGAGTGGCACAGTGGAAACATTGGTGTCTGCACCTCTTGAGGTCCCGGGGTTGATCCTGGTTAGACCTGCTGTTCACGTGATAGAGAAAGTGACTCTCTCACATTGCAGGTTTTCCCAGGCACTCCAGTTTCCTCCTGCATTACATTGAATTCGTCCAATGTTTCATTGAGCAAGAAAAGATATAATAACCTAAGTTGTCCTCCAGAAATTTAGCAAATTTTCAACCCCAACCGGGGTCTTCTTCAGGCTGGCCAGCCTGAAGAAGACCCCGGTTGGGGTTGAAAAGTTGAAAATTTGCTAAATTTCTGGAGGACAACTTCGGTTATTATATCATTTTGTGTGTCACCTTTTGTGCTCTAGTTTTGGATGAGCAAGAAAAGATAGGGCCACATCCTTTTTTCCGACAGTTTCCATATGTCTTTCAATTGTTTATGGTCGTTTCTTGAAAAGGACAGTCACAAATGCGCTGATTGTGTGTTCGTCTGTGTGGTGTCTGCGTGACTGATTTTCAAGTAGGACCACCATTCATGTGTTCATGTCACCAGTTTTGGTAAATTTGTCTTTTTTGTCCGAAAAACATTGCAAACGAATCGTCCCAGTAGACCATATGCATAACAGATCATTCGGTATCCCGCCAGGGGAGTTAACTCCAGACTGTCAGTAGATCGATCAGACGAAAAAAAACATGTCTCGTTTCCATGACGATCTGGTCCAAGTCTCTGATAATCAAAATCTTTCCATGGTAGGAGTAGCATACTGGGAGATGTAGCATTGGCTAATGTAGTGTCTAGGCTGCCATCCGCGTTACTGTTAAAGGGAAAATCTTCCACAAACCCCCAAAATACCTCAAAAATTTCTATGGAAACCCCAAGTTGCTGTAACTAGTGTGTTGTCTTTGGTGTGAAGTGTGCAGTGGTTGCCAGTGGTGACAAATACTCCCTTTTGTTTCAAATGTACAGTCGCCCGTTGGTGACAGAGTTGGCATGACCAATCGACAAATGAACTGGACCCAGGTGTCCTGGCAAATTGAATTTTCTGCTTAGTCCTCAGTTGTTCCCTCTGGTCCAGAATGAGGCATTGCAGCAGGGCAAAAAAGACCCAAATGGTGACTCGAGGTATAAGTGGACCTGTCTGGTGCAAAATGCAGACAACAGCGGCTGCATATTTGTTGAAATCGATGCTGAAATCAATGTTTTTGATAGACACCAACAACCATAATGTGTGTATTGTTGTGAAGTAGGCCTGGTTACCGACCAGACACTCAGCCATCTGCCTTTTTTAAAGGGGGTCAATGGCACTTACCATCATTTTTGGGTCACGGACTCAAACTTGCATGTATCCTTCCATGTACAATTTTCATGGGGTATGATATCAGCCACTGCTTGGTAACATCAGTTATCCTAGTGATGGAACACAAGGCCCTTCCTCGATAGCAGGTCCCCCCCACATCTTTGACTTTGGGACATTCTATCAATGGGATAATCTATTTGATTGGAATGAATCAAAGAGCTCGGCTAAAGTTTAGAATCCCTGATCGGAAGTGATGTTACTCCATGGCACACAATGGAAATCCTACTGTACAATGCGACTTATTCCTTCAATCGATGACCTTTTTTTGGGCACTGATCAGGGATTCTAAACTCGTTCCGCACGCTCTCACATTGACCTTGACCTTTTTTGAGGTCACAGAGAAAGTGCGACCTTGACCCTGTAAATCATATCATTGGACAATATTGGAAATTGTGGAATATAGACATCTTGACCTACTTCTCTTGGTGAAGTGGATCAATGTCCCAAATTCAATAGTGACTGTGTATTTGTGAAAAACTTATGCCAAACATGTCCCATCAAACATATCTAAGCCACAGGATGGCACATGCAAGTTCAGAGAGGTTGTCTTTTCAAGTGTCACAGCGCAGGTCAGACACTCTGCTCCAGAACCAGACAAGTGTATGTGTGTGCTTTGTTGATAACACCTCCAGTTATGTAAGCTATAGACAATGGGCATGTGACTGAGGCCAGCTCTTCTTCTGTATAGGCCCAAGACACGTAAATTAGAATTAAGCATTTCTGGTGGTTTCCTTTGGCAAATTATGGCGATTCGCGCACCATCCGGCCTCTCTCTCAGTTTTGATGAGAGTCAAGATTCGGCTGCTACACTCATTGCCTCATACCCATGGGATGTTAGCATTCTGCGAAAACCCTCTTACACTGATCTATGATTCCTCTGATAATTGCCTGCTTTTGTCTGAAGTATCTTTATGGGAGGTGTTCAGTACTTTTACTTTTGCCTTCAGGCACCTGCCCATCACGAATAAATTCAGGTTACATGTACTTTTCCCTATGCTCCGTCCGGTTCAGCCCCTGTTGGTGCCATGTTTTGCCTCTGTTAAAACCGCACTGGGATGATGGAAGTGGCTCATCAACGCCTTCCTGTTCCGTAAACATGCTGTTGACCTGCAAAGGTGTCAGAACATAAGCTTTTGATGTTCTGGATGGATGGTTAACGAGAGGCTATAATAGTGGTGAATGGGACCCAGTAGGTTGTTGGAATGGCAGACTATGAACACGCACTCACACTATTTGGCGCAGATCACTTTTAGGGTGCGCAGCACCTGTCACCTCGAAGGTTCAGGTTCAAGGCTTTTCTTCATGCAAATAGAAAGTTTACCAGGGACAGATCCAGGTTTTTGAAAGAGGGGGTGCAGCTACTACTAATTACTCATAAATAGGTGGCACCCACTCTGAAGACAATCAACATCAAGGTGAAAAAACGTACGTTTGTAGCATAAGGTGGCGTGCACCGCTGGCGCCCCCAAATCTGCCATGTCTGCTGATGTTGATTAGTTTTTCTGGGGCTGTACGGTGTCCACCTGCATTTCATCACGTAAGATCACTATCAGAGTCACGAACTCGAATGGTTATTCGAATGGTTATCAACATATGTTCATTTCATGCTCGGCTCTCTCGATCATTCCAATAATGTGCCAGGACCTCATATTTCATCTTAATTGGAAATTGATACCAAACTTAAAGTACATATTAGGCTGCTTTTCCACGAGACGTTTGCGGGCGCGGTTTCGGTGGCGGGAGCGGGAGCGTGTGCGGGTGAAACAGCTAAAGGGAAATACGTTGGATAGATTTTTCCCACCCACGCCCGCTTCCTAATCAGCACCCGCAAACGCCTCGTGGAAAAGCAGCCTTATTCTTGACAAATACCAATGAGTTCAAAACCCAAAATGCTGCAGTCTTTAGTGAGAATTGAGCATATGCTATGTTTTCAAATGGAGAAAGTGACATAATCAGGTGTATTATTATAACTAACTCTATGTGATTTATGTACAAAAAATTTGTCACTGTTGGTTGTGGAGCTCAAATCTGGCAGTGTATTCCTTTGCGCTGGGACCTGCATAGCTACCCACTGATCTCCTTGATTTATTTTAGGTTTCTTGGTCTTTGTCCAAAAAGTTTAGCGGTAATTTTATATAATTTTCCAACCCATACGCATGCAATGAATAGAAATAATGGTTTAAGACCTACTTTTTCCATTGGAATATTTCAAGTTCTTGCAAATGTAGCACAGGTTTCACAGAGAAAAAACTCAATACAAAAGAAGTGATATGGTTGGTACACAACAAGACTGAGGTTTTCGGTATTTCACAATTCGGTGGAGTAGTGTATGTACAGATTAAATCGGATTACCGCGTTCTCTTTGATCTCGAGGCGTAAATTTCGTCCTAGCCCTGTTTTGTTTACTTCAATGAAACCGTCCACTCGTGTTCAAACGCTTTGAGTCCTCTTCTATCACATTAAAGCCTATGAAATATTGCAAATCTAAATCAAATTCACCGTATTTGAAATTGAATGCTAAGAGTTTAAATGTGTCTGGCTTTTTTTAGTTGAAAGATATTGTGTATACCTTTCAGGTGTATTTACCATAAATCAATACTTGGGTTTATCCAGACAGGGTTATTTTTAAACCTGTGATGACGACTCAGCTCGGCCAGACAGTATATTTTTAACAATGACCGTCTGAGGATTTTGATCCATCATACTATTTTAATAGTCCTACATAGATACTAAACATCACATTTTAATTCTACAAGTTTTTGGCATTTCACGGTGTCTTGTAATTAGGCCCTCTCCGAGTTAAACTCGATGAAGAACGGGAATCTGTGACTTGAATTTGAAGGTGACTTTCGTTTTCCCTTGCATGACGTCTCCGTAGAGAGGTGTTTTGAGTACAGTTACATGTCTGGTCGGACTATTATACCACCAGATAGTGTTGAATATGCATGGCCTAAAGCTTATCGCTATGTATAACTCAATATCATTATTGCCCTGATATCTATGCTCTCTGATCAATTTGTCTAGACTTCTGTGGAAAATCGCATAATATGAGTGTACCAGAAACGGAACTGCTCTCGTCTATATATGACACATTCCTGCTTCCTTATCCTTGAGTGTCCATGTCCAATATCACCGAAAAATATCAAATTTAGTAGCCAATACAAATATTGTGGGTCTGTGCTTATTTCTGCACTGCACTGAATGAACTACATTGAACCATTAGTTGAAACAACATCTCTGTCAGCTCAAATCCATTAGGGTCCTACCTGCTGTTAGTTGCCATCCAGGTTTACCTGGTGAGCCCTGAACGATCAATGAAAAAATGTTATTTTGGATTGAATTTTCAAAGGGTATTGCACTTGAATTCAGTGATATTTACTGATGCAAAGTCTGATCGTCTGAATGAGGAAGGAAGGAACCCCCGTAACACCTGATCAGGAACTGGTTACTCCAGAGGTGGTGGGTGCACAGGTGTAGGCCTTCTCATCCTGAGGTAATTAGTGGTTCTTAATCCAGGTGACTTTCTAATCTAGCAATGATGTGGGAGCCAGCGCTAAGAACCACTGATTTGTGTGCGATGACGTCAGGGATGAGCACTAAGAACCACTGATTGTGTGTGATGACATCAGGGATGAGCACTAAGAACCACTGATTGTGTGCGATGACATCAGGAGTGAGTACTAAGAACCACTGATTGTGTGCGGTGATGTCAGGAGTGAGTACTAAGAACCACTGATTGTGTGTGATGACGTCAGAAGTGAGTGCTAAGAACCACTGATTGTGTGTGATGATGTCAGGAGTGAGTACTAAGAACCACTGATTTTGTGTGATGATGTCAGGAGTGAGTACACAGACCCACTGATTGTGTTGATGATGTCGGGAGCGAGCACTAAGAACCAAGGATAGTGTGCGATGACATTGGGAGCAAGCGATTAAGACCACTGATTGTTTACGATGATGTCAGGAGTGAGCACTAAGCACTGATTGTGTGTGATGACATCAGGAACGAGCACTAAGAACCACTGATTACCTCAGGATGCGGCTTGAACACCATTCTGACAATCTGATTGTGTGCAATAAGGACCACTGAATTTATGATGATGTCAGGAGTGAGCGCTACCACTGATTGTGCAATGATGTCAGGAGTGAGTGCTGAGAACCACTGATTACCTCAGGATGCAGCCTCAAAACCATTCTGACAACCCAACGAAGGGTTTGTTTATTAAAGTAAGGGCTGTCAGTGTGGACAGCTATGAAAAAGTTAGACATCCAGTAACCAAGGCAATTATATTCATTGTTTGAAACTGTCTGTTGCCGATAACGATGATGTCACAACATTCTTTATGGGTACGAGCAAGAAAATGGTTTTGCCGACTTAGTCCGCCTCAGGAAAAACAAAGCGCAACCACAGATATCACGTAGCGCAATAACCTCACCAATATATGAATCTGTTTATTCAGAGCCCTTTTTTATATAATCATAGGTAAATTAAAAATGATCATTTCTTTCGCAAGTATGTCTAGACAGGAAATCGCAGACAGTGCTTCAGGGAACATTTATGGAAAAAGTTGAGAACTATGCTTGGTGACAATGTGAGATCAGAGAATTAATTTGGCATGTGGAGATTTGTACATTCTTTAAAAGAAAAATTTCGTCTCAATATTATAATTATAAAAAGAAGTTGTTTAATGCATGAGCAAAAAAGCCAGCAGGCAAACATTGCACTTGCGACTGGAAGCAACTGATCTGATCAGTCGCAACTCAGTAAAACTAGGATGATCCATGCAGTCGTCATGTCCTGACCACGTACATTGCACTTCTGACTGGCAGCAACTCGAGTAACATCCCGGGCGTTGGGACTCGATGAGACTCAGTTTTGTTCAGAAAACCGCGTACATCGCAACGACTGAACGAAACTACATGTAGGTACAACTAGTCGCTAGAAAGTTGAACATGTGCAACTCGTGGTGACTGGTAAAACCTCAGTTCCAGTGAGTCGCAAGGGTGCGTACATCGACCGTCTCTGGCGACTGATCAGTCGCCTCCAGTTCCAGCTAGATCCTCCCAGTCGCCAGTAGCTCAGTGGTGACCAGTCGGAAGTGTGATGTACATGTACATGTATGCTAGGCTTTACTGCTGATCATCTTGTTTCCGTTGGTGTGTTTTGCTTCCAACATCATCTGTGTCCTCGTGACATTTCCATCATAGTGAAAAGGTAGGATATTGCGGCGGCAAATTAATAGAAAACCGAGGCTCCTTGATATTTCTGTCCAATATTTGGTACCTTGCCAGCTGACATAGCATCTATATTCGTGTTACCAGTCTTGAAGAAGGCTGTACTGCTCCCTAGTGAGTTTCATACTCCCATTTGATACAAACAGGCCAATAGCGACCAGTATGTGTGAACTCAAGTACTTAAAATATAGATTTGGTGGTGTGGTATATTTTCAATACTTTATTATGTAATAAAACAAATAACTAATAAACATGTACAGGCTTTAGCTACAGTTACACCTGTTGAAAATACCCGTGTTTTTCCATACCCGTGTGTACGAACGGAAAAGCCCGGCGAGAGGTGAGCTGCATGCATTGACTCTTCGGTTATTTCTGTATTGGCACACACTGTTGGAGGCACGAAAACGATGTCACTTAATTGCTGCGCCATCTGTAGCCGTGCTAAGAACTAACGAAAACACGGGGACTTCGAAAAGCACGGTGTGCTTGCCGTGTTTCAAAAACCCGTGTTTTTCAGACACGGGTTTCTTGAAGCCCAACCGCAAAAAACCCGTGGATTTTATGTAGTATAACCACGGCGAATACCTAAGCTTACCAAGTAATCCATGAAAAAACACCTTTTTTAGATCAGAGTTGCCTTTTTTCCAGATTACGAAAAAAGATGTCTAAATGTTATCTAATCGAGTATAATTGTGTGTTGGAACATTTCGACCTTCACGGGCACTGAACTCTTCTCCAAACTAAAACTCCCACTGACCTTTGATGTGGAGTAAATAATAAAACATGAATGTTGGTAACTACAGGTATCTGCATGAAAAAAACTCCAATCGATAAAAAATTCAATGGGGGATTATTGCACCAACTTTGTAACAGATTGATTGGCTTTGGAATTGCTGGCATTCCTGTTTTAACATAGAAATTACATTTGGTTATTCACAGGTCAGCCGAAGTTCATCACTTGAAAAAAGTTGCTGTTCTCGTGATTTCGTGTATAGTGTAGGCCTATCCTCTCCAGTGTTCAATAAGTAGGGCATTACTGACACGACTGATGAAATACTGTGTTCAGAATGTAAGGCACTACCAAAAATAGACAAGAGAGGATATATCTATTTTTGGCACTACTTAATTCCTATGCCTGTCATATATCATTGTATATGGTCAAATTTTTTGTTAATTTTTTCGGGGAAATTCGTTTCGGTGCTGTAGACCCACACATAAGGTCTTTATATTGAACACTACAGAAAATTCGATGAAATTTGTGTACTGCAAGCAACAGTGATGACAGCTGTGATGCAACCCAAGGCAAACCCTATGTTGCTTAATTGATATTCTGGTTATGGGAGCGAAATAATAACAGTTTTCTACAGTGAAAGACTTGTACATTGTTTACACTACATAAAAGTCTGGGCTCAGCCCGGGCTGAGCACGGACTTTTTGCATTTACACCTATGAATCGCTGTGTCTAAATAAAGCCTGGGCTTTTAAAACCCATTCATGTCGCGTACAAGCTAAAAAAGCCCGGGCTTATTTCAGACCCAGGCTTCGAAAAGTCTGGCCTTTTTCAGACAGGTGTAACCACGGCTATGGTTTTGTACCAGACTCGAACCCTGGTTTTTATGGGAGCAGTATAAGGCCTAGTTCATCCCTTTTTGGCTTGTAGTTGATGTTGAAGCTCGGGCTTCTGTGTCCTGTGGTGTAGGCCTATAGTTCTTAATAATGGTAACATATGTGTATAGAGCTGTTTCATTGTAAGTAATTGTCATCACGCTCCCACACACCCAGAACCACTATTATAAACATGACAGATCTATTGTGAACATGCCATGATTTGTAAGTTGGAATAACAACCATAACTGAGGGTAGAAAAATGTCCCATGATTTCAGTGTCTAGACAACCCGGAACATGCATCGAGACTGTGTCTCATTTTCAGGCCATGGAAATTCATCCCACGCAGGCAAAATCATGCATGACTCAATTCATCGAAATAGTACATGAGGGGAAATCCTGAAACAATAAGAACATATGCCCTGAGACAGCGATCTTAGATCTCGTGGATATTTCAATCTATTTTTATTTGGTCAACACAACTTGAAACAGGCATGTCTGGCACGTTGTTATTGATTGACCGACCATCCACAGCATTGTATCTGAAAATATCTCAAAGATATTGTCGACTGTTTGATATGCATAAGGAGTCAACCACTACCTATTGTGCGGTATGATGCCCAGAATGACGTAATGTGCGAGTCCAGACTAAAATACCCGCCATTTGAGCCATTGCTGTCTAGACAATCCGGAAGGGAGGAATATGCCGGTCGGTCTCAATATTATATTCATCGCATTGACTCAGTCAGACTACGTAATAAAGTTCTGAATATTTAAGTCAAAATATCATGAAACAGTAACCTGAAATGACTAGGATGTTAACCCCAAGACACCTGTGTCGCGCAGTCAGGTTGTTGACCTAATTTCAGACAGCGATGTCAACAAACTGTGATGAGATATATGACTTATCTGTAGGGTTTCTGTGGCTCTGAAAGAGGACAATTGTTTTTGTACTGGCTTCGTGACATGTTTAGATCTGCGCTTACATTCTTTTGAGCAGTGATCTGCCATGAGACACAGTCGATCAAGACACCACCTTTCAGCTTCGAGGCGGTTTTCTTTATGATGTCGGTTTATCATGCACATCTTGAGGCAGGATTTCATCCATATACCCATCTCTACCTTGAGCCCTGGAAGTTGGCAGGGTGTCCCTTTTCAAATTCTACTTCCGAAGTCAAACAGTCTTGCGCATAGGCCACCATGCATTTCTTCAATCGAATTCGATGCTGCGTTGTGCTCAACTAAATTTCAAATTCAACTATGATGCTCTCATTCCTATTTATAGACTGACCAATCAGAGACAATCCGGGTACGAGGTTGATTATGTAGGCCAACGTCGCACCAATCGATACCTGCTTCTGATTGGTCAAGTCAACCGACTTTTGAAATAGAATTTGAAAAGGGACACCCTGCTAACTTCCGGGGCTCAAGTTAGAGATGGAAGCACTGTATGTCCACAGTGCAGCCCAAGCCTACATGTACCTGCAAGAGACATCACCAATATTAGATTTTCAAAATTTGTGGGATATTTTATTATTTCAAACAAGTAGCCATTGAGTTTATGAAGAAATGCAGAAATCCTAAAATACTTGATTGACCGAGATCACCTGAACTGCATTCAGCGATTGCTTTAGCCCAGAATGACCCTAAAGTCGGTGGAGTCAAGCTGACCTCATTTCTGTCAGTCAAAACACCTCCTTTTTGTCTGCAATACAAATATTATCATGGGGCGCTTGCTGTTGCCGCTGGCCTGTGGAAGCCTGGGCCGCCAGGAATCCTGTATGTATAAACACTGTTCTATTGTAGTCTGTAATAATAGACTGCTTGCGCATAAAGTTGAAGCAGAGTTCAATTTTTTTTCTGTATTTTGTTTTGAACTGATGCCTCCAGCTATTGCTGTACAATATTCGCATTATGTAAGCAATGACGCAGTATTTTGGTCTGTTGTTCCCCAGGAAATGCTTGACTTACCAGCATTTAAATATTCTGTGAGAAGGGGACTGAAAAATAATGGAGAAAGAGAGAAAAATATTACTCAGGTTGATAAAATGATCAAGTTGTCTTCGAATTAATTCCCAAACATCTTGTACTTATTGGGAAATGTTCAGTAAAAAACATCTGTATTCGTGTCTGTCTATTGGAAAATGGTTCCTTTTCTGTGCCAAATGCTGGTTGTGTCCTGCTGCAATTATGCAGTGTAAATAAGATTCATGACTCACATGTCTGACGTCTGAGATGGTTTGAAAGTGAGTCTTGTTTCCATTCCACAGCAAAAACAATCCTGGGTGGATTCTTAGAGGACATATAAGCAGGGCCGACACTACGTGGAAGCGAAAAGCACCAAACTCCCACATGTACATGACTGCAGTGCAAACGCCCCATTGAAATAGCGTACCATTGCTTGAACTGCACTGGAAAATGCAAAAAAGTTAAAGTTTGGGTTTATAGTCTGATATCAACAACAGTAGAGGTATCATCCGACTTTACACTTTAACCCCAGTCTATCCTGAAACCTTCCAGTAGAACTCAGATGAACTGCTCATTCAGCGCCACAATTCGAGCATTTCCGACCAGTACCCATTTATACACCTGGGTGGAGAGAGGCCTAGTGAGGCAAAGAGACTTGCCCAAAGTCTCATGCCTAGTGGGATTCGAACCCTCTGATCACTAGTCGGAGGCCCGAACCACTACACCACCGTGGCTCCGGGATCCAGTTCTGTGGAGTGCAGGGCCATTCACTGATAACTTCACAGTGTTAAATTCTTTCCCTCTTTTACTGGCAAGTTTTCTTTTAATCCTTCTCTTTAGTTCACAGAAAGAAATGGCAGTGACAGATCAAAAGTTTTCACTATGGGTTATCCATACTGTATTGTTTGAGCAATATTCACATATTCACAAGATCTGAAAGGGTTAAAGGAAGACTGTGTGTAAATTAGATATTGCTTGTGTTACATAATTTACATAAATAAGTGCCATTTCCTTATTCATAAATAATGCACATTGTAATTTTGTCCCAAAAACCAACTGAGCACAGGATTGTGGAGTGGAGGCAGACATAGACAGCATGTAAGCAAAGGTCATTAGGTGCATTGTAAGTTAATGTCTGCTGATTGGGATAGGGAGCTGTAGTCATCTGTTTATTTAATATTCATGTGAGTAAGACTGGTTATTAAAAAAACCTAGTCGTATTGAACATAATACAGAACATTCCATAGGTTGAATATTTGAATATTTTGATTATTGTGCTGGGTGAATTGTCTGGCCTGGTGCAGTAATAGAACTTCTTCCATGAAGGAATGTTTAGGGCTGTTATGATGCTTCATTAGATGGGGCCTATTCTGCGCCGCACTTTGACCACATTGTCGCTGTTTATGCCAGTACTGACGTTATTGCATTCGCATCAGCGCACCGAGCTTCAATTTTGAGAGCCTCAGCGTGTCACCAAATAAGCTATAGGCGTATGGTTTATAAACTGTTGACTTCTTTCCATATTTGGTAGAAGTACCCGGTAGATCCTGAGAAAAATCATTGGTGAAAAAATCTGTTTGCATCCTAAGGCCTTTGGTAGTTTTCAAGTCAACTTCTGATGTCATGAGCCGACATCTGGCGGAAAGTCTTGACATGTAGTGCTCCGAAATGCCGGTCTGCGACGCAGATTATTGGCACGCATGCGCTCTACGTTCAAAATGATTCGAGACAGACCATTTTCAGGAAATGGCGCAATAACTGTGATGTTGTAAACAAGAGTGAACCGTGCAGTCCCTGTCGATATGATACGAGCACGGTGGATGGTCTAAAGTCTGGAAACTTCACCCATACAATGGTCTGTTTGTTGATCATAATAATGTGGCTGTGTTGCGTAGTGACGTACCAATAGCAATGAAATACCAAGACTGACAATATGGGAGAAAAAAAAACAGCCGTCTAAACTCTGCTTGGCCAAAGATCTGCCTGTCTGCTGATCAGAAACCGGTACAATCCACACTATGGCTATGGTGAGAGTGCACTGGCTTCTCTCCCCTTTCTAACATTGGTTGCGTCCACCTGTCTAGACAGTATGCTTTCAAAGTATTGCAGCTTGACTAGTCTAGGAGTGATCACATGACTTGGTTGAGCCTTGTCTGGGTGAATTAATTATTTAGCTCGGCTGTGGTACATAACCTGTGTGTGATACATTGAGAAGCGACTTTGAACATGGTGTGTTAGCTATCAGCTGTGAAACCAGAAGAGCAGTGGCATGCTCATTGTGGATTAGCTTTGAGTCTAATGGGGCTAGCTTTCATGTGTGCAGAGAAAATTCTTGGGCTGTTTAAAAAACGTGTGCGGCCTGATAAAAAACATAATCGGGATCGAAAGAACCTGAATCATGACAGAGCTGGGATATACACAGGGATGGATACACCACCTCACCAGTCAAGATTTGCGGATACATCAGCAGAGATGGTATGTTATTTTCTAAGATGGTGTTCCTTCACCTGTGTAAGCTCGTGCGGCTTTCTCTCGTCATTCTAACGTTCTTTTTCCCATGTTGTCAGTTTCACTCTTTTTTCTGGTCGTCTTGATGGCAGACGCAACGGCTACAACTGTCTGTCTGTTGACAGTCAGCCAAGCAGCAACAGTTAACTGACGTTTTTTTTTTATCCAACTGGTTTAAACCTCTTTCCATAACATTTTGAAGGTGTGAGCCGTTCAAATTTTCTGAGAACAAGAAAATCTTGACTTAGTTCACTCCTGGGCGACAGAGCCAATTGGTAATTTAATTTTATGCTGCTTTTTGCCTCAGACGGCTGATTTTTAAACGGAGGTATTGTTGATATTGTTATCCAAAATCTAACCGGCATGGACCACCCAGTTTGGAGTTGGTGGATTCAGTTTTCAGCAAAATGTAAAAGCTGAGCCGCAAATTCGACAATTTCTTCTCTTTGCCATATCACGAAAAGAATGCCAGACACTAATCTGCAATTTATGTAACGTCTGGGAAGTATTGGATAACACATTACGACATTAAGCCTATTGAGATTGGGCTCTAGGCCTAACGTCTGCTCGCTTCTGATTAAATTGTCTCAAATGTCATGTTTTGGGTGATTACAAGATAAAACTGTTCCTGTTGTGGCGAAGACATCTGGAGGTGAAGATTCTTGAACCTATTAAAACAACCATGAAATATCTTGACACCCATGATACCACAGAATCTGAAGTCATAGTTTAGATGTAGTGCGACTCTTACCTACATCTTGGTGTCTGGTTCAAACGTGGACATCAGATTCTCATCTGGGTCTCAATGATAATCATACATGTCTCAATGAGTCTCATGTCTAGACAGATTTTTAGTCGAGAAGTATATGCCCTCATGTAGATTCTTTTCCCTCCATTCACGAAGGCTCCTAATCAATGTAATGGAGTCTCGTAATGGTTTGTCCAGTAATGAGAACAGCTAACAGTCCTTTTAATGATATAGATTGATTTCACTGACAATAAAGTGAATGCATTGGTTGAATTATTTAGTTGGACAACATATGCATGGTGTGAACATTCTAGACAATCACACAACAGCCTCAGTGAACGCTACAGGTAGGGTTATTATCAGGTCTCCCATTCATTTTATGTGAAAAAATGTAAAAATGCTGACTTTCTGAACAACCTAGTCGCATTGTTTGCCATTGATTCATGGATTCAAACGAACATTACTCAGTTTTTTATGACTCCAGACAAGTCAGACCATCACCCAATTTCAACATTGTTCAGATTTTAAAAACATTTTGGAACACTAACAACTGAATACCAGGATCTGTAATGCGAATGATGAACTTTATGTGTGGGTAGACATATTTGTGGTGAACCAACTCTCGTTTGGGGTGTCTGGAAGCAGGTCAGACTTCCCCTGAGACAGCTGGTGTGGCACCAGGGTGGTCACTCTGGTATTAATCAAGGTGCCTGAAAAGTGAAACAGCTGACAAATTTTCAGCAAAGTGTGGCCACATTATTGTCTGTTGTCTGATAGGCCTACTGCACATATATTTTGAAGATATTGCCACTGGGGGTGTGCTGTCAAATACTGAGTCTATCAAGTCATAGAGCCACTAAGAAGCATTGCATGTCATTGACTGTTTTCTTAGAAACTCCATATTGATGCTGTGCTCCTAAGTATTTTGGATTATTGTTTAATTTGGAGAACAAGCAGGATATCACTGAAGATATTGACGGATAGAGAGTGAGACAATCCTGCTGCACCTTTGGCATATTTCGTTAAACGCACCAGTAATATGAGAAAATCTCAAAAAAATCTTCGAGCGCCCACGTGCACCGTTGAGATGCGGCAAAAATCACAATTGGTTACAGTCCGCTTATTTATGATGATGATGATGATGATGTGATACTGGTCTATGTCAGCAGAAGGTGAATCTGTGATCCTCCTTCCCTACACTGACCATGGCAGTGTCCTCTGAATGACTTCTTGGTCAAGACAACGTGACCATTACGCTACATCTACATGTATGTTGGAGAGCCAATGTTCGAGAGCTTGCTATGACTTCTCACAAATCTGAGAAAGCCATCCAAGTACATGTAGCTCATGATTTGGTGCATAACTCCGAAGCAGAACAGATCCACAGACACAGGCGCGTCACTACTTACAATATTATTCTCCCTGTTATCATGGTTATTGTTATCAGTTCTGTTGCAATTCCACCTGTTGGAAAACCAATAGAGCTGGCACCAAAGTTGGCTCCAGTCGGTGTCTCTACCAATAATAGTGCCACCAAGGTCGATGGGCCTAAAAACAAACCAAGTACATTGTAGAATCAGTGGTCCATAGTAGAATAAGTGCTTAGATCGGGGCGGAGCAGCTGTCTGTGCCACAACATTATTTTGTTGACTCAGATTAACAATTACTTCTCAGTTTTGTTCATAATTTGCTAAGCTGTTGATCCATACGGCACCAACCAAACCAGGGCCGACCACCAAGAAACTCTGATAGCACTATCAGGGCCTAACAGAGAAATTCTGTAATGGTAAAAGGCATTGCATACCTCTCTGTTAGGCACTGTTAGTGCTATCAGAGTTTCTTGGCGGTCGGCCATGGAAAATAGGCCTATGTGCATACCAGTGGTTTGCTCTGATTTTGATGCTCTGTCCATTCCCAATTTTGAGACTGAAACATTCCCTATATTTCCACATCATGATATTACCAAGCAATCGCTGATGAATTTTTGCCAGAACTGCAGAGGAAAATGATAGTTTTTCCAGTCCCTTTCCATGCAACTGATGATGGGAATGGGATAGATTAATAATCCTCAGATAGGTATAGGCCTACACCTGTATCTCATGTATGTAGTAAACAGAATATTCAGACTGTCTGATTATCAGGCTAATACCAGACTAAACAAAGATTGTTTATACTACCAAGTCCTGTTTATATGCTGCCCATTATTTAGACCCAATCAATTAAGAGGGAGGGAGGGAGGGAGGGA
>NMRB01000058.1:401490-413367 GCA_002633025.1 Notospermus geniculatus
CCCCCCCGCAGTGGACAGGTGTGGGGCATGTTTTTTCCACAATTATGGATTTCTCTCCACATATAGATCATTTCTCTGAATTGAAGACAATAATAAGACTCCATGTGTACAGCGAAAGGGAGTGCCTGAATCTCAACAAGTCACACTTGAATAGAATGTGCGGTGCGCTCATCGTGCTGTGACGCACATCCCTACTTGATTTGAAGTGAAGGACATTAATATTGATGTTAAAAACTGCATGTACGCTAGAAGACCTGTATTTTTCATGTGCATCTCTTGGTGTCGGTTCAATGACCGACCAACAACTGTTTTGGAGGCAGTGAATAATGGAATATTGTCATTTATTTTTCTGTTTTCATACATGTATCTATCCTAGTTTTGTTCCCCAATTCATCGACATGTATGTTGCCATGATTTTGATATTTGTAGAGAAACATGGTGGGGTTTACAAATTGGTGCAGCAACGCATTGGCACCAGATTACTGGTCATGAATTAGTGAGTTGCATTTTGATTTGAATCAAGGGGGAAAAATAAGTACATGTAAAGGGTGTTCCGACAAGTCGCATTTGAAACATTCAGTTGTCACAACTCTTTCTGTGTTCTTCCTGAACCAGTTTAGTCACGAGTCCAAGTTGAAGTTAACGGGTGAAATGGTCAATATTTGTGCGTGAGGCATCACGAATTCAACAGTGTGGCTGTGGTCAAATGTGTGGCGGTCTAGGAAAACCCGTCGGATGTCGCTGAGTGATGAACAAGGGCTGTCAATACTGTGTGATTATGTGTGTGGACTGACTGATCATGGTCCATACTCACATGCTTTAGTCCTGATGACTCCTAATCATTTGTCTTGTTTGTTTTTACACCCGATTGATTTGGTGTCCGTTAGTGGGTACAACACATCAGGAAAACAACAACCTGACTGCAAACTTTGTGTCTGTGGAATGTTTACCCATTTCTGATGTGTTTATTCATAGTTCATTGGTCCAACCACCAATACAACGAGGTTGTTTTGATGAAAAATGCTTACTACGCAAATTCAGCCACCATTGATTTGGTTTCCTACCCTGTCAACATGGTTCGGAATCACCTCTTTGAACTCATCTCACAGTGCTGCCACCTGGTTTTAAACTGTGGAACTGAATCTGAACTTGCTTTCTCTGCATTGCATGATTGGAGAGGTTGTGAAGGGACCAGGGTGCATATTCATAAACATACTTAGATCTACATGTAAGTCAGAGTGTGATACTTATCTTTTGTGTTGAACAAAGGATAAGTGGTTTTGTGAATATGGGCCCAGGGCTGGGTTGCACAAAAGTCATGTTAGCGCTAACTTGGTGTTAGCGCTAAACTTTATGTTAAATGACGTAAAAAGACAATGGATTTTTACGTCATTTAACATAAAGTTAGTGCTAACACCAAGTTAGCGCTATCGTGAGTTTTGTGCAACCAGCCCCAGGACTTGATTGGTTGGAATGTGATCATGTGACCATGACAGACAAATGGGATCAGGGATTGAAAGTCTGTTCAGAGATGACGTCAGTTGTTCCTGAAATCAAGAGAGTTGTAGTGCCAAGTAGAGTCGGCAGTTCTGCACAGGCCTAAATAATGTGTAAAAAGAACAAATCATGACAACAACTCTACTGTATTGTGTATGGCATGGTATGAGTTACACATTGCATATACAAAGCTGGCATTATATTGTTTTTTAAGTAACTTAGACATGAAAACTGACTACATGTACCTTGCACTTCTGCTTCTACTCGACAATAAAACTTGGTTCAGGATGCTGCGTGCCGTAGGGCTGACTTCTAAAATATTCTGCTCGGACCATGAATTACTTCTGAACTACTTGTGTCGATCATGAAAAAGTGTTTCGAAGTGTAGGTAGTGTGTTTGGAAGAAAAATGCTCGTTGAAGTAGATCATTCTGCTGACGTTATCAGCTGCCGACGCGGAGCAATGTATTAAACACCTTCCATCTTGTTCTGAATAGAGCCATCATTATCGTACCTGTAAGCCTACGTATTTTAACTCGTGTTGTGCACCCACTCCGTACTAGACATCTCCCAGCCAATACTTCATGAAGTAAGGGCTAGTAAAATATGCACACCGAGGGCAGGGATCAGTTAATGCCCGCTGTACACGATCAAATTTTTCATCCAATTTTCTGAATATGCTCAATAAAGGCCTACATGCGGGTTTATACATTGAAGCCCCAATAGGCCCGGAATCTGAATTTCCAAAAAATTGGATGAAAAATTTGATCGTGTAGCCTACAGCGGGCATTAGCATTACTCTCGATCAAATAACTTTTCTTCACTTTCCAGTTCAATATAGGACAATTCATCATTGGATAGGGCTTGGAGCCGTCACATTATTCCGCTTTGTGTTTAATATTGGCTTTGAACAGATTCAAATCCAGCAGACTCGCAGTGTGCAGATTGAATTGCACTCAGCCTGCCTATTTCAGAGACCCAGATGTCCCATGTTTTTTCAATGCTCGATAAAATGATGTCAACAGGTGGTGTTCTCCCAGTTGATTGGTGATAACCTTAGTGCACGATGGATGAGACATATAAGTTGAAATAAGTCATTCTCTCTCACCTGATAAATCTGATGCTCGACATCACCGTCACCTTCATACATGTACATCTTTCTTATGTTCTCTCTTTTCTTATATTTCCAGGTGGTGTACGTGCCTCCAGAAAGACAATACCGTGATCCTCATGCACATGGGCGACCCTTCCACTCAATGACTGAAACCATTGAGATGCCCCCTCACATCCCCATATCAGGGGATGGAGAGGAAGGGTACTCTCGTAGTCAGCAACTCTTACAAAGTACATGTGATACTAGCGGCGAAATTGAACGACGATGTATTCAATCTCCGCCGAATAGGACTATATTCGATAGTAAATGGCCAGAGGGGCCGCCATATCCATCTCATAACTTACTTGAAAAACACAATAGCAAATTTCCTGCGTCACGAATCATTCGGGACGATAGCGGCTCGCCGATGTCGATGAAATGCTACAGTTCATCGAACAACAATAATCCAAATAATTCTGATTCGAAAATACATAGGACTTCTTCTCAACTAGCGGGGCATTCGCGGCACAGCAGTGGAAGCAGTGGAAACTCGTCGAACACTGAACGACCGCCGGAATATTGCGAAGTGATAGCAAATATGGACGTGTATGGAGGTTGCACGACAATGAGTGGAGGAGTATGATAGGGGGCATCTTGGGATTTGGTCGACGTATTTGACAGACTGGTTCCCGTCATGGTCAACGGCCTGCTGAAGTGGTGTTGTACTGAATGGAATTCATTTATACATTACCAGCTGAAGTTTTCTGCGTAGTGTGTCTTGCTCAAAATACTTGTGGATACCACGCATACTGCGGCCTATCGCTCGGAAATATGATGTTCTAAACATCAAGCGATGTGATCATAAATACGAACCAGAGCCATTTTGTGGGTGATTTTTGTTCAGCTAGCATGTATCGTTGTTACTTTACTGTGCTTCACAGTGACGGCACCGTTATCGCCGGTCCTGATGGCGGCATATATAGGATATCGTCCAGTTAACGGCTGAACCCTGTTGTTGGAATAAGTCTTTCTGTGGTGCATCTTACTGGTAACCCTAACATAACGGACTCGCTCTTCCAATATGGATATTCACAGGGGATTATCAGCCATTCCGGTTAAATAACAACAGTTGTATTTATGCAATGACATGAGTTTTAATCCAGGAAGGCATTCTTATTTGGACTCGTTTCCAAGGTTACAAAATATTGTGTTTGAGACTTTATGTGACTGAAGTTACTGCTTGTCAAATTTTCAAAACTACATCATTTTCAAACAATAGAATTTTCAAATATTATATGAACTGCCTCTCAAATGGATCATGGGGAATGGAAACTCAAAAATAGATTGCAGACGTTTTACTTAAAAAGATTTTTGACCTGTTGAAGGTAATAACACTTTTCGTGTATTTTCAAAAAATCATTTATTGCTGTTGTGGTATCTTGAAAAATAACAAAAAAGTATTTTTTTGTAAAAATCACATTTTTACTGTGATTTCGGGGTTCTTTCACATGAAATGTTTGGGTTTCAATTTTGTTGGTGTCCATTTAGGAACCCGTTCTTGCCTCCCTTGGGTCCGTGGACTTGATTTCATCCAAAGTGAAGTGAATGCTGCAGTATGTACTGGAAGGTTCTCCATGGTCAAATGTTGGCCGTTTTGTGAATCTCATGACTGAGCTGGCAGTGTGTTATATGGTGCTTAACGTAAGTCCACTTGTAGCAGGCCATTGCCAGATCTTTAATTTGGATACAGTGTTGTTTTGGTTGCAGGATTTGGAGTGAGAAGTTTCAAGTGATAGAACATCAATTTTGCATTGTTAGCAGTTTAAAAACTGCTGTAATTGAAGACTGCTGCCAATCTTAATGGCAAGTATCAGAAAGAAGGAAAAACTGATTTGAATATGAATGTGATTGAATGAAAGCTTCCCTCCATACTTCAGCCAGTGTTGTACAGCTCTTAAGGATCTGCCTGTGGCCTGCTTATTATGTATGTATATATGTAATTCAAAAATTCCAATTACCTGCAGTGTATTGTAAGGTGAGCGCAAGCAAAATGTCATCTCGGAGTAAAATAAGACAAATATTTCTACGAATTCTTTTAGGGCCTCATACTTCGGAGGTTAAAACGAAGAAGACTGATCATCAGGATGTTTATTTGAGTGAAGCTGATTGACTTGTTTTCTGTCATGGATGGAGCAAACATGACTTTGAACTGGCGATATTACATTACATTACATACTACTTTGTCAGCGCAATTGAAAGCAGTGGTGTTCCAGATCTCAGTTATAGGTGGCGCTGGTAATCTTCAATCAGAGTGTCTATGTTGCTCAAAGTTTGGGGCATAACTAGTCTTAGAATGGGCATGTGTTATTTTTTGCTGCGAAATCTTTATGTTTTTGTATTGACGGCCTCAGACGGGGCAGTCCGAATGTGTATGTATATATCTGTACATGAATTCCACTCGAGTCTCCTAGCATGTAATGCGCAGTTGTGTTTGCCTACTGACCTCCCTGGTTTGCAGATCATCTGATGATCACGAAGGGCTGATGTTAGTAGATTTAGTCCGATCTTTGGAACACCATTTCCCATCGCGGAAATTTTGACGGGAGGGGTTTTCTAAAGGTCACGACTTCTAGTCTAATTATCATAATCCTAAGTCTTGGAACTCTTGCGACGTGTGAAACATGTCAGTTTTTATCACAATTTGTAGTTGAGATAATTTAGATGTGTCCAGTCTAAAAGCGTGATTCAGGACTGGTGCTTTCATAGGTTACGACAATATCGTTGTTTGAAGATACCTATTGGAATAGAAATATGTTTTATATATTTCTAATTTTCCATAATGACACATTGTCTGTCGATTTCGCCCAACTGTACAGCGTTTATTTATTTATTTTTTGGGAGGCTTTGATTTTGACACTCTTGATACCATTGTGGCATCATCGCTGATACTGTGACAAATGATGGGAATTCTTCCTAAAGGAAAGTATTTTGTTCTTGCACCAGTTTCCATGTGAACCCGTTAGTGTGATTGAACTTTCTTCACCATTAATTAGACCATCTTGATCCTAATTTGAAACTCGTAATTCCAGACAAGAAATCTACATATTTGAATTCGATAAAGAGAGAGGCACAAGAGCCAGATTTGTCAGACTGCTCTGGTTAATTGAAAATATCGTGAAAAACTGTCAATTACATTGGTAAATGGTACTCCATATTGTGGTAACCAGTGGTTTTTAGCCCTCACTCCCTATATCACCACACAAACTCCTGTGCAGTGAGACTTAGGGACGAGCATGAAGAACCTCTGATTCAGGATCTACGGTGGCCCACAAGGGATATTCAGGTCCATGTTTGATCAGTTATAAGATTCTCTTGGTTTTTTCTGAGTGAGTTTCTTCCACCTAAACTTTAAATTCTGCAGAAAAATGTTTATTCCCCAGAAAAAAACTTTAATTCTGTGGAAAAACTAATTTCCACAGAATTAAAGTTTTGTCGGCGGAATTACATTTTTTTCCGTAGAATTAAAGATACTACCACAGAATAAAAGTTTTTTTGCAGACTAATGTTTTTTGGGGAATCATTTTTTTTCAGGGAATAAATATTTTTTCTGCGGAATAAATGTTTTCTCCATGGAATTAATATTTTTTCCTCGGAATAAATGGTTTTCATGGAATAAATATTGTTTCCGTTGAATAAATATAAATAATTTTTTTTCTGCAGAATATTACGTTTTTTCCACAGAATTAATATTTTCCACAGAATAAATTTTTTTCTGCGGAATTAATATTTTTTCCATGGAATAAATGTTCTTCCATGAAATAAATATTTTTTCCACAGAATAAATGTTTTTTCTGTGGAATAGATATTTTTTCCATAGAACAATTTTTTTCCTGTGGAATAAATATTTTTTTACCAAATACTTTTTCCATGGAATATTTTTTTTCTCCAGAAATTTTTTTCGAGAAATAAATATTTTTTCTGTGGAATTAAATTTTTTTCCATGGAATAAATATTTTTTCTTGGGAATTACAATTAAGATGAACTAAAAAAATAAATCAAAAAAATCAAATGTCCCTTATAGGCCGCGGTAGGCAGCAGCACTTTTATCGATCCTGGTGTTGATTGGAATGAATAGGTACCAACTGTGTGGTAAAGCTTGCAGAGGACAGAATCCCGCAACTTGGAGAACAATCCCATCAGATGTCACAGTTAACGACCATCAATTGTCATCAGTGTTGATGCGATTCCCACTGGCACCAGGCAGTTTAAGCAACCAGCGCCCCACGTGTTGTTTCTAATAATTTTAATATTCGCCGCTTTCACTTGTGCTGTTAATTTTCCTTCGTCTGTTGTTTTTGAACCAATTTGTCATTTGTTAAGGACGAAGTCCAGAAGGGTTTCATGTAAATCGTCATAAATTGAGTGAGGGAATTTGAGTTGCCGGTAATCTGTGCTTCCATTCTTAAAGAAAAAGTGATCAACAAAACGCAGAAACAATGGATTCAGAGGGGTAATTTGATGCCACTTCACGGCTGAGGATGCAAGTAATGAATTTTGAGGGAGATTGATTGAGACTGTATGGAGTGATTTCCGGCAACTTCGACATTACGCATATTTCTGCTGCTACAGGTGATATAGTTTTTTAATGTATCTGGTTTCATATCCTCTGGCTAAGCTCATTGTTGATGTCAATACAATCCGACTGGCTCATTATACTTCAGCTCGTTTCCAATGCAAAAACTCTGTTACGAATTCTGTTCGATTTTGGTGTTCAGTTTCTCTGTCTGGCACTGTACAGCGAAACCAAACCTGGCAAACTAAAGGATTGTTGTTTAATACCATATACTTTGTTAGCAGAGATGTTAAGATAGTTCTCACGAGTATTAGCTGTGTGAGGTGTCAAAAACCTGCCACATTAACATTCCCAGATCACCTGTAGAGTAAGCCTTCCACACAACCCGCGATATTTGGCACACGGTCCTGTTTGTGCCATGCTCCGACACTCTTGCGACGCACAGAGACATTACAATTGCTTTTGGTTGGGGATCACTGAGGTTTCAGCAGATTTGATTTGATTTGAAGGTGGGCAGATGTTGATATATATATGGGGTTTACGCCGTATGATTAAATTGTGATAAACATCATTATGGGGGGTGCGTTCTAGAGCTCCAAGTAAAGCTTCCTGAGTTATGTAACGTCACCCTTGGACCTTTTTGAAAACCCACGCTCGCGTTTGTTTAGTAAATACAGAAAGTTATAATGCGTTTGAGGCACTTGGTGACATGGTCTTTGATTTGACATTATGATTTAGCCGATATCTTCCAATTCATATTGTTCTGCAATTGTCGAGCCTGGGTCTTAGTCAAAAATCACTATTCAGCTCAACTATAGCTTAATTTAGATGATGGCTTCAGCAAGGCTTTTTCTCATGTAGATGAATTTGGGATGATTATTTCAAGAAAAGTACTTTATTTTATTCATCAACAAATGGATAGTTGTTCATTATTTTGCTATGATTTATGAAGTTGTACTAGAAAATTTCAAAATGACATGTAACTGGGTTAAGTGATACAGATTGGAAGCCACGTGTAGTTTGAATCTTTTGGCACTTAGCTTCACATAAATTTATGAAAATCTGCTGGTAAGACTCAATGACTTTATTGGGTCTCACGCTGCGTATCTGCACCAAGTCTAAGAACCCTCAGCCCATGTGGTCCCTTCTTAATGGGAGTGAATATTTTACTGAAAATGTCAAAGTCTAATGAAGCGTAAATCCTAGGAATAGTTACAGCATCAGATACCCGGTAGGGAGAGTTTTCAAGAGGCATCTATGGTGAGACGTAACACCAGTAGCCGAGATTTTTAAAAAGATTTTGAATTGAAATTCTATGAGTTTGTTCCCTCTGTGTTCAATTTCATCACAGGGAACATCCTGGTTATTGTCTTTTCTCACAGCAACACTGAATTCACACCATTAGGGTGTTGCTTCATCTTTTTTTCGCTGAAGTACAAAGAAGATATCAATATCATTTGTTAAAGATGATTCCTGTAGTCAGCCTCACTGAAATCACGAAAAATGCCAACGCTGAGGATTTATGAGAAAGTTATTTGGGGAATTAGAATGTGTTAGTTTTAGTATTTATTTATTTATTTTTCTTGTACTTCAACTATTGTTTCTTCAAAAGTGAGAAAATCTTTCCCGGTGTGGGGCGACAGGGCTCGAAAGTTTGCTTGAAATGATTTGTGTTGTTGAAATTCTCAATTTTAGTTGCAGCTACCTTATTTATATTCAGCAGCTAGCAAGAGCAGGTGGTATCTTTAGTGAACTTTGGGATGGAAAAAGATTTGTCCAAAACTCACAAACGGAGTACACGGTACTTGAGTTCGTTAATGAGTGAGACTGCACCCTAATGAATGAAGGTATATCCACATCAAACCTTACCAACACAAAAACTACAGCCTAGTAAAACTGGAAGTCCTGTTGACGCAGGTATTCAAGTCAATAGATTATTATTAATCATAGCAGCATCTTTCAGACCCTTTAGCCCCAAAATCATTTCTATAAGTTTAGTTACTGCATGTTTAGAAACAAGTACACATGACGATGCCACTTTTCATGAACTGTGTTGACACATTGAGTGCTGGCAATATTTATACCTGAACCTGGTGGTTTTTCACAGGTGCTACTCTCTGACCACACTGTTAAGGCCGGGTTCACATAGAGCTACACCTACACGGTCATGGCTTGCAAAGGTTTCATGGTCATAAACCCTTTGTGAAGCCAGCATATCCATGTACCCTGTAGCTCTTTGTGAACCAGGCATAAGCGACAGGGTAACACTACCACCCTGTGAGAATGAATCCTTTGCAATGCCAAATATGTCTTCGGAGACTTTCGTTACTTGAAAATAGAGCAGAATTTTCTTTCGTAAGTAGATGGTCAATAGACTACTTCTGTGATGTACTACCAATGCACAGGTGATGTGCATACTCGTGGTTTTGGGTCAACACTCAGTGTATTAACTCACTTCATCACAGCCTTCTGTTAAGGCTGCTTTAGAAAGCTGAGCCAAGGCTGAAAACATTCCCAAATCGAATGTAAGGTGGGACATTACGGAGATATTCGAGACTAACCACAAGTATAGAAGCGAGAGTGTGCCATGTATCTTTCCTTATTCAAGCATGCCAATTGCACACTTTGGGCTCAATTCTCATAAGATTTATAGTTGAACTGAATGACCAGTATACCGTGTATGGTAACGGCAGATCAGTGGGAGTACCAGTTGAATGAAGTAACAGCCTGTGCTGTACATGACACTGTAGTTGGTACAACAAGATAGAGCTGTTATTTCATTTGACCACCCACCCACTGATCAATGGTGGATATTGCCTTTCAATTAGAGGGCAACATGGGCCTGTAGTTTCACATTTGATGTAGTGTTGGCCCCAATATCAAGTTTTTGGGATTTTCGTCAGTTTTTGGTGTCGGTGTGGAAGCTAAAATCTGAGTGGCATCATCTTTCACAAATTGCTTTACTCTTCCAGCATAATTATCTCTGTGTGTACAGGATGTATCAAACAAACACAATGAAATATTCTCACAAGTTTCATTCTAAACTGATGTCCAATTTCTCCATGGATGTTAAGTGTGAATCGGTGTTTTTAGCCATTCATTATACAGAGTTGGGGCCCACACTACATTATGCATATAGGGCAGCATGTCGATGGAGTGTTTTCTGATTTTTTATGCGAAGTAAGCTCAAAAGTGTTTGAGAATACCGCCATTCTTTTGACACGCATACATTTCTACATGTAGTAGCAGGCGTAACTGGGCCGCTGTGATTGTTCTGGTACATCTTGTAGATAGCTGTAAAATGCACAGAAAATTCAGTAGGAATTTCTTTGAATAGGTCTGGAACTTTGTCGGCATTTATTTTGTACGAAATAGAAATATGGGCATTAAAGTGTAGTAAGGGTTCGTAACTATTCCTCCGAAAACTTAATATGTGAACATTAGTTCTGAAGGGCTATTTATGTGTCACCTTCAACGGAGTTAGTGTATAAGGCCTCTGTACATTTGTATGCATTCTGTAGCCAGTGTACAGAGACTTCTCGCAAATTTTGAGTGAAACGAGTTGCTGCTGACTCGATTGTCTTTGTACATTGATTAAGATGGAACTTTTCATATATTTTTGCAAACGACTGCTGTGAACATGGTGAATGTGTTGCTCGATATGTGGGGTTTCCGTGGGGATTTTTATCACACTGTGTCTGGAAGTTGTGACTTTCAATCACGGGGCGAGCGTGGGTTTTCATTGTCTGCCCAAACATTGTTTAACCAAGTAGTTCTTGGGACGGAAACCAGTGAGATTGCATTACAATGCAATTTAAGGTGTACCTAATAATTAATAGATAGATAATCATCATGATCATAATACAAGCGAGGTGATATAGACTTCATTGCTTTTGATGTGTTTTCTACATCATTTTTTTCATCAGTTGGTCTACAAAGACTACATCTGCTTGGTAATAATCCAGTACCCTTTCATTTTGTTGTCATACCCTTGTCGGCATATTCCAAAGCTAAAATGATCAAAATATTGTATATAACTGGGATTTAATTCCATAGTAGATTTATGAGGGATATGTCACGACAAGGGTAGACTTGTTGGGGCCCCTCATGTATTTTCCTCTTTTGGTCCTTGAGATTTTTATGTCATGGGCCCAGGTAGGGTGTTCCTATAAGTAGTGTTGACCCTACATCGCCTCTGTTCTGTTGGCCCTCAACATGGTCCTTTGTTATGCATCATCTGGCCATTGAGGGAATAAATTGTCTAAGAGTCTAAGGTCACAGTTTTTGACTTGCATAAAATAAAGATGCTGCATTTTTAAATACGGTATTTGTGTTCATCTCTTTAGTTTTAGCTTTTCATTAGCCTTTGCTTATACACAACGGTAAAAAACGTCGCAGTAAAAAATTGAATGTTTGTGATTGAGGGTTATTCGCGTGCGCTCATGCGGAACCGTTTTAACGTCGCAGTAAAAAATTGAATGTTTGTGATTGAGGGTTATTCGCGTGCGCTCATGCGGAACCGTTTTAACGTCGCAGTAAAAAATTGAATGTTTGTGATTGAGGGTTATTCGCGTGCGGTCATGCGGAACCGTTTTAACGTCGCACTAAAAAATTGAATGTTTGTGATTGAGGGTTATTCGCGTGCGGTCATGCGGAACCGTTTTAACGTCGCACTAAAAAATTGAATGTTTGTGATTGAGGGTTATTCGCGTGCG
>NMRB01000058.1:414102-440477 GCA_002633025.1 Notospermus geniculatus
TTTTTTCCCACGGAATAAACATGTTTTTCTGTGGACTAAATTCCATGGAATTAAAGTTATTTCTGCAGAATTAAATTTATTTCTGTGGAATAATTTTTTTCTGTGGAATAAATATTTTTTTTTCTGAGGGATAAATTTTTTGTCTGCAGAATAAATGTTTTTTACTGCAGACTTAAAAGTTATTTCCGTGGAATAAATATTTTTAATAAATATTTTTTTAAATGTGGAATTAATGTTTTTTCCATAGAATATTTTTTTCTGCAGAATAAATAATTTTTCCTTGGAATAAATATTTTTTTCCGCAAAATATTTTTTTTCACAGAATAAATATTTTTTCTGTGGAATAAATTCGGTGCAATTAAAGTTATTTCTGCGGAATTAAATTTATTTCTGTGGAATAAATTTTTTTTCCATGGAAACTAAGCTACAGACTCCAATATTGTGGCCCTCCCATTACACAAAATTTTTATTCCCACCACATTTTGTACTTAGAAAATTTTTCTCTAAAGTATAAAAAAAGGTGAGGAATGGAAAAAAACTGGTATCAAGAGTGGGATTTGAACCAGTAACAGTGTGACCAGTAGGGACTAGCTCCTCTCAAGATCATCGATCTCCGATGGTCAGAGCTTGACATTTCACATGATAAGCATGAGATCAAGCACATGGAAGCATCCACTGGATGCCTAGTTACCTCATCACTCCTCTCAAGATTAATCTTCCTTGGTCAAACCTCAACATATCACACGTAGGCTGTTGATCAACACCAAGAACAGGCAAGGGGGCCAAGCTGTAGATGATGTGGTCAAATAACTGAAACCTCGTACTAAGCTATATCGTTTGAGATGGTAGATCACCACCCACAACAGACAAGGAAGTCAAGATGTTGACAATTTTGCTCTAAGCTTTATCACTTGAGCTCGTAGATCGACACCAAGAACAGGCAAGGGAGCCAAGCTGTGGATGGTGTGGTCAAATAACTGACACCTTGCACTCAGCTTTATCATTTGAGATGGTGGATCACCACCAACAACAGACAAGGAAGTCAAGCTGTTGACAATTTTGCTCTACGCTGCTTTATCACTTGAGCTCGTAGATCGACACCAAGAACAGGCAAGGGAGCCAAGTTTGTGGATGGTGTGGTCAAATAACTGACACCTTGCACTCAGCTTTATCATTTGAGATCTTAGATTGACGCCAAGAACAGGCAAGGGAGCCAAGCTGTGGATGGTGTGGACAAATAACCGACACCTTGCACTCAGCTTTATCATTTGAGATGGTGGATCACCACCAACAACAGACAAGGAAGTCAAGCTGTTGACAATTTTGCTCTACGCTGCTTTATCACTTGAGCTCGTAGATCGATACCAAGAACAGGCAAGGGAGCCAAGTTTGTGGATGGTGTGGTCAAATAACTGATAACTTGTACTAAGCTATATCGTTTGAGATTGTAGATCGACACCAAGAACAGACAAGGAAGCCAAGCTGTGGATGGTGTGGTCAAATAACTGACACCTTGCACCGAGCTTTATCATTTGAGATCTAGGATTGACACCAAGAACAGACAAGGAAGCTTAAGCTTGGATGGTGTGGTCAAACAACTGACACCTTGCACTGAGCTATATCATTTGAGATGGTAGATCACCACCAAGAACAGACAAGGAAGCCAAGCTGTGGATGGTGTGGTCAAATAACTGACACCTTGTACTAAGCTTTATCGAGATGGTAGATCACCACCAACAATAGACAAGGAAGCCAAGCTGTAGATGGTGGGTCAAATAACTGACACCTTGCACTGAGCTTTATCATTTGAGATCTTAGATTGACACCAAGAACAGGCAAGGAGCCAAGTTGTGGCCAAATAACTGGCATCTTGCATGCTATATCATTTAAGACAGTAGAATTTCAGTGTGGCGCTCCTGTCACAAAGAGAGGAATAGGAGAGGGAGGAACCAACAGCTTTATATTCCAGCTGGACTCAGACAGAACATGTTGAGGACATGCATGCAGGCATCTGGCAGCAGATGGAAATTTGAAGGCAGTGTTCAAGTGCCAGGGTGGATTATTGGCCTTGAATTCTGATGTAGTAGAGTATGGGTTGTGCTATGGGGAGAACCCAGGCTCTAGGCTTGAGAGCTGCATACACTTCAGAACATACATCTGTCAAGCCATTTGAAGTGGTAAAACGCTGATAAATACTACATGTACAATTCAGCAACTGTCTTTGTTTTCTCATCTGCCATGACGTGGAAGTATTTGATGGAGTCGTAGTCAATCGCAGACAACTTGTTAAAGAACAAGCGGCAAATTGGAACAGGAACATTCAAATACCCAGCTTTACAGGCTTTGATAACAGGGCCCAGCATGCCACCAGCTTCAGGAGAGAAATCTGCCATTCTCAGTGGCTGTCTAGACATTGATAAAGCTACTGTACCATGAATTTCATATTCCTTGTAACAAATAGAATGTTTCAGGACATTTAACCTTTCTGCTAATCAGTCTTGCTCTTAGAAGAAAGCTTTTAGTGGAGGCAACAGCGAGTTTATTTTAAAGTGAAAGGTAGTCAGTATTTCATGCTGAAAACAAAACCAATTTGCAATGGAAGTGAGTGGTTTTTCAGCTGGCACAGCTGCTGTGTCTGTGTAATGGGGCACAGAATCTGAGAGGCGGGATTACCGGGGCTGATCCAGGAATTCTTCAGAAAATATCACATTGAGTTGGCATCAAATACATGTACTACAATATTGGCTCCAAAGACAATATCGGGCAATTTCTGTATAATGCTTTGAGAAGCCCAGACCCTCACAGAGATATATTAATATTTGATTCATGTAATAAATGTCATGAATGAATATTTTAGATGTTCACCTGATGATAAATGGTGCAATAGTTTGAAAAGGTGAATGCAAGCTGGAGCTGAAAGTATAGAGTCGGGATGTTTGTCAAGTACAAACTCTGCCAAGAGGACACTCATGTAGTGGACAAGAAGTTGGAAAGACCCTCTGATGGCATGGCAAATGTGGAAGTAAGCTGCATCATCCAAAAGAAGATGGGGATTTAGCACAGTGGTGTGCGCGCTTTCCCTCAATGCTGGTGGTGTCGCCTTTGTATGTGGAGGCATGGGTTCGAATCCCGGTAATGTCGATAGGCAATACTGACCAGCATTAAGCAAACATATATGATTTCTACATTATCCAGGCCATATTCTTCAGAATCATTGTCCACCATAATCTCAACAAGACAAACCGAATGATAATCCTGAAGCAGTGAGAGTGGGCTGGCCAAATCTGATGACATCATTCTTCAAGATCGATCTGCATATTGTCTGAAAATCAGTTCAGTTTATCAGGTGCATGTTCTGTGCAATGAATTCACTGGGTGAACAACCTGAGCGAAGAAGAATATACTGACGTCAACCACCCGCCTGCACAAAACAGCACCAACAGCAAATGTTTTGCAGCAGAATAGTCACCAATTCACCAAGCATGTAATCCAATAATCAAAAGTAAACATTTTTTTCAAGTCAGCAGATGACAATGATCATGCTGTGTCAACATTCTAGTTCCCAGATTAAACAACCGAAATATGACATGAGATCACTGAAGATGGAAAAGCATTCAGTTTGATGTTGATATAGAAATGATATTCAGGTTGTCGTGGAACTGGTCCATGGAATACACGACAACTAGAGGAAAATGCCAGCGTTACACTTGGTTGTTGTATTGTGTTGCCCTGCATTTTCAGCCAGGATACATTGGCCCTTATGATATTCATGGTTTTATGAGAGTGCGTGCACGTAGTTTGTTGGTAACATTTGTTGGAAAGAAGCCATAGGACCATAAATTTTGGACAACAGTGGGTGTAAGCTGTAAGCAGATCTGACAAAATTAACCTCAGGCCAAGACTGAGGCCTTACAGAAGTCCTGATGACATTAATTCAGATGTCTTCTCTTTCTTTCAAATAATGAATACCAAAAATAGACTGAGAGCAAGTCTTGTAAATATACACCATGCCTTAGGTGTCATCACAGACACATCGCAAACAAACAACAAATGTACTTTTGTGTCTTAGATGTGATGTGGCGCCTATTGTTTATGGATGAAATGGACATTTTGTGATCATTTCCCCTCCAACATTACTCCATTTGTGATAAACTCTCGTTTAAGCCCTTTTACTGCTGTATTCAACCTTTAGTAGGTAAACCCCAAGACAGCTGCATTTTTCCACTGTAGTGGAATTTTGAGCTTGTCCCAGTGCTTGTTTTATTACAACAGGATTACTGTTGTGGCCTAGCTTATCCCAGTCCTTATTTTCTCATAACAGGATTACTGTTGTGGCCAAGCTTATCCCAGTCTTTGTTTTATCACAAGAGGATTACTGTTGTGGCCAAGCTTATCCCAGTCTTTGTCTTGTCACAACAGGATTACTGTTGTGGTCAAGCTTATCCCAGTCTTTGTTTTATCACAACAGGATTACTGTTGTGGCCAAGCTTATCCCAGCCTTTGTTTTATCACATCAGGATTACTGTTGTGGCCAAGCTTATCCCAGTCTTTGTTTTATCACATCAGGATTACTGTTGTGGCAAAGCTTATCCCAGTCTTTGTTTTATCACATCAGGATTACTGTTGTGGCAAAGCTTATCCCAGTCCGTGTTTTATCACAACAGGATTACTGTTGTGGCCAAGCTTATCCCAGTCCATGTTTTACCACAACAGGATTACTGTTGTGGCCAAGCTTATCCCAGTCCATGTTTTACCACAACAGGATTACTGTTGTGGCCAAGCTTATCCCAGCCTTTGTTTTATCGCAACAGGATTACTGTTGGTGCCATTTTTGTTGTGGCCAATGCATTTAACCTCTACAACTCTGGTACTGAGTAGAAGCTGGCATAAACAATGGCAGTGATAAAGGGTTAAATAGCACTAAGATGGCCAATCCTTGGCTCGATATGACAGAACTTCTTTCCTTTGTATTCCAGTCATTTTCCAAGACCAAGCATGGCAAAGTCAGTCTGGAATTCGTGCCTGGCTGGTGATTTTTTCACACATTCCATGAAGTTGATTAGTCTATCACCATAGAAACGAGGTGTTAAGTCATAACCCTTTTTATGTCCTTTAGAAAGGGCCATCTGCAAATATCCCGTCATTTCCCATTATGATCTAATCCCTGTCTGGCACATTCGTGTGACGCGCGAGGGGCTGGTTGAAAAACATTTGTAAGAATCTAAGAAAACAGGCCGACATGCGACAAAATCCGCAGGAAATGATGGGGCTATTTCCAACAGGTGGATGTTGCTGGACCTCTAACAGCAGTAGACTCCCATTGGAGAGGGTCACAGCTTCTATCAAAGGCCGAGCCACATGAAATTGTGTCCAAGAGGACGAATCATGCTATGCCACATCATCCCCAGTGATTTAACCCTTTAGAGCGCCAGGTTTTTTCAACTTTTCCTTCCCCTGTGACTGTTTTTTTTCAAACAATTTTTTTTGGAAAAAACAAAAAAATTGCCAAAAATGCATGTGTATTGAAATTTGAGTTTTAGGACCATACCAAGTATACATGTACTCGGTAGGTCCAAAAAAAGAGAATTGCGTACTGAGTATACTCGGTAAAGGTGCTCTAAGGGTTAAGACAGACAAATAATACTGACAGTTTTTTCACACTGCTCAACAACATCCATTTCTGAATTCATTTCATATCAGCATGCAGCATCGCTTCATTCAATTCTCACCCCAATCCCAATTGTTTCATTGCATTAAACTGCATGTACAATGTACAATGAAATAAGTTTGATTACGGGTGATTCCTGTGTCAACAGCACATTGGTCCCATTCACATAAATATTTCATCAGCTGACGTTTTTATTTCCGTCCAAGTTTGCCGTTTGACATAAATTACCACACAGATTCAATTTATGTGATTAGCTCAGTAGGCAGGTACACAATGAGGAAACATGGACCAGTCCTAATGATTTCACACCTCGAGCATGAGAATTGCACGTGGTGACCACGTAAATCATCAGTGTAAGCAAGAGCTTCCAGTTGTTTTTTTGTAAATGTATGTTGGATCCAGGGAAAATGACATAGTTGCAGGACTACATAAGCAATGGTAACCTTGGAGTAAAGCACCTCTTCACATGAGTGTCTTTCTCGTGCAAGTTGGCTCTCTATGGGCAGTCTTCTGTGTCACTCGTATTGGCGTAATTCACAGGGGAACAGTTACTGATAATGTCGAATGGACTAGTCCTGATGATTTCACACCTTGAGCAAGATAATTACACGTGGTGACCATGTAAATCATCAGTGTCAGCAAGAGCTTCCAGTAGCTTTGTGTAAATGTATGTTGGATGCAGGGAAATGACAGTTGTAGGACAAAGCACATGGTAACCTTGGAGTAAGCACCTCTTCACATTGCAAGTCTTTCTCATGTGAGTTGGCACTCTACGGGCAACTCAGCCAGAGAAACTATAGGCAGTCCTTTGTGTCATTCGTATTGGCCTAAGTCACAAGGGAACTCAGTAGTTTGTGTAAATGCATATTGTGTTGGATCCAGTTGTAGGACAAGGCCTATGGTAACCTTGGAGTAACGCACCTCTTCACATTGTGAGTCTTTCCCGTGCAAGTTTGCTGTCTACGGGCAACTCACCCAAAGAAAGTATGGGCAGGCCTTGGTCTCATTCGTATTGGCGCAAGTTGCAAGGGAAGTGACAATGATGAGTTGCCCATTTAGAGCCAACTCGCACAAGCAAACTCACAGTAAAGAAGTACTTTACTTCAAGGTTACCATATGTTGGGCTCAGCTGTTGAGGAGCACCTTGCCAAAGCAGATTTCTGACACTTGGAGTCGACAGAATTCCAAATTTGAACTCATATGGAGGCAGCAGCACCTTGAGGCTTGGTTCATGAATTTTAATTAAAATGTACTTTAGTTACTAAACTTTAAAACTTTAAATCCATTAGCAGTTAGTTCGACTTCCTTGTTGTATGACAGCAACCCCACACTGCATTAGATCCCTTTCAAAGTCTGGTGTGGTGTTGTGTGCCGTGCATGGGACCAAGTATTTACTGAATACCAGTACAAGTTACCCATCTCCTCAACAGACTCTCAAAAGGGGTCTACTGAAATCGGATCGAGGCCAATGGATCTGCGGATCTGGACCTATCGTTATTTCAATGTCAGGGAAACATGGCTTCAGCCAAATAAATTAGAAGAAGGAGATAACTTTTCGGGATCAATCACTTTTATTACAGACAGGGAAATAAACAAAGGAGGATTATGAAATGAAACAGAAATGTAAACAAAACGATCTCGTACCCTAACAAAATGATCTCGTACCCTAACAAATATGAGTAAGACGACATCTTCTGCGAGGCCCTCCTCAAGATGGTTTATGCTTCGAGGAGATTATTTGATGGAAATATTTCTTATTTCTTGTGTGAACAGTGAAAATGACACCTACACAGACAAAGATCAGGGTGACAGTAGCGAGCTGCACAATGATACCAACCCTTGTCACTTTCATTGTGTTTGTCCAACGCTGCTTTTTCGTCTTTTCTTGTCTCACCTTTGAAAATGTGGTCACTCAGTAAAGTCTAGTTATATCATATGTTTACTTGACATTTGCAGGTGAAAAGAGAAGCCAGACGGTATGCTATACAGGGTATTCTATTCATAAAAACATGCCTAACCTGGTTGCTAATGTGCCAGACATCACACGTCCAAATATGGTGTCAACACATAAAAACATTGTTATAGGGGTGTCCATCATATTGTGATGAAAGTGAAACAGGCAGAGTCGCTACAGAATGTGTGTGTACTTATGGCGAAAACAAACTTGACTGGAATCCAATGGCTGCAATATGACAATACGTGGTTTTAGACTCCAAGATCAACTGATGTTTATGTTGTCTTGAAGATAAAAATTATTGGAAAGAGAAGGAGCTTATGTCAATGATGACATGAGTAGCTCTGATCTGCAGACACCAAAGGGATTCTGATGCAACAAGTACAACAGGAGACTAAGTGGAAACCAAGGAAAAATGCACCCCTGATGTTGCCGTGACTGTTACAAGCTAGTAAGGAAGTGGCTCCGCTGCTAGCTGAACCCACCACCAATAGCTGACAGGTACAGGTTGTCCCACAGACCCAATATCATGTGTTGTGCACAAAATCACTTGGAGTTGTCAGTGTTGTTTCCTAAATCCCAGAACACGCAAGTTTTGTGAGAGACAACATGATGAAACGGCAAGGTATATAGGTTACGGCAGCCTGACGTTGACGTATTTTCTGACCAGTACTGGCATAACGTGGTTTGACTACGGCAGTAACTTGGTGCTGCACCCTAGTAATATGAAACAAGTATCACTTTGCGCCTTTGCTATAATTCTCTTCAGGATGTAACAGTGGGTGGATGTAACAATTTGTAGTGAAAAGTGTGGTGTAATTACGTGTAAAAGTTTGATCCCACTCCATGATGTCACCATGTATGAGCAAATTTTTGAGAGTTCACTGTATGGATTACCGTAGTGCAGAATAATTGAGCATTTTTCACTGCCACGTTACTTTTCGTGACTTCCATCATGTCGTCCTAATAACAATAGTATAGATCCAGTACAATTGTAACAGGATCATTAAACGACACTAAAGTGACAAATGATAGATGGGCAATAAGAAGATTAATACCACTAATGGACTCACTTCACACCTTTTTAAAATCCACGCAATGAAATCCCGCAATCATCGCATAAAATTTGTCAAGTGTGTAAGGCCAGGGTGTCAGGACAGAACAAAAGCCATTAATGCGGTGGTTTGATTCCATGCGGAGTGTAATGAGTCTCATGTACATGACGTGTGCATAAGTGCACACGACCCTCGTTGAAATGTGTGCAATATGGATAATGGCCATTACATCAATATACTGAACCTATCCAAAAAATATCCAAGGGACATCCAACTGTCTAGACAAACAGTATTGAATCTGCCAGAGTGTCATGGCAACTGTGATGTTTTCAGCTCTGGGTGCACCAAACATGGTAATGAGATGCATTAGCTTGATTCCTGGTGTCAGAATCTGGACAAGTTATTTTTTTACATCTATAGCCTTTTTCATCATGATCTCCAAGAGCCACACATACGCACTACGACAATCATTGAATCAATCAACCATCATGAAATTAGTCCAAAGTATGTGCTCCCTCCGCATGTATGAATAAAATCAGTAATTACGAATTATTCCATTTAAAAATCTGATACTTTTATGCAACCAAACCAAGGATGTCTTTCAATCAGTCTCCCACTTTTTTCAGATGGTTCTTGGAGACCAGGGGTAGCCACATAGAAACTCCGCTAGTGCTTCGACAGCCTATCGGTGTTAAAATGCATGGAAAAATGTACAGCACTATCGGCTCCGCTAGCGCTAGCGGAGTTTCTATGCGGCCACCCCAGAAAGCTCTAACTTCAATGACTGCGTAAACCATTTGGGGGCAACCCATTGTTCACTGTCAACCTGACAAAGGATTTGTGTACCCTAAGAGCTTTATGCCCCAAAGAAGATTATCTTGAACTCAGGTTGAGCCACAACTTTTCCATTGTCACTTCGGGCCGTATGCACCAACGAAAACTATCTTGAACTCAGGTTGAGCCACAGCTTTTCAATTGTTCAGGTTTACCAGGGCATGATGGGTCGTATGCACCAACGAAGATTATCTTGAACTCAGGTTGAGCCACAACTTTTCCATTGTCCCATCATGCTCTGGCAAACCTGAACAATTGAAAAGCTGCAGCTCATCCTGAGTTCAAGATAATTTTCGTTGGTGCATACGGCCCGATGTGACAATGGAAAAGTTGTGGCTCAACCTGAGTTCAAGATAGTCTTCGTTGGGCATACATCCCTTAAAGTTAAGGGGGCTTTGTGAATAGGTTCCCAGGGCTGATATTCATAAGACCCAAATGTTCACTGTCTCTTATGAATATGGGCCCTGGCGTGAAACCCCCCACCTCTCAGGCCAGCCATACGCTGAATGTTAGCAGCAGCATGCAAAATTTGTTACGAAGCAAAACAAAACTGGTTCAAATAAACTTAAAGATGAGGGTCAAATTCTCCAAACCATATTCAACACCATTGTACAGTAAAGTACATGTTCACATTTTCCGAGGCAGCACTACCAGTCAGCTGAGCACAGGTGGGGTTGAGGCCCAGATTCAGCTCCCTCATGCCATAAGAAACACATTAAACTGGACATTATTGGAGAACTTGTCCCAACTCTGAGCATGCCGAGTCTTTGACATCCTACCAATGTTTAAGTTCCGAATTTCTTCTGTTTCAGAGTTGCTGGCAAAGCTTCCATCAGTTTCATTGGCGTCTGCTCCACGATGACTAAACAATCATCATCCAGCACACCAACATGATGGTAAATCTACAATAAATATAAATCTATCGATGATAATGTTGTTTAATGTGAAAATGATTTTATTTACATTAGTAATTTCCACGTGCATCCGAGCTTCATCAACACACCACCCTTCCCATAATGCACCAGACATGAATGCCAAACCAGCAAACATATGCGCTGACGGTATCATTACAATGCCCAGTGATTGGAATTTTTTGCTAACGATCATAAATCGTGCAGTTTTATGCGAAAACCGTATCGATTCAGACTATTTGGTAAACAGGAACGTCTGCGGGAGCTAAATAGATGATAATCACGTCTGCTTTGGTCACAGCTGCTGTCAATATATTAAGCCGAAGAATTTAATTCCAAATCTTACTATCACCAACACTCTCTAGGTTTCCTAGTTTTTCCCCATCCAGGCATCTAAACAGTCTTTGAATTTGTGAGCTACAGCAGCTGTAATTGAAAACTTTCTATATCGTCATGTCTGTACGCTTAATTCCCCTGGTCAAAGGTGAACGCCTCTTCATTGATTGAGAGTCTGCCAGGTGTTGGGAGGGGACTGGTAGGCCTACAGACACACCCTTCCAATCAATGACTTCCACTTAAATTAGAAGGGAGGATGAAGACAGTTTCAGGTTCTGTCTGCCTAGCGGAAATTCTCCGAACTGGCTTCAGGCTAGGCAGCTTCAACCCTCCACACCCCTGTAAAAGTATATAATGATGAGCACTACATTCCAGGGAGGGGATCCACTGTGGGGTTATGTACATGTACCACCTATCACCTCGGAGATCCCGGGTTTATTTCGTGGTCGATCCTGGTGTGAAGGGATCAACGTCCTAGGGATGCAAGTCCGCATGGCTTTGTTATGTTAAAGGTGTTGGTCAGTAGATATAAAGTAGACTTGAATATCACTGTTCAGGCCATTCGTTTTTTATTACTTGTTTGGCGGATCCGCCGATGTTAATTTTGGGGGCTTTTTTGAAAAAAAATAAAATTGGAAATATTGTCATTTTTTATTGCCCCCGACATTAAAAACCCTGATATCCGAAATAAAAGTGACACCTTTTGACTTTGCACATGTGCAGATGATAGAATTGGATTCGGAAGCATGATCTATTTGTTCCCTCTGTCATGTCTGTGATGTGTCCAGCCTTGTAACTTAAGTTTTGCCTTCATTTGTCCTGATCCTGCCGAGGTTGGGTTAGGTTTTTTTTATTTTGTTGGATTTTATTTTTATTTTTATTCCGATCTCCTATGTTAGGTTTACAGCAAAGAAATCCGCCAAACAAGTAATATAAAAAGAATGGCCTTACATCAATATTTTGTCACACTATATATAGTGATATTGGTGGAATTCTGCTGTAGCGTAAAATGATCTCAAATGCAAGAGAGAGAGAAGTATTGCATAAAGCTTCGCCACTGTAATTGGAGAAGAATACAGGGCTGGAACTTAACAAACCCACACAGGATCTATTCACCAATCATACACCAGGATTACGAAAACCCGTTATGAATATGATCGATTTTTTAATTTCTCGCGTCTAGACACATTATCCGTCAGGTAGACAAATTAACAATACAATCAGTCTGCCATCGTAACACTTAATTATCCAATTATCACTCGGCAAACTTCATATATCCTCGGGCAAATACAATACAGATGGGAAATTGAAAGGAAAAGCCGGAAAATTGTTTTTATGAGAGCGTTCCAGCGGAAAGGGATCTAGATAAAATGTGGCCAACAGGTGTTGCAATGATCAAATCGTCAATTTCGATGCATGTGACAGGAGTGCCCTCTGGTGGGTTGGCCCACAAGAGAAGATGGCCAGAGGCCTGTTTCATAAAGTGACTTTAAGCTAATGGTACCATTAACTTCAATGCATTTCCATTTGGTTAAAGGTACCTTTACGGCTTTAGCTTAAAGTCACTTTATGAAACAGGCTCCAGGTCATCAATGAATGTCAGGGCCCATATTCATAAAACTACTTAAGTCTAAGTGTGACACTTATCCTTTGTTCAACACAAACGTACCACACTTTGACTTAAGTATATTTCTGAATATGGACCCTGATTATAACAGCCACCCCAAAGATGATGAAAATATGATTACTATTTTCAAGATCCATCAGCCAAATGGGTGGATATAAACAGTGAGGAGCGAGGTGAGATTTCGAATTAACACTTCTACCCTCCACTCAAATTCAGGGGGGCACATCCAGTTGATATAACAGCTTGACTGTACATTACCTTGCACTTTGTAGTACAAATTGGAACTGTTACTTCAAGTGACAACCTCCCACTGATCGCCACCAGAGAAACTACCTTCCATCATTAGAGTGGAGACTGACCACACACCCGAGATGATCAATACTGGAGTGGGACTGGAGTGCAACAGGTGGCGATAGAAGGGACAGCAGACACAGAGTCTGCCAGGTGTTGGGAGGGGACTGGTAGGCCTACAGACACACCCTTCCAATCAATGACTTCCACTTAAATTAGAAGGGAGGATGAAGAGAGTTTCAGGTTCTGTCTGCCTAGCGGAAATTCTCCGAACTGGCTTCAGGCTAGGCAGCTTCAACCCTCCACACCCGTGCAAAAGTGACGATGAGCACTTTCCATTCCAGGAGGGATTCGAGTGGTTCTGTGTGATTATGAACATGTATCACCACCTATCACCTATGAGATTGCGGATTCAATTCGCGGTCAATCTCGGTGTGAAGGGATCAACATCCGCATGGCTTTGTTAAAGCCAGGGTTAGTGACATACATGCAATCATTCACCAAAGGAAACTGTGGGTTGATCGGGCAGTACAATAGGGCTGGACTTTGGTTCCAGGGGATTACTGGTAATCCCTGTCACATCGGTACTCATCTGATAGAGAGAACAAGTCTTTTCCTCCGGTGTTCTGGTTTCCTCCTACATTACACGCAAATCATCCACCATTGCTGGCGATAATCCAAATTCAAGTTCATGGCTTACACCTCAATAAGATTACAGGAAGGGGTCACAGTAGGACTCATGATTACTCTGGTTGTATCGCACAAGGAAGCAAAGGGGATGCAGTAGACTTGAATATCACTGTTTACATCAATATTTTGTCACACTATATATAGTGATATTGGTGGAATTCTGCTGTAGTGTAAAATGATCTCAAATGTAAGAGAGAGAGAAGTATTGTATAAAGCTTCGTCACTGTAATTGGAGACAAATACAGGGCTGGAACTTAACAAACCCACACAGGATCTATTCACCAATCATACACCAGGATTACGAAAACCCGTTATGAATATGATCGATTTTTTAATTTCTCGCGTCTAGACACATTATCCGTCAGGTAGACAAATTAACAATACAATCAGTCTGCCATCGTAACACTTAATTATCCAATTATCACTCGGCAAACTTCATATATCCTCGGGCAAATACAATACAGATGGGAAATTGAAAGGAAAAGCCGGAAAATTGTTTTTATGAGAGCGTTCCAGCGGAAAGGGATCTAGATAAAATGTGGCCAACAGGTGTTGCAATGATCAAATCGTCAATTTCGATGCATGTGACAGGAGTGCCCTCTGGTGGGTTGGCCCAGAAGAGAAGATGGCCAGGTCATCAATGAATGTCAGATTATAACAGCCACCCCAAAGACGAAGAAAATATTATTACTGTTTTCAAGACCCTCTGCTCAAATTCAGGAGGGCATGCCCAGTTGATATGTAACAGCTTTACTGTTCACTACCTTGCACTTTGTAGTACAAATTGGAACTGTTACTCCAAGCGACAACCTCCCACTGATCGCCAGACATTCCCCATTAGAGTGGAGACTGACCACACACCCGAGATGATCAATACTGGAGTGGGACTGGAGTGCAACAGGTGGCGATAGAAGGGACAGCAGACACCAGACGAGAGGGACTCAGTTGTTCAACACAACATGAGGGCCATAGGAATTGAGAGAACCAACAGAAGCCGGTGACTACCTGGTTTCAGAGTTGTAAGAGACTAGCAATAAATAAATACTGAACCTATTGACAGTTTGGACTAAAATCTGGATGCGAAATAAGCCCAGTCACTGAATATTGAGTACTTTAGCATCAAAGTAGTTTTATTTGAACAATTTTGTCAATTTTCTTTCAGAATGTATCAGTTGGAGATCAGAATGCAAAGGAGCCAGCACATACAGCTCACCCCACGCTATGCAACTTGCTGTAACCCAACCCAGTGTGACGCAACGCAAGCACTTAAACAACTCGCAGACCGTCACATGTGACCAAGCATGTGACCGAGTCGTAGGACGATTGAGTCACGTCATGAGTGTAGGAGAACATTGCTGGCACCATGTCAGCAGTTCGCAGGCCCCTGTCGGTATAAATCATTTCACAGACGCACATCTGTGCTATCGACAAATCGTGGAGTCTTTCCTTCTTTTTTCCAAAAAACAATACATTTTTTAATAACTCGATTCGCAGCCAATGGGAAATTCTCACACTCCAAAATCAGGAACCAGAAATAATGTGTCTGTCTGAACAATGAGGTGGCATATGGCGACATCCAGGAACCAGACAACTCTGCCAGTAGACGTGGCCAAATTAGGTCCTAATCTGAACACTGCCATTGAAATACTTCTAAACTGGACAAGAGTCAGTTGAGACAAAGTTTCTCTCAGCAGTCCACAGTTCCTCACAGCACAGTGATCAGCGCATGGAGACATATCAAGGAACTGAACCAGGTTGACCAGAGTAATGTATTACCCATTACATAATAATCAGATCTGATTTTGGTTTTCTGGGCCGATATTCATAAAACTACTTAAGTCTAAGTGTGACACTTATCCTTTGTTCAACACAAAAGATAAGTATCACACTTTGACTTAAAAGTATGTTTATGAATATGGACCCTGGGCCCATATTCAAAAAACTACTTAAGTCTAAGTGTGATACTTATCTTTTGTATTGAACAAAGGATAAGTGTCACACTTAGACTTAAGTACTATAATTCTTCTGTCAGGTCCAAATAGTGCTCCGTGAGGGGTAGTCTGCAACTAACACTGAAAATCTATGACCCCACCCATTACAAAAGTGCATTCTCTGGGCAAGTCTCCTTTGCCCTGTATCCCCCTGCTTTGGGTACCATGCATGCAAGCTGAGACGAGACAGCATTTGGGTTTTTACTAGCTTATGTACAGGTAGTGACCTCTAACAAAGCTCAGCTCCATACTCCCCTGGTCCAAGTGTTTTGACAGGACAAGTCCACTTCAAAAGGTAGGTGTATAAATGATCTTCCAGGCTCTGTGGAAACAGGATTTTGTAAGTCTAGCCAAGTTATGCCCTCAGCTGACCTACCAGGAACAGACAACAATGGTTGAACTCTGGGTGAACCTGGCAGCCGTGTCTGCCCGCCACAACCACCTGCTGCCAAGGTACATGTATATTGCAATTGATTTCGTTCATGAATATGGCTTCTGCATCAATCCATCATTTGAATCTCAGGTCAATGAATAAGATATTTCCTCGTTAATTCACTCTTACTGACAAATCTGGGAATGGGTTTTGGTACCTGAACGTGAACCCCTGCAGCTGTCGTCACTGCAATTCCTTCAGCACACAAATTTATTGTTAAGAAAAATCTGCTCAAGTTGGCAGTGTGACCCTAAGATACCTTTCACCTTAAAAAACCTGAGCAACACCCTGCCCCATCTGTGACCCTGTCACCTGCCATATGCCGATCTCATCAGAAGTAGTGTCATTTTAATGAATAGGAAAAAATTAATGTTGATGCTCACTTATAAGGTATGTCTGACCCTTTCTAAGGGCAAACTGTTGTGTCAGTATCAGGTGTGCAATTGGTGTCATGACCTCCCAGGTGCCACCCAGCAGCCTGGACTGGGCATGATGTATAACAGGAAAGCAGAGTACCTGAATGAAAACTTGTGCTGTCATGCAGAGTCGCCCTCTATCACATTAGAATGCATCTGACTGGGGATCGCAAGCCTGATAATAAGTGGGTGGACACGGACATTGTCCGCCACCAAACTGTCATTTGTCAGGCACCAGGCAGTTGCTGCCTGACAAAATGTCAGGCACCAATCCCAAGTCTGTACATAGATAATCCATTACATGTCGGGCAGTAAATCCCAAGTGTCTAGCACAAAACGAACTTTTCAGGTTTGGGATCGAACCAGGACCTCAGAGGCGACAGGTGCCAATGTTGCCATTGCACCACTCTGACTGTCCCAAACTGACGCTTCAAGCAACATCCATCCAGCATCCTGTCAGTCATGAATGGGCTGTGATTGAAAAATTAGTGTAGTCACATCAATGGGCTTGATCTCGGACAGATTATCTCAGGAATGCACCTCTTCTACTAGCAAAGTATAGGATTGATGAGATAACCAAGAATACCCATTCACTGTAAACATCCGTTCTTCAAGAGCTCAAAATGAAAATGCTCCCAATACGCCAGACACAATTCGGTGAACACTTAAAAGCTGACGCACAACCGACATAACTCTCCGATTTTGAAAATCATACTCAAAACAAGTTCGCCATGAGCACTGGTAATTAACGAGCTCACCATGAAATATTCAGGATTTGTCTTTTCAGTTAGGTCATTAAGTGGCTGGGGTTCATAATAATTAGGAAAGGAATGGGAGGTGAACATTTCTGGAGGGTCAATTCAAGCAGCCAAACTTGCTCCAAAAAGAGTGCTCAACAGGAAAATTTTGTGGGACATTTCCATCTTGGAGTCATCTGTCGATGTACCATTAAATGGTTAGTTGTAATAACCTGGACGCTGGAGTCTGGACTCTGGACCCTGGATGCTGGATTTTGCATCATTGGATTGAATTACAACTACCCATTAAATGTGACCCATGACAGCAAAATCAGGCGGAATGTGCACAGAAGAAGACCCAACATGCCCAAGGTGACACCAACGGTTCGTTGATTTCACAATTGTCTGTCCATTTTTGTATTAACTATTGTCTGGTGTCATCTTGTCTTCTTTCTGGCGCATTCTAACTCATTCTGCTGTCACGGGTCACAAATAGTTATGGTTAAAACTCAATATGACATCAGTTTCCCTTTTAGCTGTACATTCATTTAAAATTGACATATGATTCGCATCATTGCAGTCGGCCACTCTACTATTCTCTCTGCCACATCAAAATCTGTCTTTGTCCCGTGAAATGATGCATCACAAGCTCTCAATTATTTGTACAGTCATTGTTTTTTAACACCACGAGCGGGGCGGCTCACTTTCATACGGAGGTTGGACAGAAATTGACGACGACAAAGCAATCTGTCAGTATCCTGTATCACAAATAAAATATTAATTTGTGACATCAATATGCGCAGATCATCAAAGATCCACTGACACAATACTAATGTCTAACTGCTTTGCGTCACGGACAGCATGCAATCGGACAGAACACTGATTTATTCAGTCAATTCCTGAAATATTCATCATTTTATCATTATAATGTGCTGCATTACCATTTTTCACCAGAATTATTTTTAGAACTAATCCTGTCTGCATCACACTTCACTAGGACTGCTCATTTCAAATCCTTGTCCGAAGTATGACTGCGACACTGCATGACTAGGGGTGAAGGTGTTCCGGATAGACTGCCGTCGCTCACTCACCTGCTCACCACAATAAAATAAAGATAAACTGTTCACAGATAGGTGATGGGAACCAGACAGGAAGTGCCTGATGGCAAGACTGTGATTATAGAGGATCATAGAATCCAAGTGTAAAACCTCCCTGCGAGGACACGAACATGCAGAGCCCTCTCTCAATGGAAACCTCAGCTAGACGTGAGTGCCTGTGTGAGAGGAATGGGAGTCCTAGGAATGCAGGTCCTACTTACAATAGCCTATAATTGTGAGGTTATGGTTTGAGTGTCATGTTTCCCATAGCCACCACATCCTAATAAATTCCTAATCCCTCACTGAACAATGAACGTGGACTTTACATTCCTAGGGGACCCAAATTCCTCTCACGCTAGTTTAGTGTCTACTTCTGCTTCCAGGTGTCTGCAGGTAAGTCACAAAATTTGCCCCACTAGATTTATGACAGCGAGGCCCATAATTTTGGCCCACAAGTCCCAGTTTGTCAGGCAAATACACAGAGAGCACACAAAATGCTTTTTGATAATGCAGTTCTCCACTTGTATTGGTTACCTACCGCACTGCATTGCACAATACAACATCAATCTATAAAGCTACTAGTGGCATATCGGGACACTTATGGCACAATTCACCGATGAATAGTGCGGAAAAGCCATATCCTTTTTACATTTACTACACAAAACCAGACTAGCGGACAAAAATTCTGGACACAATATACTTTTTTATGCAAGATAGTTGTTTGATATTCCACAATACCTGCAGGATATGCAGCTAACATCCACCTCCCATAAACAAGCATTGAATAATACATTACGCATAGCACGTGTTTTTCGAAAAAATGTTTTTTTCTGCGACTAGACTGTGTTATTGATCCTGTGCGGCTTATGATTGCTGATGCTATTTCTAGTGTACATGCAATGTATGGCTTCCGCACATATGATTAATAATAACAGGGGGCATTCATAAAGCTAACATCGAACCCTATTAGTATTATACAGACAGGATGACTTCCAAAGGTCCGTCAACGGAATGCCAGTCGTGAGCAATCACACGTAGGGCGTATCAACTACAAGAAGACCAGAGTTCCCGCTGGACCCCTCAAAATTCGGAGTTTTAAGGGTCCCACATCAATTTTCAAGGGTCCATAATGTATCAGTGAACCAGATTTCCAAATTACAAGAGTCCTTTCTTTGTTTGGGGGGGGGGGGGTAAAAAGACACTTTTCTGGATTATCTCGGGAAGACGAAGTCTGCTCAGGTGAAGGATTCTTTGTAATCAACAAAATACAGAGTCAGAAGTAGGAGGAAACCGCAATGCCCAGAAAAAACTGCAGTCAGAATTAATCTCTTTATCACATTACAGAGGCGGATCCACGATTTCGGAAAAGAGGGGGCACCCTGTGCAAAAAACATTGAAATCTGCAGTGAATTTCAATGATTTGCTCCGAATTTCAGAATTTCACGGTCAATTTTACAGATTTGTTGGCCGAAAGGGGAGGCGCGCCAGGTGCGCCCCTCCCGGATCCACGCCTGCATGAAGAATGGGTCCAATCGGGGCCGAAATGGTAACCAGACTGGGGTATGTTTCCACTGTGTCACTCTGACAGCCCCAGCAATTTAACAAACCGCATGTTGTATTACTATTATACACAGTAATTTTAAATGTCATTGTAATGAAATAACAACTGACATCATCTTGAGTACACAAAAGTACGCAATGACCCACTGACTACAAATTACGTTGTACTTACCGCCGTACGGAGAAAAATCACAATTCCCATGCCACAGAACAAAACTTACATTTTTCCACATCAAAAAACAACAAAATGGCTGTTTCTGACGTAAAGCCACCAAACATGTCTTTGGTTATAATTACCTTATATTTGTTACAGATATGGAAAGCATGTTCAGATATTTTCCCAGCTGGGGTGGCAGCCTTGTCGCTCTTATTGTACAATTTGATTCCTCGGTCAGGGAATGGCTGGAACGAGAACAGATGTTCATTTAAGATTTATGTAAAACACATAAATTCAGCAACGAGAATGTCTTGACTTCATATTGAGGCGCCCCAGACATTACCGAGGCCATTGACCTCCAATTCCCGAATACTGGCCTTGGTTAAATAGAAATTTTGTTCTTCAAAGCCACTTTTCTTCCATAAAACTGATAAAAATGTGTGTCTAGTGCCCTGCTTTTTGCCCAAAGGTTGCTTCCTCCTTTGAGAAATGCACACCCTGCCCTGGGCTCTTGCCGAATGCCAAAACAATACCAATACTCAGCACAAACATGATATTTCTGCACCGGTGCTCTTAAAATGGATTAATAATTGAAGACGGTTAATTGTGCCGCAGGAGCTGGGGAAAACACTGCAACAAAATTAGGAAAGATCATGGAACTGTCCCAAACTTCAGAGTGAAATGCACGGCAGGTTCCTCTGGGAACCCCACCTACCACATTTACGAATTACCAATATCGTTTAATGACCTTAAAGTGTCCTATTTGATATTCAGCAGATCACATTTCAATTTTTTCAATGAGGAAATGAATGACTGTGCAGCACTCATTTGACACCGCGATCAAATTCAACCCCTGGAGGCAGACAGGAGCTGTTCATTTGATGATTTCAACTGATGACGACCATCACGCAACATTCTGAGTGAATTCTTGGATTTGAAAATCCCTCCAATGAAACTCATATCGTACACTTTTCAATGTAAGTCAACAGAATGCGTTGTGTGGTTAATTGATCCTTACCGACACAGGTGTACAGTCACTATGACGACAGTGTCTGCGGCATGAAACCCAGACGTTCAATGACCTCTTGATTATCAGGTATGTCTGACCCTAGAACCGGACCGCATCGCTGTAAACGCCTAGACTCGGCATCGCCGTAAACGCCTAGACTCTGAACATAGTCCTATGAGATGTTCCACCCTGAGTTCGCTCCCTCAAACATGGAGGGGATTGGAAGAAAGAAGTCTACGGCGTAAATTGAGTGTGGCAAAACCTCACCCACTTCACTAATATAGACCGGTTTTATTGTCAATGACATCATTCCACTTCACTACGACACACCGGAGTTCCAGTCCACGACATTATCACAAAATCATGGCGTCATGTACTAAAATGCACTATAACACCAACTCGGAGAGCCCTACACGTGGGCAAGTGCCATCTTTTACAAGACATTTCTCCATGATGGAACACCAACATGGAAGAGTAACAATACATCTGACAAAAGTAGTCCGTACAACAGCTCCATACGAAGTGGGACATTTCTGAGCAAAATTTATTACATCCACGCACCGATCAATAACAAGACAAAAATGTTGCAGAAATCGATTTCCTACATGTAATAAAAACCTTGTCGCTTGCAAAAAAACATATCCCCAGTCAGGGGTGATCCATCATGTCAAGCCAAGGGATGGGATGGTTCAAATTTATCATCTTTGCGCCATTTTTTAATTGGAAAATCAATTAATATTTACTACAGGAATGCCAAGAGGCATGGATGACATTACACTGAATTCTTGCCTAATTACATGTATGTTCAACCATTTCAGCACTTTTGACCGGTTTTCCGGTCTGTGACATCTTGACATAACCATGGCTTAACGTATGATCATGCACTGGTGCCATGAACAAAATGCACTACACAACGTCCTGACGACATCATAATGACACAATGTTTCGTACTGAAGGGCTTAATAACCATTGGTACTAGCTGAAGTGCAGAATGATCCGGTTTAGGCATTCTCCATTACCGGTTGCGTTTTACCTCTTCCTGCTTGAGAGGGTACTGTTAGGTAAAATCGGTGTATCACCTCAGATTTTGTGCTCAGCCTTCTCCCGCCACTGCTTAATATAATGTATAGTACATTTGGGAACTGCAGGATCTTGCCATAGGCCTGCTTTTTCACAATTCAACAGTTGTACGTATGTACAAAAAAAATTTAAACTGCTCGAAAACGTGAAGAGCCAGGGAGAGTGGCTCACGAGAGTAATTGGCATCATCACTTCATTAAAGCACTGGAAGTCAAAGCATTTGAGAATTCAAGTAGCTCCCAGCTGCTTTTAATGCAGTACAGAACAAAACACAGGCCATTCTGTAGAGAAGTTCTGTCATTGCATCATCACGACACAGCCTGGGATTATAGAGTTGAAACCCAAACATTTGTACAGTAATGCTTTACTCAAGCAAAAAACAGCAACATCTCTTCAAATTCCGATACACCACGAGCATAGAAAAGGTCTCAACTTTCTTCAAACTCCGTATATGACCATTTACGTTTGCAGTTACCAGAAGATGTCGTCTGCTATAGTGCTACACATCGGTACTTGGCGAGTTAAAGGAGAGACCGCCTGGATTCCAATAGTCAGGCGTCTAAGACGGAACTCCAATAACATCGCGTCTGCGTCTCAATAGAATTCCACCCCTGAAGGTGTGTACGTCTGTCTGGTGAAGTACAAATTGATTTTTTATCGAGACCGGAGTAACGTCTGGCTTCGTAGATCATTGATTCATCAGGTTCCGATGTGGCAGTGGCTCGCTTAGTGGAATGCCAGATCATGAGAAACCAGGATCTATGCTGTCGCAGTTAAAGTGAAGGCAAACGTGCGGAAAGAAATGTTTTTGTATTTCCATCAAATGAAAAACCTGAATTACACCGACAGTTATTTTGACACGGCAATAAAATCATCCAAGCCACTGAGGTCAGATAATTTATGAGTTGTATAACAGCGTGTCATCTTGTGATGTGGTCTTCTACCCACAATGAGGTTAACCACGTTAACCATGATGTCCATTAAGTTCTGCTTTGTAATAGTGCTACCTGAAGTGTTGCGGTCACATCAATGACAAGGTGCGGCAAGTGCGCAAAAGGTCATGGGCTGTCAGAGTGGAGCAGTGGAAACATCGATGCCTGTCATCTCTGAGAGTGTGGGTTCAATCCCAGTTGGACCTANGGCAATTAGTGAGGTGGCTCACAATACAAAGTCTCTGATTAGTGGTTGGGAGGTTGCTGGCTCGAAACCAGCTGTTAGAGACAAAGCAGTAGGAGAGCCATACTAATTCTTATGTCAAGTTCAACAAGGTGAATATACTATAACACACAGGAAATGACACAGTAATAATGAAAGCGAAATGGCCCCATTTAATACATGTCCCATTAAAAGTGTCATTTTTTACACCTGCCTGGCCCACTTGGCTAAAGACAGCAATTACCATATGTAAACACTAATTATGAAAAATATTTCTATGATGCTGAGTGACAGGTTTTTTAACATTATTTTTATTGCTTGATAATTAGTTTCTACAGAATTAGACAAAAGCAGTGGGAATTTTACCAGGAAAAGTTCTCCCATGTATGTCAGTAGTATTTAATTGTATGAAAATTGATGAAATGACAGCGACACACTTTCATTGGCTGTCTGAGTGGCATCAATGCACTTCACTTCTGTCTGAGGTGAAGTGAAGGCTTCAGTACTTGGTTGCTCTATTTTTGCAATAACTGTCAGTGCAAAGAATGGCATCACAAAACGTGCCATGAGGGCGATCCAGCTACAATGTAACAACATCTTTTCGTAAGGTACTCAATTCCAACTTGGCACGACATCATCGAACCACTTCATTACCGACTATTCTCAGCCACATTTCTCCTGATAATTCCAATTATTTATTCACGACTGAAGTGAACATAAAACTGCCATATTCTTCGAGCCCTGGCGTAATTTTACAACTGTTTCCACGGCACCTAACACTAATAAAACAGTCTGGAGCATAAATGCCACACAATTACAACTTTTGATGGAGTGTGAGCCAAGCAAAAGTTGTGTAATCAAATTGGATGAGATTAAAGCCGTCTGTGATTGCTGCCATCTCTGATTTCCATGCAAATTTAACCATTTTTTGCTAATAAAGAATAGCACATTGAAGTAGGCTTTAGCAAACACTCAAATTTCTGCAACACTAACAGTTCAAAAGTACCGGCAGCAAAATCTGAGATTTGTAATATTCTTAGTCTGTCAACCTTTTATGGCTGGTGAAGCGGGGCAGTTTTCATGCTTTTTACCCAAAACAAAAATCGAGACACAGAAACTTAACCCAATAGAGCTGCGTATGTTTTTGGCGTTTTCCATCTGTAACTTTCAGCGTCCTGAACCACCATGAAATGCCACTGCATTAAGCTGAATAGAGAACAGTGTAATGAGTCAAGGCGGTTTATGGCGGTGTCAGTGTCTGCAGACATGGCGGATTGTGGCGCTCCCGGCAGTAATCAGTGATTTTCATTTCTACATTAGAGGTGATGGGGATTTTTGTCAAAAAGTGGGCGTGGTCTTCTAGGCGGCTCATGGCAGGGCAGTTTAGGGTGGCATGGGGCCTATTGGGTTAAACGGATACCGTTCTGGTCCCACTGCAAACTACCGCCACACAATCATTGATGAAAGAAGTGGCGAAACTGTACTTTTTTAGCGTTTTCAACTACAGTCGCACACAGAAGCGAAACGGTTAACAAAATGATCCAATTAAATATCAATATCATACATGTACTCCACACTGTCTGGATAGTAAAAGCCAAGTAGGCCTTTTGAATTCGACATGTCTCCAAGAACCCTGAAAACTGACGCTAATGTACTGTGCTTGTGGCAGGAAAAGAGCATTCAAATTCAGGTGAAGCACAAGAATATGGGTCAAAACGTGCTTCATTTTATATCACAGCTGCTGAAGATCCACAAAATTATTTCTCGGTAAGACTCTTCATATAAATTATGGGCCATATTTTGAAATATCAAGCCATCCAATGCTATGAGATGATGTGGATGGTCTGAAAGTTACATTGCGATCAGTGTATTATTCAATATCAATGAATGAGTGCTCTCAAAACCAGACAAGGTGGGATGGCAAGTGGTGCCACCTACACTTAATACAGTGAACTAGAACCTTTGCAGCAAAATGAGTCCAAAAGCGCAGAGAAGACCCAAAGTGCACCAACGGATTGTTGATTTCAGTATTGTCTGGCCATTGTGAAATTTGACCTTGTCACTTTCTATAGTTGTTCTCTGGTGTCATCTTCAGTCTTCTTTCCGGCGCACTCCGACTCATTTTGCTGGCACGGGTCACAAATCAGTTAAGTTACTCCAGGACATATATGCAAGTAACCTCTGAATGCTTCAGAGGAAAGTGGAGTCCTTGCAAAAACACTGATGAATCTATTCATCATATGTGCAGCCAGTCTACACGAGATATGGGAGAAAGTGTACAGTGAGATAATCTCACACATGTGTATTTGCCATGTGCTTCCAACTTCATCCAAGCAGCACGAATGGACACGAGAATTCTACATTTCAGCTCAATTCTACATTTCAGCTCAATGTAACCTTAGATCACCAAGACGACAGGTATCTGCAACAGTATCACCACAATCAGTGACTTTTCTGGACTCGAAGGCCATAACTCCCACAGCTCCAGCAATTACATTTAGGAAATCTTACCTGAGTTTTGTCAATAATGCACAATGTCTGTTCATCCTGCACCAGAATCTGATGTGGAGATTTCTGCCGTACGATAATACGTTGTATTTTACTCCGCCTTTTAAGCCACTGGGGATGCCAGTTCTTCGCTGCCGTTCTACTCCATTTTGTATATTCTTGACTAGTAAGGTCATATTCCGTAATCTGAAAGTGGAGAGATGAATATGACAGGTTATTTGAAAAGGGCAATAAATTAATTTCAACCCTTGGACAGCCACTTTATCACAAGTATTTTTGATCAACTTCTAAGAATGTGAGAAGTGAACAAACCAGGTCAGTAATCAGGCTCATTTACTGGTACGTCAATTCAAAATCATCTTGTTATTTCATAGTTTGGGACCCCAGAGTGTATTTCACTCCAACTGAATCAATTTCTTGGTGAATAATAACGAATAAACAAAAACAAACCCTTTGATCACAATAAGCTGTGAGGAGATTCTGTGAATCGGGAGAGAACGTCAGAGCTGTTGGCAGTGTTTCATGTCTTGGTAGGCTACAGTGGTGCTGGAAGAGAGACGACTTAAGTGAGGTCAGCAGACGGAGGGGTAGGGAACTACAGGAGAAGGATCACCTCTGGGATCTCTTCTACATAGCGCCTGAGGAAGACCCCGATTGGGGTTGAAAATTTGCGAAATATTCGGAGACGACTTTCCGATTTATTGTATACAGGAGAAGGAGGGGTAGGGAATAACAGGAGAAAAAGATGATGATGGAATTTATTCAGAAGTTTATCAAATAATCAGAAAATTCAGAGAAGAACTCAAGACAAACTGCCAGCAGTTTTCAAAACAAAAATATGGCAGATGCTCATTCACTTCCCTTAC
>NMRB01000058.1:441387-453449 GCA_002633025.1 Notospermus geniculatus
CAATATGCGCGGCTGACTGCTCCTATTACAGGAGAAAAAGATGATGATGGAATTTATTCAGAAGTTTACCAAATAATCAGACACTTCAGAGCAGAACCCAAATCAAACTGCCTGCAGTTTTCAAAACAAAAATAAGGGCAGATGCTCATTCACTTCCCTTACCACAAGGTCACTTATTCTGTATACTTGAATCATCCTGTTGAGGTGTGCGGCAGCGAGGTATTCACCATTTGGGCTTATCGATAAACAATGTATCGGCTCCTCAGATCCTAAGCAAAGGAAAAGGATTGTACAATTTAAAACATTGGTTGGAGTTACAAGTCAGACCGTCCCCTACTCTCAGGCCCTTGTGATCCATTCAACATCACTAATACTACATTATCGACTTGTCATTTTTGCAAAAAACATCATCAGCATCAGCAGCAAATAGTTATCATAACTTGACCAAGATTTCTCCCCAGATTAGCTTCATACCTGTTTTAGGTGAAAATGTCTGGATTAAATTTGGTTGTATCTTGTCCACAGAGACAATTTGTAATGTGCCCTGATTTGACGCCGAGACCAACTTTGTGCCATCAGGTGTGAACATTAGTCGATGGGCAGGGTGTAGGCTTGCTGGCCGATGGCGAACCTTTGAGACACTAATGGTGGGACTCACAACTGAACCATGTTCCTGAAAAATAAGATAAGATAGGCTTACTTGTAAGGAATGCTGGTGCACCACAACTGGTATTCCACTCGTTCTGTCATTTTCAACTTTTTTGACACCAGTAATAGGGGTACCATATGGTAATGTAGGAGGAAAGTGGCCTCACCCACACACGTTTACAGCAAACAGAGTTGTCCTCTTTCCAAGACATGAAGATCAGGTATAATCAGTACATTCACTTACTACACTGATTTGATAAAGTCTGATGCCATTTTGATCCGAGTAGGCCAACCACTCTCCATCCTGTGATATCGCTGAACAGACGATGGCTTCATCATCTTTACTCTTCAATTGCAACAACTTCAATGTGTTACTAGATAACTTAAGAAGAGCACCATTTATATCTGAAAAACGAAAAGAAAGCATAGAAATTAGCTGAAGAGTATATAAGTTCGACCAGAGGACAACATCGGTAACAAACTATACAGGCGTTTAGCTATCAAAATTGGGGACAAAGTTTAAATCCAACTCCTATCAGCTTCTCGGAGTGAGCTGAGAACCTACTTCACAAGTCCGCTGACTCGTTCCTGAGTGAACAACATCCACCAAACAAGTACACATCAAAAGAAACAAAGTAAATTTTACTTACCAGATTTTTCTCTTGTATTCCCAAGTCTCCATATTTCCAGATAATTACTATACTGTAGAAGAACTAACCGTGCTGAGGGTGCGACTTGCACCAGTGAGGCATGAGGTATGGGAGGGATACGACACATGTAATTTAACTTTCTGTCCTTCATATGGTTGAATATTAGATTGCAGTCGACACCTAAAAGACAGAAAAAGATCCCTCTTATTTTCAAATACCAATACAGTCATCATTCTGTAATGGCTTCAATCCAACTGATATTGGTTTCAGGTGCAATTTTCTCAAATGGGAGTCACCAGGCACAGCTAGAAGACATGCAGGCCTGACTACCTGAAAGAATAACTGCTTACCTCCTGTGACAACATGATCGCCAGCCAAAACAACAGCTCTGACATCGTGTGAATGTTGCTTACGGACGGATGACCGGACCCACTGTTTCCAGTCACTATCCCTCTGAACAGGTGTGAATTCAAACTGGATCAAGGTGGGGTCAACACCACTAGAAAACACAGAATCTCCTTCCTGAAAAATATGACAAATGATATGTAACAGAAAATCCCAATAGAAATGCATCTAAAAAATGTGAATGATTTCTCTGGCTGCTTTACTTCACAATCCTAAAATGCTGAATGATTAATTGAACAGGAAACTACTAACCTTATTCACGCAAAGTGATAACACATCCGACTGATGGCTCTGGAAGCTCTGAAAAAGAAAGCTTGTTGAGATTCCCTGACGAATGACGACCTACAACTTGTTTATGCTGAAATAGGCCCTTCGGCAGAAGAGGAAAGGTAGAGGAAGACTACATGACATACCTGAATAAGTGTCCCTTGTTTGCAATTCCAAAACAGGGTCATGCCTCGTGAGTCACCACTTACGATGGTCATATCACTAAAATCAAGAATAAAACTTCATGAAATGACACAGCTTGTCTCAGAAGTGAAATAAAACAAGTTCTCTTGGACTAAAAGTGAATCAGAAATTTGATTTGTTCTTCAGCTTAATGAGCGACCAGAATACCCCACCACAAGAAGACACTGACCTTGTAATTGCTATACACCACACAATAGTCTCTTTATTCACTTCCACCCTCGGCAGGGTGAGTCTCTGGATGGCATGGCCGGAGTTTAAGCTCCAGATACGAATGTTATCAATGCCACCTGTCACTATCGTATCATCTGTTGGATGCCAGGCTATGCTAAGTATCCTACCTGAAAAGAACAAGGAATGTTTGAATCTCTGAAATATGACATTGGTTCCTTATGATGTAACTGAAAGTCTCAAATTTAACTCAGCCATGCTGCCAACAGTTCAACTCTTGGAAGAACTAAGCAGCAGAACTAAGCATTTGGTTGTCACTGATCTATAGTGACAACAGTTTCAGTTTTTTCCCTTAATCAAGTCCTGGCAGTATCAATCCTCACCTTCCTGTTTATCCAAAGGCCGATCATATCTCAAAACGCCATCACTGATCTCAAAGAGGACCACACTGCCTCCTTCTGTACCAGCCTGAAGTATAGAGGTCACGATCATGTCATTTTACAGAGTTCAGAGCTGAAATCATCAACACACCTCTCCCTTTCAAGGGAAGAGGTTCTTTTATGTACATTCAGTCTAAATTTATGAGATGAAATTAGCAATTTATGATGAAATTGAAATTGAAATTGGGAAAATATACTTACAGCAAGATGGGTCCCGCTTGAATTTCTTGTCAGGCACCAAATAACCCCACTGTATGATGGCACAGACTCCTACAGTCAATGAAAGAAAAAATCATTCTTGATTTAAAGTTATTGAAATCAATTTGGCAATTTGTTTCCAAATGCCCAGGCCAACCTACCAACCTTGGGAGCCAAAGTAAGCAGATCATATTCAGTGACATGACCATCTAAACCAGCTGTGAATAGTCTCCGACCTGACCAAACTATTGCTTCTATAGACCTCCCTTCTGAGTAAGGTACGACTTTCTCTAGGAACCAATCATCTTTGATGCTCCAGATTTCTAATGAGTTGTCAGCCCTGCAAGGAAAACAATTCTCAGTGAGAATGCAAGGAATTCATTTCCACTGACATGATGGTGGTGGTGGTGTGACAGATGTCATATTTTGGCCATAATTTTTAGGTACCATTCATGGAGCATCTAGCTGCCATATTACCTACCGTGATATTGCCACCTTTTTCCCTTCCTCACCATAGGCAATACAATGTATAGCTTTTGGAATGAAGTCAAAGAATCTGATGTGATGCACTGTAAATTTTGCCATTTTCCATCTGGAAAATATGAAAGAAAATTATAACATTATATAACAACATAATTATATAGCTCACTATCATGATCTAGCCTACTTATGCCGAACTTATTTGCTCAGCCTGAATAAGCATGCGGCCCTATAGTTATGGTAACCATATCGACCAGGCATAGCTTTTTTTACGATATGACATTGACGGCTATTGCCTGGTACGTTATGGTTTACCCATATGCTGCCTGTGGTGCATAGTGTATTTCATGTACTGAACAACGTGCCCTGCTAACGGACAACGACGGACGACGACGACGACGGACGACGGACGCTGCACCATCGTAATAGCTCACCCCAGTGAGCTAAAAAATCATCAGCATCAATTGCAAGTTATCATCATAACCATGATAACTTGACAAAGATTTCTCCCGGACTAGCTTCATACCTGTTTTAGGTGAGAACGTCTGGATTAAATTTGGTTGTATCTTGTCCACAGAGACAATTTGTAATGTGCCCTGATTTGACGCTGAGACCAACTTTGTGCAATCAGGTGTGAACATTAGTCGATGGGCAGGGTGTAGGCTTGCTGGCCGATGGCGAACTTTTGAGACACTAATGGTGGGACTCACAACCGAACCATGTTCCTGAAAAATAAGATAAGATAGGCTTGTAAGGAATGCTGGTGCAACAAAACTGGTATTCCACTGGTTCTGTCATTTTTCAACTTTTTCAACACCAGTGCAGTAATAAGGGTACCATATGGTAATGTAGGAGGAAACTGGCCTCACCCACAAACGTTTACAGCAAACAGAGTTGTCCTCTTTCCAAGACATGAAGATCAGATATAACAGGGCTCCCACCACAAAATGGCCAAAATAGTATAGGAAATATTCCAAGAATTTCGGAGAAATATAGGAAAAATATAGGAAATTTCCAAGCAATTTTGATCAAATTTAACATGAAATACCGCCTTTTAAGATCCGACGAAACGAGGTTTCACGGGCTGCCGCGAGACCGGATGCAGGATGACAGAAAGGGGGAGGCGTAGCTCGACGGAGGTTGTGAGCAGTGAGAGCGCGAAACCCAAAGGGGGGCCCTCCCCCAGAAAATTTGACAATTTAAGTGCTTTTAGATCCATTTTCCTGGCATCTGAGAGCAAAATACCTGAATTTTTATGTGATTAAATTTTTCTTGCTAAAAATCATTGCTCTGCCAAAAATGGGGGGGGGGGCGTACGTCCATGTCATGCTCTCTTGTGAACATTCCCATGGCAACGGTAGGACAGGAAAAGGAAGATGTGCGAGATCTGAGAACAATGTACGCTTTCACAACCAAGGCCCAGATTTGACACTACGTCATTTTTCAATGCAGGGGACAAAATTCGTGGTTAAAAAATTGATGGTTGATGAAAAAAGCCTGAAAATATAGGAAATATCCTTGAAAATGCTAGAAATATAGGAAGTATAGGAATATAGGAAATATACCGGCCAAAAGTCCAGAAATATAGGAAAAATAGGAAATATAGGAGCGGTGGGAGCCCTGTATAATCAGTAGACTTCACTTACCACACTGATTTGATAAAGCCTGATGCCATGTTGATCCGAGTAGGCCAACCACTCTCCATCCTGTGATATCGCTGAACAGACAATGGCTTCGTCATCTTTACTCTTCAATTGCAACAACTTCAATGTGTTACTAGATAACTTAAGAAGAGCACCATTTATATCTGAAAAACAAAAAGAAAGCAGAGAAATTAGCTGGAGTGTGTGAAGTTTGACTGGAGGACAGTCAGTAACAAACTATACAGGCATTTACAGTAGCTATCAAAATTGGGGACAAAGTTTAAATCCAACTCCTATCAGCTTCTCGGAGTGAGCTGAGAACCTACTTCACAAAACCGCTGACTCGTTCCCGAGTGAACAACATCCACCAAACAAGTACACATCAAAAGAAACGAAGTAAATTTTACGTACCAGATTTTTCTATTGTATTCCCAAGTCTCCATATTTCCAGATAATTACTATACTGTAGAAGAACTAACCGTGCTGAGGGTGCAACTTGGACAAGTGAGGCATGAGGTATGGGAGGGATACGACACATGTAATTTAACTTTCTGTCCTTCATATGGTTGAATATTAGATTGCAGTCGACACCTAAAAGACAGAAAAAGATCCCTCTTACTTTCAAATACCAATACAGTCATCATTCTGTAATGGCTTCAATCCAACTGATATGGGTTTCAGGTGCAATTTTCTCAAATGGGAGTCACCAGGCACAGCTAGAAGACATGCAGGCCTGACTACCTGAAAGAATAACTGCTTACCTCCTGTGACAACATGATCGCCAGCCAAAACAACAGCTCTGACATCGTGTGAATGTTGCTTACGGACGGATGACCGGACCCACTGTTTCCAGTCACTATCCCTCTGAACAGGTGTGAATTCAAACTGGATCAAGGTGGGGTCAACACCACTAGAAAACACAGAATCTCCTTCCTGAAATGTATGACAAATGATATGTAATAGAAAATCCCAATAGAAATGCATCTAATGTAAATGATTTATCTGGCTTAAACAAATGCTTTACTTCACAATCCTAAAATGTTGAATGATTAATTGAACAGAAAACTACTAACCTTATTCACGCAAAGTGATAACACATCTGACTGATGGCTCTGGAAGCTCTGAAAAAGAAAGCTTGTTGAAATTCCCTGACGAATGACGACCTACAACTTGTTTATGCTGAAATAGGCCCTTCAGCAGAAGAGGAAAGGTAGAGGAAGACTACATGACATACCTGAATAAGTGTCCCTTGTTTGCCATTCCAAAACAGGGTCATGCCTCGTGAGTCACCACTTACGATGGTCATATCACTAAAATCAAGAATAAAACTTCTATGAAACTACAGCTTGTCTTAGAATTGAAATAAAACAAGTTCTCTTGGACTAAAAGTGAATCCAGAAATTTCATTAGTTCTTCAGCTTAATGAGCGACCAGAATACCCACAAGAAGACACTGACCTTGTAATTGCTATACACCACACAATAGTTTCTTTATTCACTTCCACCCTCGGCAGGGTGAGTCTCTGGATGGCATGGCCGGAGTTTAAGCTCCAGATACGAATGTTATCAATGCCACCTGTCACTATCGTATCATCTGTTGGATGCCAGGCTATGCTAAGTATTCGACCTGAAAAGAACAAGGAATGTTTGAATCTCTGAAAAATATGATATTGGTTTCTTATGATGTAACTGAAAGTCTCAAATGTAACTCAGCCATGCTGCCAACAGTTCAACTCTTGGGAGAACTAAGCATTTGGCTGACATTGAGCTTAGCGACAATAGCTTCAGTTCTCTTTTCCTTATGCAAGTCCTGCCAGTATCAATCCTCACCTTCCTGTTTATCCAAAGGCCGATCATATCTCAAAATGCCATCACTGATCTCAAAGAGGACTACACTGCCTCCTTCTGTACCAGCCTGAAGTATAGAGGCAAAGATCATGTCATTTTACTTAGTTCACAGCTCAAACAATCAACACATCTGTCCTTTCCAGGAAACATCATTTATTTACTTACATTTAGCATGAATTTATGAAATGAAATTATATCAATCTATGATGAGATTGAATGGAAAAATATACTTACGGCAAGATGGGTCCCGCTTGAATTTCTTGTCAGGCACCAAATAACCCCACTGTATGATGGCACAGACTCCTACAGTCAATGAAAGAAAAAATCATTCTTGATTTATCAATATATTATTGAAATCAATTTGGCAATTTGTTTCCAAATGCCCAGGCCAACCTACCAACCTTGGGAGCCAATGTAAGCAGATCATATTCAGTAACATGACCATCTAAACCAGCTGTGAATAGTCTCCGACCTGACCAAACTATTGCTTCTATAGACCTCCCTTCAGAGTAAGGTATGACTTTCTCGAGAAACCAATCATCTTTGATGCTCCAGATTTCTAATGAGTTGTCAGACCCTGCAAAGAAAACAATTCTCAGTGAGAATGCAAGGAATTCATTTCCACTATCCACTGACATGATGGTGGTGGTGGTGTGACAGATGTCATATTTTGGCCATAATTTTTAGGTACCATTCATGGAGCATCTAGCTGCCATATTACCTACCGTGATATTGCCACCTTTTTCCCTTCCTCATCATAGGCAATACAATGTATCGCTTTTGGAATGAAGTCAAAGAATCTGATGTGATGCACTGTAAATTTTGCCATTTTCCATCTGGAAAATATGAAAGAAAATTATACTAGGCCTATCATGATCTAGCGTAGCCTACTTATGCCGAACTTATTTGCTCAGCCTGAATAAGCATGCGGCCCTACTGCAGCTGACCGAGTTGTGGCACATGTACAGTAGCCTACCCAAGTACATGTAGGCTTAGATGCGGGACATCATGATATGATTGTGGGCGTGTCGACAACATGACAACAACGACAACGTGTGGCGCCATCTGACATGGTACCAAGACTTCCAAGTGCCCAAGACAGATCCCTGTCCCTGAATGCTGTGTTCCCTCCTCTCTTCTATCTATCTCACTATAGTTTATTGTATACTCCAACCAATATAATGTATTATTATATAGTTACAATAAATTTATTTGAATTTGAATTTGAATTCTGAAGCCACATCACTGATCACCATGATCACGTTTGACCAGCAAACTTACTTGAAGCTAACTGTTCACAGACTCTCGGATAAGCATCAAGTTCAAGTTCAAGTAACCAAACATACAATTTAAAAGTTACTTTCTCACTTTATTAAATGATAAATGATAAACAATCGTTTTAAACGTCGATCGCAAACCCGATCAGCGTCCTTTTTTCACAATCGTCTGCACGTGTTAGTAGCAAAATGAAACAATTCGACAACATCGAAGCACCTGATGACGTCATTAATTGTGGCCTGGAACACTAGCTGCATATTCGTACTTTGAAAAGTGTTGACCATTCAGATACAATTGAAAGAAACAATGTAATCAAATCAATATACCCATACATATAAAAATTACAGGTTTGTTCAATATGAAAAAGTTATCGATCAAGCAGTATCGTTTGGTTTGCACTAAAAAGTGTGCATCTGTCTTCAGAATAAGGCGAGTGTAAACCTATGCGTTTGGAAAGTTCACATCGCCCAATACTGTCCTATACAGCCAATAATGCAGTACTTGGCACTTGGCTTAATGATAGGTGGTGACTTCAAATACCTCATTACAGGATTTCCCCTGGATTTCCTATTTGGAGAAAAGCATGAAGAAAATTTGTGCCCATGTTTCAGAAATTATACTCGGCACTAAAGAGCATAGTCCGAAGTTTAGGGCAGTCGACGGCCAAAGTCTTCATCTTGGACTATTTGACCGCTGTCGTCCATTTACGTTATGTTTATGCAGCTGCTCTTGGCAAAATACATAAATTACACACCTTCATTTGCATATTGGAAAACATCGTTTGATTTTGTGCGAAAAATTGCACAGGATATTGCACTTACGCTTCTCCAAAGGGAACTCTGCAACTTGATCCACATTTGACATCTGACTGTTCAGAGTCTGAGAGCTACAGACGGCTGTTTCATTACTTAATGTACCTTTGATGTCCGATCGTCTAATCTTAGTCATGGCAAATTGTGCCGACAGCATTTATCCGCCGTGAGATCCTCGACAACGAAAAAACCTGGTATGAATCATGCAGCATTCAATGTACGAGCGCAGCCACAAGTTGCGATGATCGGGTGGATGTACTTTAGGGAAACTCCACGTTGCGTCATTCACAGCGAGGTGAGATTTCAGTGATAAGAAAAGTTGTCTGTCTGCTTGTCAGCACGTCTTGATCGAGTTTTTGGAGATACTGCAATATCACAATGCTGTCAAAACACGTTTGTGGAACCCAATTCAGACTGCATCATCACCAAGTTAGTCGACCTCGGCAGTTATTAGGCTGCCTAGCAGGAGCTGATCACATCTTCCTTAGGTTTCTCCCTTAATTGGCGACCCTGAAGGCAATTAGTGAGGTGGCTCACAATACAAAGTCTCTGATTAGTGGTTGGGAGGTTGCTGGCTCGAAACCAGCTGTTAGAGACAAAGCAGTAGGAGAGCCATACTAATTCTTATGTCAAGTTCAACAAGGTGAATATACTATAACACACAGGAAATGACACAGTAATAATGAAAGCGAAATGGCCCCATTTAATACATGTCCCATTAAAAGTGTCATTTTTTACACCTGCCTGGCCCACTTGGCTAAAGACAGCAATTACCATATGTAAACACTAATTATGAAAAATATTTCTATGATGCTGAGTGACAGGTTTTTTAACATTATTTTTATTGCTTGATAATTAGTTTCTACAGAATTAGACAAAAGCAGTGGGAATTTTACCAGGAAAAGTTCTCCCATGTATGTCAGTAGTATTTAATTGTATGAAAATTGATGAAATGACAGCGACACACTTTCATTGGCTGTCTGAGTGGCATCAATGCACTTCACTTCTGTCTGAGGTGAAGTGAAGGCTTCAGTACTTGGTTGCTCTATTTTTGCAATAACTGTCAGTGCAAAGAATGGCATCACAAAACGTGCCATGAGGGCGATCCAGCTACAATGTAACAACATCTTTTCGTAAGGTACTCAATTCCAACTTGGCACGACATCATCGAACCACTTCATTACCGACTATTCTCAGCCACATTTCTCCTGATAATTCCAATTATTTATTCACGACTGAAGTGAACATAAAACTGCCATATTCTTCGAGCCCTGGCGTAATTTTACAACTGTTTCCACGGCACCTAACACTAATAAAACAGTCTGGAGCATAAATGCCACACAATTACAACTTTTGATGGAGTGTGAGCCAAGCAAAAGTTGTGTAATCAAATTGGATGAGATTAAAGCCGTCTGTGATTGCTGCCATCTCTGATTTCCATGCAAATTTAACCATTTTTTGCTAATAAAGAATAGCACATTGAAGTAGGCTTTAGCAAACACTCAAATTTCTGCAACACTAACAGTTCAAAAGTACCGGCAGCAAAATCTGAGATTTGTAATATTCTTAGTCTGTCAACCTTTTATGGCTGGTGAAGCGGGGCAGTTTTCATGCTTTTTACCCAAAACAAAAATCGAGACACAGAAACTTAACCCAATAGAGCTGCGTATGTTTTTGGCGTTTTCCATCTGTAACTTTCAGCGTCCTGAACCACCATGAAATGCCACTGCATTAAGCTGAATAGAGAACAGTGTAATGAGTCAAGGCGGTTTATGGCGGTGTCAGTGTCTGCAGACATGGCGGATTGTGGCGCTCCCGGCAGTAATCAGTGATTTTCATTTCTACATTAGAGGTGATGGGGATTTTTGTCAAAAAGTGGGCGTGGTCTTCTAGGCGGCTCATGGCAGGGCAGTTTAGGGTGGCATGGGGCCTATTGGGTTAAACGGATACCGTTCTGGTCCCACTGCAAACTACCGCCACACAATCATTGATGAAAGAAGTGGCGAAACTGTACTTTTTTAGCGTTTTCAACTACAGTCGCACACAGAAGCGAAACGGTTAACAAAATGATCCAATTAAATATCAATATCATACATGTACTCCACACTGTCTGGATAGTAAAAGCCAAGTAGGCCTTTTGAATTCGACATGTCTCCAAGAACCCTGAAAACTGACGCTAATGTACTGTGCTTGTGGCAGGAAAAGAGCATTCAAATTCAGGTGAAGCACAAGAATATGGGTCAAAACGTGCTTCATTTTATATCACAGCTGCTGAAGATCCACAAAATTATTTCTCGGTAAGACTCTTCATATAAATTATGGGCCATATTTTGAAATATCAAGCCATCCAATGCTATGAGATGATGTGGATGGTCTGAAAGTTACATTGCGATCAGTGTATTATTCAATATCAATGAATGAGTGCTCTCAAAACCAGACAAGGTGGGATGGCAAGTGGTGCCACCTACACTTAATACAGTGAACTAGAACCTTTGCAGCAAAATGAGTCCAAAAGCGCAGAGAAGACCCAAAGTGCACCAACGGATTGTTGATTTCAGTATTGTCTGGCCATTGTGAAATTTGACCTTGTCACTTTCTATAGTTGTTCTCTGGTGTCATCTTCAGTCTTCTTTCCGGCGCACTCCGACTCATTTTGCTGGCACGGGTCACAAATCAGTTAAGTTACTCCAGGACATATATGCAAGTAACCTCTGAATGCTTCAGAGGAAAGTGGAGTCCTTGCAAAAACACTGATGAATCTATTCATCATATGTGCAGCCAGTCTACACGAGATATGGGAGAAAGTGTACAGTGAGATAATCTCACACATGTGTATTTGCCATGTGCTTCCAACTTCATCCAAGCAGCACGAATGGACACGAGAATTCTACATTTCAGCTCAATTCTACATTTCAGCTCAATGTAACCTTAGATCACCAAGACGACAGGTATCTGCAACAGTATCACCACAATCAGTGACTTTTCTGGACTCGAAGGCCATAACTCCCACAGCTCCAGCAAT
>NMRB01000058.1:464419-481878 GCA_002633025.1 Notospermus geniculatus
TGCATGGCCTGCATTTTTTGTAAACAATGGCCAATAAAAGCAACTTCCAAAAGCCGGATGTGCCAAAACTAACTAGCTACGTGGGAGGCGTTATGAAGTGATTCAAATCGGTCAAATATTGACTACCGATCGTTCTCGCGATCGCAAAAAATCGATGGTTAATTCCAAAAGATTACATTCCAAGAGCACATGTCATGATGTTATCATCATGGTGGCCCTCACGTGTCAGTTATTGACCAATCAGCGTGGGGTTGCACGATAATATGATAATGTTTTGGCGTTGTTTACATGGACTAATCATCGATTTTTGGCGATCGCGAAGACGATCAGTGGTCAATAATTGATCCACTTGAATCACTTTATACCGCCGCCCACATAGCTAGTTAGTTTAGGCACATCAGGCTTTTGGAAGTGACTTTTATTGGCCAATGTTGACAAAAAATGCACGCCATGCACAGAGCGATGCATTGTGAATGTACTGCGGGGGCGCTGATGGTTGGGCCTTTTCCGCTTCGCTGATTTATGCTGATTGGCCATGTGCTAGGTGCGATAAGGCCTATTGCTATTTTTAGAATCTGCTGGACGCAATCTTGTTGCGGCCGTCAGTTCTGCAAATGAGCAACAGGAGGCAGTGTTCGGACTACCGCCGACCGTTCTTCAAAGATTGAATGTCGCGCGCCGTGTCCGGCAATAGAACGCTGTTGTCTGGTGTAATAGGGACAGGTATCCCGGGTGAAAAATGTCTGGGTTCTTGATGTATAACTTATTGTTGTAATTGTTGTGTCGTTGAATGAGGAACTTTTCTGCCTTTACCTGCCGTTAGAAGCCGCCTGTTAGCAGTCCTAGAACGTCGCAAAATTTGACGTCAAATGCGTAAGCCACGGCACCCACGTCATTATGGATGACGTTGTGACATGCATTTCAGCCCTGTGACGTCAAATTTCATGACGTTCTTGGACCGCTAACTCGTAGCGGCCTCTGACGGCACGAAAGTTCCCCATTAGGGTAGCCATCTGCTTAAGTCTCTTTCTCAGAAATTGAAACATGATGTGACTGGTGGTAGACAGTAGAATTTAGAATGGTATAAATTGAATAGGCCTCCATGATATTGATATACCGGTAGGCCTACTGATATTTCAAACTCCATTTCAGCCCAGGTGATGATCCCAGCAGCTGCCCTGAATGGGCTCTGATAGAGCTCCAAGGTGACTTGGAAACCAGACATGGAGACGACTTATCTGGAAAACCGATTGGAAATCTCCACTTCACTCATAAGGTGAATAATAAGATGCCGATATAAGATTGATCTTTGGAGTTGGAACATTGTTTACTGTCCATAGGTCTAGGTGGACTACATGGAACGTGTTTGTTTGCCTGAAGAACATTTCAATAGTGAAATTCTGCTGCATCTATTCTGCTGACAAGTTATTGATTGAACGCTGCTGAATTGTTTTCACTGTTGTTTCAGGGTGTTCCTATTCTAATAATTGGCCATCATATTCTGTATGGAAAAGTTGTGAAACTGGACAAACCGTTTGCCGTACTTGAGAAAGCTGAAAAGACCAATGCCATGGAAACGGATGATATATCAGCCCATCAGATAGGTTATGATGTTAAGGCATTTATTACTCGTAAACTTTTGTTCAAGACTCGTCCGAAACCAATCATAGCCAACATGGCCAAGAAAATATGAAGATATTTTCTTGTGCTGTGGGCTTAATTTGCAAAATCATTTGAAAACCACTTGCAGAATGTGACGCTTCCTCTTGTGGTAGGTTCATGGACTGATCATTGGCATGGCAAATCTGGGAAAGTGTCGCCAAATAATCCTTCACAAATTGGCTGACTGAAGAAGTGTCTGATGAAAGATGAAAGAGATCACACAAATGAACTGGTATCAAAAATTTTCTGAAATGATATCAGTCTGCTGTTCAAGGTCTTTTGAAAAGACAGAGGAGAATATGCATCTTTGTCTTAAACTGCTGACATGGCCACTTTTGTTATCTTGGACAAGATAAGGCTTTGAATTGGCATAATCAACTTGACCAGGTTCATGAACTTCCAGGCCACTGGACTGAATGGATTGTGGAAAACATACTGTACTTCCACATTTAAGAGGTCAGTAACTAATATTCCAGCTCAGCCCACTAGTGGAACATTTTACAGGTTCACTGAACTAATAAAGTTGTTGAATTTGAAAATGCTTCTTCAGAATTTTTCTTTTAGAGCAATGAATTTCATGTCAGTGGTTTGTGCAATCTTTAAAGGGATCTACTTAAAGATAAGAAATCAATTGTTTGATATCACTATTTTGAAATAATGTCTTCCTATCGCTTCTTGTTATAGACATTTTATGTATCACACTCATCAATGAACTAATTTACTTTTTAAAGGAAGATAGTCGTGGCAGTCAAAAATACCACATAGAATAATTTCACAGCCCCGGAAATTCACAATTTCACAATTAAAAATTTCGTATTTTAGCGGATTACATTCCTAGATAAGCCGACATTTGCAGTTGACCGTGTTGTAAATGCTATTCAAAGGCAGCAAAGCCACAGCAGTTGTGCAAATTTGCTCTTAGTAGGCAATAAATCCCAATGTGAGTATTGTAATAAATTCAATGATGGTGGTGTTTGATTTCTTTATTCAGACCCCTTTTAAACAGTGGTTAAACAATGGTTGTGATTTCAGACTTGCCTGAAATCCTTCCGCTCCCACCTGTGTTGACTAAGTGCCAGTGTACATTTCACATACGTGCTGCCAGTACTCCATCTGAGTTTTCAGTGACCCAGCTGATAAGGAAGTGACAATGCCAGGAAATCAGTGTGACCGACATACTGGGAGATTCCAATTATCCTGGGAGATGATGGTCTCATACATGTCATAGGAAGAGTGTATTGTGATGATACTAGTATCATGCTTTCAGTTGAATAACGATTGGAAAATATCCATGGTACACCCACTATTTCACCTTCAGAATCAAGTCCCAATATTTATAGCCAACTCTAACTGTTCATATTGTGAAATCAACTTTGCTGTGGCCCCTATCATTCCAATGGCCCAGTCCTGACCTAGTATATAAACCATCAGCTGAGAAAGGTGCCCTAGTTCAGGTAGAGATAAGTTAAGACAGCCATATGAAATTGACGATCACCTGAATTCTCTGCATTTATCTGTGTGTGTGTTCATTTCTGATATTTTCTCCACTATGGCCGTCATGAAGAAATTAGCAATCATTGCACTTTGCATCGTCGCTGCAGCCTGTACTGTCTACTTTGCGTATTTCCACCATCCGCCAGCTGCAGATATTCTTGCCAACAATAAAGGGGCATCACGGTCGATCCGTAACGTCGAAAGTGACTATTCATACGAGGACGATGATTATGATGACGCGAATGAGACGCCAGAGAGTTCCAAGTTGAAGTGGGAGAGATGGATCAGAAGACATGGTCATGTATCCATTGGGGAGATCTACAACAAATGTGGTGAGTTGACAAATATTTCAGCCTTATTTCATTCAGAGAGAAGAAATCTCCTGACTACAGTACATATTTCCAAATCTTCTGAGGAAGTGGGCCGAAAACTCTCCAAATGAACATTGTCTTTCAGATCCCAACTATCTACACTCTGCGCAGTGCTTATTGGCCTTCATTAACCTTGCTTTGTTGCCAAAACTACTAACTTTATTGCTTTCTAATCAATCCAACATATTGTCAGGTAAACAGATATGGCATAGTGTTAACTCAGTACTTCTGTCCTTGATAATGAGTCTTAAAGGGAATTAGTCACGACAGTCAAAAATGTCACAAAGAATAATTTTGCGGCCCAAGAAACTCACAATTTCAAAATTACTAATTTCGTATTTTAGCGTAGATTTGCAGTTGACCATGGTGTTAATGCTATTCAAGGCAGCAAAGCCACAGCAGTTGTGCAAATATGTTTTAGTAGACAGTAAATTTCCAATGTGAGTACTATAATAGATTCAAGACGGCGGCGTTTGATTCTCTATTTAGACACCTTGAGTGGCATGACCAGGTGGCTTTATAAATGGTCCAATATAAATGTACACGTACCACAATACTTGAAGTAAAAGCATTTTCTAGCTTTTATGAATATCAGCCAATGTTCAAAGTACCGTACATGCAGTTTTTAAGAGGGTTTCATGTCAGCAGACTGCCAGACCCAGGGACTTCTTTGTTTTGTCCATACAGCCAATGTACAGTTGGGATGAGGCTCAGCCATGTCAGCTGAGTATAAGCAGCACAAGCCTCTTGTTTTGTCTTTGGCCTTCTGCCACAACCATTTTAGTATGTTGTTACAAAGCAACATCCTGTTGCCACAGATTCCCAAACATCACATGCTTATTAAGGACACTTGTACTCACTGAGGCATATGTTTACATCTATTGTATTATGGTGCAGGAGACTTATTACGTACCACTATCAATCAAGCAGCACTATCAACCTGCCTTGGCAGTTTCCTGGGTTAGGTTCAAAGTCTTAATACCTGGAACCTCCAGGATAAACCTTTGACCAGAGAAACCATGGTTTCATTGTTTAGTTCGTTTACCAGTATGATAATTGGGGCAGTTCAAAGATTCCTATTCTAAGCATACAAATCTATGCATAGCATGGAGAAATTGTCCCTCTCTCACTGGGAATTCACAGCATCACCCTGGGGAATTCACAGCACCACCCTGGGGAATTTGCAGCACCATCCTGGGGAATTCACAGCACCAATATCCTGGGGAATTCGTAGCACCATCCTGGCACCACCCTGGGGAATTACAGCACCACCCTGGGGAATTTACAGTCACCATCTTGAAATACCAAGGCCTTCAGTCATTTCGCCTTCGGAATATGCAGAGTGTAGTCCAAAGGTGTAGCAGTATGAACCCTTGATGGTTCAAGATGTCACAGAACTCGAGAAAGACAGTATGTTAGGTATCTCACATTCTTGCTTCATCCCCATTTCTAAAGTCACTTTTCATATTTCTTATTCATTCCAGACGGTGATGACAAAATCATGGTGGGGAAGACCATTCTACTAGAAGACAAGAAAGAAGGTGGCGTGACATCTTACACTCATATCAATGCAACATGGGGTAGGTGTCTTCAGGAAAAAGTACTGTATTTGATAACACCATTTTGTGTAGATCAACTTGCTTTGATATATGACTACAACCGTGTCTTCATCATGCCTGACGAAATTTACAAAAAGATAGCTAAATAAACACAAAATGATTGGCTGGGGAAAGTCCAAGACTCAACTGTGTGAATTGTCTGATATTTGTCTGGGTCAGACTTCCTGAGCTTATGGCTCCTGTCATGTTTTTTCAAAGGTGAATCATTGAACCCCATGGCATTACCGGTCTAGAATTTGCCCCAGACAGCTTAGGTCTGATGAATTGTCGTGGAGTTCAATCGGAAAAATCCATAGTTGGAAAATCTGCTATCTGTCTGTAGGACAACATTGTTATTTTCATCCCAATAAGTACAGTATCAAGATTGACCTGTCAAATATGACATAACAGGGAATTTGTAGGTCCTAGATGATTCAAGCCAAGCATGGGTCCAGAGGGGTGCCTGCCTCCCCTTTTGGCCAACAAATCTGTAAAATCGACCGTGAAATTCTGGAAGTTGGAGCAAATCATTGGGTCATATGAATAAAGACTAGTAAATTCTTTTACTTGAATTTTGCAATACAAATGCACTATGCAATGCTGTACAAATCTGAAGTAAAAGTATTTGCTAGTGTTTATTCATATGACCCATTGAAATTCACTGCACATTTCAATGTTCCTACACAGGGCACCCCCGCTTTCCCAAATCCTGGGTCTGCCCCTGTAAAGCTGGGAGTTGCTATCTCCACTTGCTCCTGGACTTGGACATGTCGTTCAGTCTCAGTCCAAGGTACAAAAAGCACAAAATTGACACACTAAATGATAATAAACAAGAAGTCAATCTCCAGAATTCACGAATTTTCGACCCCAACCGGGGTCTTTTTCAAGTGGAACTTTACAATCTGAAACTCTAGAGTTTCAGAGTTTCAGATTTTCTAGAGTTTCAGATTGTAAATTTTCTAGAGTTTCAGATTGTAAAGTTCCACTTGAAAAAGACCCCGGTTGGGGTCGAAAATTCGTTCAGTCTCAGTGAGATGATTTGGAACTTGCAAATTATATGGGTTAGATCAAATTAAAACAAATGAAGAAAAAATCTGCAGTGAGAGAGATATCCTCTTATTAGCTCACCTCTGTGGAGGTGAGCTTCTCTCATGGTGTGTCGTCCGTCGTACGTCGTCGTCCGTCGTCGTCGGACGTCGTCGTCGTCCGTCGTCATTAACAGGGGTGGCACGTTTCTAAACCGCTTGGGTTACAAACTTGAAATTTGGTGTACAGGTACCCTATGGTAAAAACTATCTCTGGACCGAAACTTAGCGCTGTTGCTTGTACACTCTGGCCTGTAGGGGGCGCTTTGTGAAAACCTTCTTTCGGCCGTATCTCCTGAACACTGTTAGCTAGAACCACGAAACTTTTATGGTGGGTTCCTCTGGTGAGACTTCATCACATAAATCCCGGGTTTTTGATTTGACCTACTTTTCAAGGTCACAGAGGTCAAAGTTCAAAATTCACTGTTTGGTGGCACATTTCATTGCTATTTGACATAGAATGTTGTGATTTGGGGTGAAGATATATCTAGGCACCCTGCACGAATGCACCAAATTTCAACCCGATCGGACTTCAAATATTGCCGCCAGGAAGCCATCTTGAAAAATGGACTTTGACCCACATTTTATAAATAGGAGTAGGTAGGATGTTTTAACGTTGTCAAAATATATATCTAGGTACCATAAAAATATATGGTAAATTTCAGTCAGATTCGACGTCAAATATGGCCGCCAGGGAGCCATCTTGAAAAATGGACTTCGACCCACACCTCATAAATAGTGGGAGCTAGGATGCTTTAACTGTGCCTAAATATGTGTCTTGGTACTGTCTACTTATATGCCAAATTTCGGTTCAATTGGAGTTCAACATGGCTGCCAAGCTGCCATCTTGAAAAATTGACTTTGGCCATATCTCATCGGTAGTAAATGTTACGATGTTTCAGTGTTGTCTAAATATCTATGCAAGTATAATCCTGTACATTCCTGCTGATATTTCAGTCCCAACGAACGTCACGTGTGGCCACCAGGTGGCCATCTTGAAAAATAGAATTTTTGACATCTGTGACCTAGACAGGAAAGCAGTTTGTTCACAAATACCACTTGTATTCATTGTATTCAGAAATTGTACTCCTTCCGGGTGCCATCACCTGAGTTTATGTCATTGACTGATAATACTGATCAGATCATAAAAATACTTCTTGGTTTGTTCAGCTTCATCTTATCTGTACTGATCCTTCAACATTCACCATGAGAGTCATAGTTTCACACTTAACCATGGAGACTTGTCACAGAGGTGAGCACAATGGCCCTGGCCATTTCATTNATCTGTCTTCAGAATAAGGCGAGTGTAAACCTATGCGTTTGGAAAGTTCACGGAAAAACGAAGATTGGCCAATTGGCTTCAGTCGCTGTCCGGGATTGGAAATTTGGTCCGATTTTTGCATAGATTTTTGCATCTGAATGGCAGAGTCATGGTGCAACTGACGATTCAAATGTAAGGAACAGTTCAGTATTCATTTTGTATGCATATAGACATAGCAAAGCATGGCAGTTGCCCCCGCCGACCGTTCTTCAAAGATTGAATGTCGCGCGCCGTGTCCGGCAATAGAACGCTGTTGTCTGGTGTAATTCATCGTATCCATGACGTAACTCCGACAGTGTCCGCCATTGCTGACGTCGCAAGGGTGGTGGGCAAATGACGCAAGGGTGGTGGGCAAATTTCATGGCTTTGCTGAAGGAGCTGGTGGGCAAAAAGACGCAACGTCACAACGTTGTCAACGTCATGTAGGCCTGGATACGACGTCATGGATACGATGAATAGGGACAGTTATCCCGGGTCAAAAATGTCTGGGTTCTTGATGTATAACTTATTGTTGTAATTGTTGTGTCGTTGAATGAGGAACTTTTCTGCCTTTACCTGCCGTTAGAAGCCGCCTGTTAGCGGTCCTAGAACGTCGCAAAATTTGACGTCAAATGCGTAAGCCACGGCACCCACGTCATTATGGATGACGTTGTGGCATGCATTTCAGCCCTGTGACGTCAAATTTCATGACGTTCTTGGACCGCTAACTCGTAGCGGCCTCTGACGGCACGAAAGTTCCCTATTAGGCCACGAGAATGAAAGTTCCTGTTTTGCGTCCGGGCAAAAATGAAAAGTGATGAGGCTTTTTTTCATTATTCATTATTCATTATTTTATTTCTACAAGCAACAAGAGCTTTCCAAGTCATCAAAACATCTTAGATCATGAGACTTTTCATTCGTTTACTAGTATCTTGAGTTAGTAGGCCCTAAATGAATGAAAGCATGACAAGGTCTTCTTAGCCAGTGCGCTGGTGACGGCCGACACTACTGAAGGTGAGGCGCAAGATGTGTTTACTGTGCAGATTTGACGATATGGATGCTTGGGAATAGAGCATTTGTTGTGTTTTGTGCGATTTTGGGGGGATTTTTTTGGGAATAATGAAATTTGAAATAATGAATTTTATTGGGGGGCGTTGTCAGGACATGCGGGCGGTGGACGCAAAACAGGAACTTTCATTCTCATGGCCTTAGGGTAGCCATCTGCTTAAGTCTCTTTCTCAGAAATTGAAACACGATGTGACTGGTGGTAGACAGTAGAATTTAGAATGGTATAAATTGAATAGGCCTCCATGATATTGATATACCGGTAGGCCTACTGAGATTTCAAACTCCATTTCAGCCCAGGTGATGATCCCAGCAGCTGCCCTGAATGGGCTCTGATAGAGCTCCAAGGTGACTTGGAAACCAGACATGGAGACGACTTATCTGGGAAACCGATTGGAAATCTCCACTTCACTCATAAGGTGAATAATAAGATGCCGATATAAGATTGATCTTTGGAGTTGGAACATTGTTTACTGTCCATAGGTCTAGGTGGACTACATGGAACGTGTTTGTTTGCCTGAAGAACATTTCAATAGTGAAATTCTGCTGCATCTATTCTGCTGACAAGTTATTGATTGAACGCTGCTGAATTGTTTTCACTGTTGTTTCAGGGTGTTCCTATTCTAATAATTGGCCATCATATTCTGTATGGAAAAGTTGTGAAACTGGACAAACCGTTTGCCGTACTTGAGAAAGCTGAAAAGGCCAATGCCATGGAAACGGACGATATATCAGCCCATCAGATAGGTTATGATGTTAAGGCATTTATTACTCGTAAACTTTTGTTCAAGACTCGTCCGAAACCAATCATAGCCAACATGGCCAAGAAAATATGAAGATATTTTCTTGTGGTGTGGGCTTAATTTGCAAAATCATTTGAAAACCACTTGCAGAATGTGACGCTTCCTCTTGTGGTAGGTTCATGGACTGATCATTGGCATGGCAAATCTGGGAAAGTGTCGCCAAATACAGTAATCCTTCACAATTCGGCTCACTGAAGAAGTGTCTGATAAAAGATGAAAGAGATCACACAAATGAACTGGTATCAAAAATTTTCTGAAATGATATCAGTCTGCTGTTCAAGGTCTTTTGAAAAGACAGAGGAGAATGCATCTTTGTTTTAAACTGCTGACATGGCCACTTTTGTTATCTTGGACAAGATAAGGCTTTGAATTGGCATTCATTAATCAACTTGACCAGGTTCATGAACTTCCAGGCCACTAGACTGAATGAATTGTGGAAAACATACTGTACTTCCACATTTAAGAGGTCAGTAACTAATATTCCAGCTCAGCCCACTTCTAGTGGAATATTTTACAGGTTCACTGAACTAATAAAGTTGTTGAATTTGAAAAAAGTTCTTCAGAATGTTTATTTTAGAGCAATGAAATTCATGTCCATGGTTTGTGCAATCTTTAAAGGGATCTACTTAAAGATAAGAAATCAATTGTTTGATATCACTATTTTGAAACAATGTCTTCCTATCGCTTCTTGTTATAGACATTTTATGTATCACACTCATCAATGAACTAATTTACTTTTTAAAGGGAGATAGTCGTGGCAGTCAAAAATACCACATAGAATAATTTCACAGCCCCGGAAATTCACAATTTCACAATTAAAAATTTCGTATTTTAGCGGATTACATTCCTAGATAAACCGACATTTGCAGTTGACTGTGTTCTGAGTGCTATTCAAAGGCAGCAAAGCCACAGCAGTTGTGCAAATATGCTCTTAGTAGGCAATAAAGTCCCAATGTGAGTATTGTGATAAATTCAATGATGGTGGTGTTTGATTTCTTTATTCAGACCCCTTTTAAACAGTGGTTAAACAAATGGTTGTGATTTCAGACTTGCCTGAAATCCTTCCACTCCCACCTGTGTTGACTAAGTGCCAGTGTACATTTCACATACATGCTGCCAGTACTCCATCTGAGTTTTCAGTGACCCAGCTGATAAGGAAGTGACAATGCCAGGAAATCAGTGTGACCGACATACTGGGAGATTCCAATTATCCTGGGGAGATGATGGTCTCATACATGTCATAGGAAGAGTGTAGGAAGATATCATGCCTTCAGTTGAATAACGATTGGAAAATATCCATGGTACACCCACTCCTATTTCACCATCAGAATCAAGTCCAATACTTATAGCCAACTCTAATTGTTCGTATTGTGGATTCAACTTTGCTGTGGCCCCTATCATTCCAATGGCCCAGTCCTGACCTAGTATATAAACGATCAGCTGAGAAAGCTGCCCTAGTTCAGGTAGAGATAAGTTTTAAGACAGCCATATGAAATAGACGATCACCTGAATTCTCTGCATTTAACTCTGTGTGTGTTCATTTCTGATATTTTCTCCACTATGGCCGTCATGAAGAAATTAGCAATCATTGCACTTTGCATCGTCGCTGCAGCCTGTACTGTCTACTTTGCGTATTTCCACCATCCGCCAGCTGCAGATATTCTCGCCAACAATAAAGGGGCATCACGGTCAATCCGTAACGTCGAGAGTGACTATTCATACGAGGACGATGATTATGATGACGCGAATGAGACGCCAGAGAGTTCCAAGTTGAAGTGGGAGAGATGGATCAGAAGACATGGTCATGTATCCATTGGGGAGATCTACAACAAATGTGGTGAGTTGACAAATATTTCAGCCTTATTTCATTCAGAGAGAAGAAATCTGACTACAGTATTTCCAAATCTTCTGAGGAAGTGGGCCGAAAACTCTCCAAATGAACATCATCTTTCAGATCCCAACTATCTACACTCTGCTCAGTGCTCATTGGCCTTCATTAACCTTGCTTTGTTGCCAAAACTACTAACTTTATTGCTTTCTAATCAATCCAGCATATTGTCAAGTAAACAGATATGACATAGTGTTATCTCAGTACTTCTGTCCTTGATAATAAGTCTTAAGGGAATTAGTCATGACAGTCAAAAATTTCACAAAGAATAATTTTGCCGCCCAAGAAATTCACAATTTCAAAATTACTAATTTCGTATTTTAGCGTAGATTTGCAGTTGACCATGGTGTTAATGCTATTCAAGGCAGCAAAGTCACAGTAGTTGTGCAAATATGTTTTAGTAGACAGGAAATTTCCAATGTGAGTACTATAATATATTCAAGACGGCGGCGTTTGATTCTCTATTTAGACACCTTGAGTGGCACGACCAGGTGACTTTATAAATGGTCCAATATAAATGTACACGTACCACAATACTTGAAGTAAAAGCATTTTCTAGCTTTTATGAATATCAGCCAATGTTCAAAGTACCGTACATGCAGTTTTTAAGAGGGTTTCATGTCAGCAGACTGCCAGACCCAGGGACTTCTTTGTTTTGTCCATCATCTAATACAGCCAATGTACAGTTGGGATGAGGCTCAGCCATGTCAGCTGAGTATAAGCAGCACAAGCCTCTTGTTTTGTCTTTGGCCTTCTGCCACAACCATTTTAGTATGTTGTTACAAAGCAACATCCTGTTGCCACAGATTCCCAAACATCACATGCTTATTAAGGACGCTTGTACTCACTGAGGCCTATGTTTACATCTATTGTATTATGGTGCAGGAGGCTTATTACGTACCACTATCAATCAAGCAGCACTATCAACCTGCCTTGGCAGTTTCCTGGGTTAGGTTCAAAGTCTTAATACCTGGAACCTCCAGGATAAACCTTTGACCAGAGAAACATGGTTTCATTGTTTAGTTCGTTTACCAGTATGATAATTGGGGCAGTTCAAAGATTCCTATTCTAAGCATAAAAATCTATGCATAGCATGGAGAAATTGTCCCTCTCTCACTGGGAATTCACAGCATCACCCTGGGGAATTCACAGCACCACCCTGGGGAATTCACAGCACTGCCCTGGGGAATTTGCAGCACCATCCTGGGGAATTCACAGCACCGCCCTGGGGAATTCACAGCACCACCCTGGGGAATTATATAGCACCACCCTGGGGAATTCACAGCACCACCCTGGGGAATTATAGCACCACCCTGGGGAATTCACAGTCACCATCTTGAAATTCCAAGGCCTCCATCATTTCGCCTTTGGACGATGCAGAGTGTAGTCCAAAGACGTAGCAATATGAAACCTTTATAATTCAAGATGTCACAGTTGAGAAAGATAGTATGTTAGGTATCTCACATTCTTGCTTCATCCCCATTTCTAAAGTTACTTGTCATATTTCTTATTCATTCCAGAGGGTGATGACAAAATCACGGTGGGGAAGACCATTCTACTAGAAGACAAGAAAGAAGGTGGTGTGACGTCTTACACTCATATCAATGCAACATGGGGTACGTGTCTTCAGGAAAAAGTATTTGATAACACCATTTTGTGTAGATCAGTTTGCTTTGATACATGTATATGACTACGACCCTGTCTTCATCATGCCTGACGAAATTTACAAAAAGATAGCTAAATAAACACAAAATGATTGGCTGGGGAAAGTCCAAGACTCAACTGTGTAAACTGTCTGGTATTTGTCTGGGTCAGACTTCCTGAGCTTATGGCTCCTGTCATGTTTTTTCAAAGGTGAATCATTGAACCCTATGGCATTACCGGTCTAGAATTTGCCCCAGACAGCTTAGGTCTGATGAATTGTTGTGGAGTTCAATCGGAAAAATCCATATTTGGAAAATCTGCTATCTGTCTGTAGGACGACATTGTTATTTTCATCCCAATAAGTACAGTATCAAGATCGACCTGTCAAATATGACATAACAGCGAATTTGTAGGTCCTAGATGATTCAAGCCAAGCATGGGTCCAGAGGGGTGCCTGCCTCCCCTTTTGGCCAAAAAATCTGTAAAATCGACCATGAAATTCTGGAAGTTGGTGCAAATCATTGAAATTCACTGCAAATTTCAATGTTCCTACAAAAACAGGGCACCCCCTGCTTTCCCAAATCCTGGGTCTGCCCCTGTAAAGCTGGGAGTTGCTCTCTCCACTTGCTCCTGGACTTGGACATGTCGTTCAGTCTCAGTGAGATGATTTGGAACTTGCAAAGATGGTTTAGATCAAATTAAAACAAATGAAGAAAAAATCTGCAGTGAGAGAGATGTCCTCTTATTCTCAAGAAAGTTAACGAGTAAAAGTACTAAAAATGTCCTTAACTTCAAATGATGCAATAGTGAAATTGACCTATAAACAAGCCTTTGAAAAATCTAGATTAATTGTTTCATGTCAGTCATTAACTACCCGCAAAACAATGCCTACTAATCACTAATTGGGCCAGAAATAGAAACTGGTTTTGCGGTTTAACAAAGTGAACTGTCGAGTGGTGACCTGGTTCATTGGTGATACCCATTCTCTCCATTGTTTGAATGAACGTGATTGATCTGTGATTGATTTGTTACAAATGTCTCAATCATTCATTGATTGAGTGGGCTGGACAATTGAGATACTGGTATTTGATGCTGAAGACAATGGCATGCCGATTAATGTTTCAATTTTCTTCAAATATCAGTTGACCTCATATTTGGATGACATTTTTTTAGTTCCCTTTATACATTGTTGACAATGCCAATTCGTAAAAAAACACTCCAAAATTCTTCTGATCTTATTCTCTCACATCCTGAGGTAATCAGGGATTCTTGTGGGCCAGCACTGATAACCCCTGATTACTGGTACCTCAGATGATTCTCTCAAAAAAGCTGTGCATAGGCCGACACTGGCAGCATGTTTCCAACATACCTGAGGAAGACGATCATTTGACCCTGGAAACACAGGAAAACCAATTTGCAACATTTGATCAACATGTTGGCAAACACTTCAACATTTATTTGTCAAAATGTTGGAAAAATATTTCCAGTATACACAATGTTTAGCACCAGATACATTGTTTGTTTATTTCTCAACAGAGAAAGAAGTAACTGACGGCGAGATGTTCATCGACGTCAAGTACAATGGTAAAGATCTGTACAACAACCACTGGAACCTTTGCACTGTTGAGGAGAAAAGGAAACAAGCTGATAGAATTTTTTTCTGTCCTATCAAACCTGGACGACGGACATATGTCAAGAATTTGAAAATTCCCAATTACATCCCAAAGGTGAGGGTGCGCTGTCAGGCAGAATTATTTGCTGTTTCCAATGCCGTTGCACGTTCTACTGACTAAGTTATGAAATATTCAAAGAAGTTATTTCTGTGAACTGTTAAGCTACGTTTAGCTGACACGCAGATTGCGGAAGTGGAAAATACATACACTGTACAACATATCGCTTCCGCCGGGGATTCCGTGTCCCTATACCGCATTGTGGATGTCTGGTAAACGCAGCTTTAATCAGTCAATGCTAATTTTGATTTCATTTCCTTTGGCTTTGTTAACAAAACAAAATACATATCATCTAACAACTTGTAACTTTCTCTTTCAGGGTAACTATGTAATCAGGGTGTGGTTAACAGATCAAAATGAAGAAATCTTAGGATGTGCATTTGTGAAATTCATTTTATAGGACACATGATAATCATATGACTCTTGAACCTTGACCATTAGATGCCAAATGGAGGCAGATTCTAAGGAAATGACTCATGGACTGATCCAGCTCAGTCTCAGGACACTATGCCTTCGAGACGAAGGGGCTGTTTTGCCAGCCACAAAGTGATCAGGACACGGACTGGGGCAGGATTATTACATGGACAGTTTATGTGTCCAAAGAACGAGAAAGCACAAAAATTGACACACAAAATGATAAATATCAAGAAGTTCTTGATATTCGACAGTTTATGTGTGATGTATTCAGAATTTGTTGTCACGAATAGGCAGAGGTTCCTCGGCAGCACCAAGTCCTAATATAAGGGCTTGCAGCTGTGCCTGCTGATGGCAAACTGTAGCACAAGTTTTCTGAAGCCTGGCCTAAATGGAACATTTGATACCCAGGGAAAGGAACAAGTTTGAAAACCACTTGCACTGGTTTGTTAACTTTTTGAGCAAAGCTTTATATGCGAGGGTGTGATCTGCTGCCACAGGCCATGGTCACATTTGATGTCTTGAATTCATTCCAAGTACATTTAGGGTGTGAGGGTGTCTGTCATTCATGTGAGGGGATTCCCCATTGTCTTTCATTTATACAATTTAACTCGGTTTATCAACCTCATCATCATACCTATTTATTCAAACTGACATTCACTTTTTCATCTCCCTGTATTTGTATTTAATGCATATTGAAACCAGGGCCATTAGAACCAAGAAGACAGATGCTGGTGACAGGTGTACGATGCTACACTGTTTCAAAATGCAATTCTCACGTTAATATTCTGCATCTCTTTGTTGGACCTGTTGACCCTAGAAATCAAATTCTCAGAGTTGAATGTTTGTGTAGAACTACCGGTACATGTAATGCTCCACTTTGTTATTAGGGTTGTTTGTCGTGAAATCGTTCGTTGCAAAATGTCAGGTTTCTTGCTTGGTGAGGCAAGGTAAAGTTTGAACTTTGAGACAAGAGGCTATAAAGCATAATATATTGAAAAGAATTCATGAAATACATGTATTTGTCACATTTCTCAATCAAGTTGTGTTTGATGCTATAGAAATTATAAGTCAAAAAAAGAAAGACTTCAATCCTACATTTTATTTTGGACAATTTGGGACAGGTTTCTTCTATTCATGGGCAAGAGGGTTGACTGCCAAATGACAAGTCGGTGTCATTTGGAACATATTTCATGATTTTACTAAACTTTGCACACCAATCAATCATACTTGTGTAACAAAAACATAGCATTAATTTATTGATGCATTGTTGTAGATATTGTACCTATACATTGTTTTTTGTATTTTGTAATGAAGACCTGGTAATAATGTATAGCATTGTACATGTGTTATAACCTAGTTGTTTTTGGCCAAAAAAACATGAATCAGAACCAGCATCATTTGTGAATAATTATGTCAAGTTTGTTAAGACAAACTCAGCCGTTCATTTGTAATTTGACGTTAATCAATCGAAGAAAACAGTGATTGAACCGGAAGTTGCATTCATTCATTCCATCCCTTCGATGGCTTTGGGGCCATGTCCTTTTCTACCGTAATTCTGCACTGGAGGGTTACGCGTTGAAGACTTGAAGACTTTCAAGGCACATAATTGAAGAGGTGCGAGTCGGTAAGTTTGAGAAACCACTGACAGAAAAGGTTTCAGCAAATGAATTACACCAAGATCAATGAGAATTCTATTAATAAAATCTCATATATTTGAATAATATATTCGATCACCCAAGTACAATCATGATCCCCCTGATTGGAACCTGATGGCAGGATATTCGTTGTGACCAGATAACACCTGAATCAATGCCAATCAACAGACAACATGTTGTATTGTGTAGATATATCGTTATGACACACTTTCCTATTCACAGGATACCAAAAGGTAACATCCATTGCAGCACCTTGCATAGATTTCAAGTAACAAATTGCTTCATAAGTAGTTCTGTTTCCGTCTTACATCAAAACAGCAAGATTGTTCACGAGTACTAAACTGACTAAATTATTAGGATTCACTAGCTACAACACACACAGTTGTAGATAATGAATCCTAACTAGAACTGTGAAATTTGCTTGACAGCAAATTTGATGGTCCCTACATCAGAAAAAACAAACTGAGTGAAGAAAGGGCAAGGAGGGGTATGACTCTGTGGCACAGCAGTCAGGTTCTGGAATGTCTTCCTGGTGAAGGATACATGCAGGGTAGGCAAATAGAGAGGAAGGGCTGACAAATGACTGCACGGCGTGCGCATTCTGCAGACATGTATTGTTTACCAACTGACAAACACGAGAATGTTATCTGTAAGGTGGGTAGGTGGGGCTATCTACTGTGGGGCCCAGCACCTCCCCTCTCCAAGGATGGTCCTTACTGGAGGGTGCGGAGATAGTGGTCTCTCCAG
>NMRB01000058.1:481986-529240 GCA_002633025.1 Notospermus geniculatus
CGTAAGTTAACTTTTTTAAAAGTATCTAACCTTTCAGACCTGGATACAAGTATTGACTACTTGATGGTACTGCTTGATTTTGAGGTAATTGAGCAGTTTTCTTGCAATCGTGTGTTAATTGAGTGTGGAAGAAAGAAAGAAAGAAAGAAAGAAATAAAAATTTCCTACCTACCCAGTGATATCAAGATGGTCCCTACATTGATATGTAGGGACCATAATAATTTAGTCCGATGTACATGTAGGCCTACCTATCTAAGAATGCCATTCAAGAACACATTAGTACTAATACCATTGTAAAGAACTGACATAAGTAAAGGGCTTGAAGACGGCAATGGAAACTTCCACAAATTTCACAAAATTTCAGGTCTCTTCTCTTGAAGAGACAAAAGAAAGCTGCCTCAAATAAATCAATAAACATATAACTATTCAGTGCCACTGATAAGAAGTCCCATTTACCAAAACAGTCTAAAATTTAGGGGCCTGCTTAGCTTTATCATAAAGGAGGGTTTCCCTTGCATAGATTACTTCATCTTAGGACAAAAAAAGTTGAACTAACAGGGAAATTGACAAAACCAGGGACAATACTCACACCAAACAAAATATGATCCACTAAAACAGCCAGGAATCAGGTCGCATCCAACCCATCAAATAATTTGACAGTCAATTCATTTTACAAATGGCAGTGGAGGTGTCTGCCCCAACCATAACATCTGATAACATGCAGGACGTATCAAAATAAATCATGACATCAATTCCTCTTTACAAACACACAATCTGAACAGATATGGATGAATAAATCTTGGCCAGTGTTGGAGGCCCAGTGTAAAATTTGAAGCATGAAAAAATCAAGGAATGTTTGCTGATGTCTCAGTGAACTACATTTCACCTGTTTCTTTGTGCGTCATCAACCTCATCATCATACCTATTTATTCAAACTGACATTCACTTTTTCATCTCCCTGTATTTGTATTTAATGCATATTGAAACCAGGGCCATCAGAACCAAGAAAACAGATGCTGGCGACAGGTGTACGATCCTACACTGTTTTGGACCTGTTGACCCTAGAAATCAAATTCTCAGAGTTGAATGTTTGCGTAGAACTACATGTAATGCTCCACTTAGGGTTGTTTGTCGTGAAATCATTCGTTGCGAAATGTCAGGTTTCTTGCTTGGTGAGACAAGAGGCTATAAAGCATAATATATTGAAAAGAATTCATGAAATATTTGTCACATTTCTCAATCAAGTTGTGACTGATGCTATAGAAATTACATGTATAAAGCACAATATCAAAAATAAGACTTCAATCTTACCAGTATGTTTTATTTTGGACAATTTGGGACAGGTTTCTTCTAACGGTATTCATGGGCAAGAGGGTTGACTGCCAAATGACAAGTCGGTGTCATTTGGAACATATTTCATGATTTTACTAAACTTTGCACACCAATCAATCATACTTGTGTAACAAAAAACATAGCATTAATTTATTGATGCATTGTTGTAGATATTGTACCTGTACATTGTTGTTGTATTTTGTAATGAGGACCTGGTAATAATGTATAGCATTGTACATGTGTTATAACTTAGTTGCTTTTGGCCAAAAAAAACATGAATCAGAACCAGCATCATTTGTGAATAATTATGTCAAGTTTGTTAAGACAAACTCAGCCGTTCGTTTGTAATTTTACATTAAATCGATCGAAGAAAACAGTGATTGAACAGAAAGTTGCATTCACTCATTCCGTCCCTTTGTTGATGGCTTCGCGCCATGCCCATGTCCTTTTCTACTGTAATTCTGGGCTGGAGGGTTTCGCGTTGGAAGACTTTCCAGGCACATAAAAGTGAAGAGACGTGAGTCGGTAAGTTCGAACAACCACTGAGAGAAAAGGTTTCAGCAAATAAATTACACCAAGATCAATGAGAATTCTATTAATAAAATCTCATATATTTGAATAATATATTTGATCACCCAAGTACAATCATGATCCCCCTGATTGGAACCTGATGGCAGGATATTCGTTGTGACCAGATAACACCTGAATCAATGCCAATCAACAGAGACAACAGGTTGTATCGTGTAGATATATCGTTATGACACACTTTCCTATTCACAGGATACCAAAAGGTAACTTCCATTGCAGCACCTTGCATAGATTTCAACTAACAAATTGCTTCATAAGTAGTTCTGTTTCCGTCTTACATCAAAACAGCAAGATTGTTCACGAGTACTAAACTGACTAAATTATTAGGATTCACTACCTACAACACACACAGTTGTAGATAATGAATCCTAATAATTTAGTCCGATGTACATGTAGGCCTACCTATCTAAGAATGCCATTCAAGAACACATTAGTACTAATACCATTGTAAAGAACTGACATAAGTAAAGGGCTTGAAGACGGCAATGGAAACTTTCACAAATTTCACAAAATTTCAGGTCTCTTCTCTTGAAGAGACAAAAGAAAGCTGCCTCAAATAAATCAATAAACATATAACTATTCAGTGCCACTGATAAGAAGTCCCAGTTACCAAAACAGTCTAAAATTTAGGGGCCTGCTTAGCTTTATCATAAAGGAGGGTTTACCTTGCATAGATTACTTCATCTTAGGACAAAAAAAGTTGAACTAACAGGGAAATAGACAAAACCAGGGACAATACTCACACCAAACAAAATATGATCCACTACAGCCAGGAATCAGGCCGCATCCAACCCATCAAATAATTTGACAGTCAATTCATTTTACAAATGGCGGTGGAGGTGTCTGCCCCAACCATAACATCTGATAATATGCAGGACGTATCAAAATAAATCATGGCATCAATTCCTCTTTACAAACACACAATCTAAACAGATATGGATGAATAAACCATGGCCAGTGTTGGGAGGCCCAGTGTAAAATTTGAAGCATGAAAAAATCAAGGAATGTTTGCTGATGTCTCAGTGAACTACATTTCACCTGTTTCTTTGTGCGTCTGTCCGGTGTCTGTTTTCACCCCGACCAAAATGTCATCTTGTTTGTTTAAATACATATAGAGGAAAAAATATACAGCAACTATCACAGCCAGGAATGCGAGCAGCATCAGAACGACATCCTGAAACAGAAGATGGTAAAATTCAATATCATCATGAGAACATTAAGTCCTTCAGCTGATCTTACTTAAAAATTATACTTGACTCCCTGATGGAGGGAATGTAAAGTTTTCCTATGGGGTGTCTTCCTACTTGAGGCTTGTATTGAGGCTTCAACCAAGAGAATTCTATGAAATGTGTACACCACCTTGATGTTCATAGCAGACTTTTTGGCTTCAGCCTTATTCTTCTGAACCCTCATTTCCTTTCTGCCAACCTTTGCATTCTGACGCCCTGTAAGAAATGTTAAACTAGAAGTTCTCTATCAAGGATATCTGGCCTAGAGACACTAGACAATAGTATCATGACATGTATGATGGGGTGAGTATTGGCCTGACTCCATGAAGGCATATTCTTCTGATTTCTGGCTCAAGGAAGTCACTTCCAGACTTAAAAAGATATGTCAAATCCATTCACCATTGGATGTTAGCCTACCAATATTTTTCCTGTGTTGGTCTTCTGGTCTGACAGGAGGAGGCTTGTTCTTTGGAGATGTGTACACATCCTTCCTTGGCATTTTTCAGGTTAGATTTTGACGACTTAATTATTATTACCCCATGAAAGCAGAACCCTGCAATAAACAAACTGCTCATTAATGGAACTTATTGATAGTCCAAAAGCTTGAAGTAATGTCACGTTCGGGTGGACAACATAACCTCTGCTCTGCATTATGACAAGACTTCTATTCTTCAGATCATGAGATCAGACACGTCTGACACTCTTGACATGCAGACAGAGTGACTCACGACTGTCAAAACAAAAAACTATAAAAAGTCAAGAAGAAGTCATTTCATGACTTTCATTCATGTTAAGTTTTAGCATGTTTAGCACGTTTTTTAGAGAGGGCCTAGTGCTGCTAGTGCTAGGCTAGGCCTATTAGTATTAGTATTAGGCCTAGCCTAGGCCTAGGCCCTAGGCCTATTCCTATAGGCCTTATCGCACCTAGCACATGGCCAATCAGCATAAATCAGCGAAGCGGAAAAGGCCCAACCATCAGCGCCCCCGCAGTACATTCACAATGCATTGCCCTTTGCATTGCGTGCATTTTTTGTCAACATTGGCCAATAAAAGTCACTTCCAAAAGTCTGATGTGCCTAAACTAACTAGCTACGTGGGCGGCGGTATAAAGTGATTCAAGTCGATAAATTATTGACCACTGATCGTCTTCGCGATCGCCAAAAATCGATGATTAGTCCATGTAAACAACGCCAAAACATTATCATATTATCGTGCAACCCCACGCTGATTGGTCAATAACTGACACGTGAGGGCCACCATGATGATAACATCATGACATGTGCTAATCTTTTGGAATTAATCATCGATTTTTTGCGATCGCGAGAACGATCGGTAGTCAATATTTTATCGATTTGAATCACTTCATAACGCCTCCCACGTAGCTAGTTAGTTTTGGCACATCCGGCTTTTGGAAGTTGCTTTTATTGGCCATTGTTTACAAAAAATGCAGGCCATGCACAGGGCGATGCATTGTGAATGTACTGCGGGGGCGCTGATGGTTGGGCCTTTTCCGCTTCGCTGATTTTATGCTGATTAGCCATGTGCTAGGTGCGATAAGGCCTATTGCCTACCGGTAGCCTAGGCCTGCCTTATCATCAGAATTCCTCATAAGCTCGGCCTACATGTCAGACAGACAACGACTGGGAGTAAAGAAAGAGACATGAAGTGAGACAAAACACTACTTTGGGTATGTATTCTTTTATTTTCTGTGGAGTTGCTGAATCTTCATGATCTTTGGATCTTTGGCCAAGTTGGCAGACGAAGTATATTGTTAGGCTGCAGATGTCATAACATTTTCTCTTAATTTTGCTTAATTCTAACAGAAATAAAGTACTTTGGTACAGAGTTTATCATGAAGTAATCTGTAGTTATTTTATATAAGTGTTTATGGATAAATTAGATCATACAATGGAGCTGAATGGGTTTTTAAAAGCTATTTTAAACAGTTTATTTGTTACAGCTCCTCATAACAATTAACTTGCATCACTACGCCCTCTAATGAGGATTTGTGGAACTGAGATGTGAGGCTTGACACAGCCACTTCGTGACTTCAAAACCGCATTCAATTTCTTGATTTGAGTTGTAAAAAACCAACGAGGACGATTGACTTCTGCTTGGTATTAAGAGTTGAATCAGTATAAGCAGCATGAACACCATGACAAGGTTAGGTCGTCGTGCTAAGTTAGCTAAAACAGCCCCCAACAAAATCATCAGAAAATGTCCAAAAAAAGAAGCCATCCTAACATGCTAAAATTATATGAAATCCACATGCACATCATGACATGTCATGAAGACATGATGTCACCCACAAGAGACTGAGTCTGAGTTGCTGTTGTTGTAGGCCTAACCCTAGGCCCCTAAGTCATTTCATTTCCTCCATATATAGGCCTACATCATGACATAGGCCGTACATACAGATACACCCTCCCTAGTCCCTGGTCATCATGGTCATGGATGGATGGTGATATCCGCCGCGACAACCTGAACCTGTAGCTGTAGATTAAAATGGTTGATTGTCTTTGAAAAGCTTGAGTTTTGACAGCTTTAGTGAATTAAATGATTGATGTTGCAGTGTTGTCCAACTTCTGAGACAATTGGTGTGGCGGTATCCGGGCTCCGGCGGGGGGTCTGGGGGGCCTCCCCCAGAAAAATTTTTGCGTAGGTGGGCTGAGATGCGATTTCCTGCGTTCTGATGATGCAAAGACTGCATGTAACAGGTTCCTGCAACCCCTCATTTGAAATGGGAACGGTCCCAAACCAGACACAACAAAGCCACGTGGTCAGCCTCCAGTCAAAACAAGAGCTTACGGTCAGGCCGTAGTACTGCTCAGGTGCAGTAGTTTTGGTCAAGGCACCCTGCATGGTTCACGCAGTGACTTAGGACTGAAATGAAGGATAGGGCGATCTTCCTCCCTTCCTTTGTGAAGAAGAGCCAGGCATCATCTTCTGCAACATCAGCTGTCACTGTAGCGAACAAAATAAATTTCCTGGTGAATCCTAAACAGTGCCAGCAACGTTTCTTGTTCATCCAATGAAATTAGAAAGGGGTGTGAGAATCAGAAGTTTTCGACTCCTGATTGGCTATTGCCATAGCTACCTGTCTCTGGCCGAGTGTCAATCAAACATGATGTTTGAATGACATTTGACTACTGACGGTCCCAGGCCACTGTCAGATCGTGGGAAGATCAAAGGATGATGCCGACAAGTCGTGCTNCCTGATTGGCTATTGCCATAGCTACCTGTGTCTGGCCGAGTGTCAATCAAACATGATGTTTGAATGACATTTGACTACTGACGGTCCCAGGCCACTGTCAGATCGTGGGAAGATCAAAGGATGATACCGACAAGTCGTGCTCGAGTGTGGTGTTTGTGGTTTAGGCCTGTGGTTAGCATGATGCATGATTACCAATATTGACTTTGCGTGCGATATGGTTGCTTCAGCGTAACTTTCGTCAGCCGTGGCGGGCAGTTTTTTTCTGTGGCGGCAGACTTTTTTGGTGTGGCGGGAACAGTCCGCTCGGCGTTTAGGTTGGCGGCAAGAAAATTTGGTGTGGCGCTGTGTACCCGTGGTATAGGAGTTGGAGAACACTGCTGTACAAACCATAAACAGTAAATGTTCCATGGCAATCTGCCTGTATTTTGATGAAAATTTTCGGGTGCGAGTTTTGCTGTTCGAATGAGCGGAGGCATCTTGCAATGTGCATCATGACGTAGGGGTTCAGGGTAGCACAATCAGAAATGCAAGGGTCACATCGTCAAGATCGAGAACGGGCAACGACATCAGCGCTATCCCGATCTCGATCTTGGAACCGGGATACGTGAAAATTTTTTGAGTTTGTTACCGTTCTGACGTTTTCCATTTTAGGTCGAGTGATCAACCACCTCGACAGCGACGATGTCGATCAGATCCAGGCCTTGGCGCCGTAGTGCTGGAGGATATAAAATCAGAAAAAGGACGGTACATCAAATCCTGATGTCCGTTAGCTGCAGATATTCAAGTACTCAGAGAACAAGCAGTGTTCAGCATTTGTATGAAACAAATTCTGATTTTGTTCCTCTCGGCTTTCTCCACTGTACATGCTGTATATACAGTTGATGATGTCTCGCATAATTTTGCTTTTCTTACTTTGGGGTACCGGTAACTCCTGAAATCAAATCTTAGGCCTGAAGTGGGTTTGAGGAGGATAATTGTGTAATGTACTCACAGAAACAGTTATTCATTATTTGGATCTAACGATTTGGATATCTTCGTCGATGTTGGAGGTTCTTCACTGTGGGCCTAAATGACTCGGAGTGACTCAAATACTTCCCATCATTACATTCTTATGATGATTTGCACACCCTCCAGTAAAACCTGGATTTTGCACACATCATGGATNATGAATAGAAAATAATATGATTGTAATTCCTGTGCCCAAGTTGACAATAAATCTGAAGGGGACAACTCATTTGTCACCACATAGAAATGAGTTAACGCAATATCTTCTTGTGGTACAGAAATATTAACATTATTTACAATAACACAAGTCCACATTTTCTTACATTTACAAACACAGGGACCTAGACATTTACATTACCGACATGCAATTCACCGTCACTCCAGTTCAACAACCTAGATTCCCAACACACAATTTAACGTCATTCCAGTTCAACACCAGGTCCTGTTGCATGGGTCTTCCAAGGACGATATGGCTGCCATCAATTCAGAATGTAGTAGTCATGGAAGTACATGAGTATCGCTATCGGTTGACCGACTATCAGGGAGATCCACATGGCCATGTTCCCATACTTCCCGTGCAGGAAACGTTTAACAAACATTGCAAAAGGGACCTGCAAAAGAAAAACGGGGTATTGAACTCTGGGCCAAACAAAGACAAGTCCGGTGTACTAACACTGCACCACCAAGTGGCCTTCCGCAGAAACATGGTCAATTGATGAAATAGCAGTATTGTTCACTATGAAGTACATTGCAGCCCTGTGTGTAGCAGTTACTTCAATTAAGCACACTCCCACTGGTCACAGGTGGTGATAGGCCTACTTCCTTCTACCGCTGGAGGTCAGCAGACTCCCATTCTGTTACTGATCTGGGAATTATTTCAGGCTTCTGATTTTGCTGTTTGATGGTACCGGTACCAAATTTCATTGCCAAGCCTACGTCAATGAAAAGGAGATACACAATTCATCGGATTTACCAATGTTGTCTGAACGGATTGACAACCATAGATCTGAAAATTCTGCTGAGAAAGTCAACGCACCTGGCTCAACATGGCGATGAAAGCCCATAGACGGAACATACGTAACGGCACACTGATGAGGTACTGAAATGAGAATGATGATCCTGTAACGCTAATGTAAAGTTTTATGTAATGCTTAGTAAAGTATGAAAGTAAAATACACACAAACAAAAGTAAAATACACACAAACAAAAGTGAAATACACACAAACAAAAGTGAAATACACACAAACAAAAGTGAAATACACACAAACAACTCGATTTTGAGAGAAGAATACCATACCTCATGGAAGAATGCAGAAACAAAGAACACAATGATGCCAGCATGAAGTTTGGAGAAACCTGATTGGACCATTGGTATGTATAGATGACGTCTGGCCCAGCGGTGGACGGGGATGTTCCAATGTGACCAGAAGGTGTTGACATCTTCTGAATTCCTGCAATTTACCAATCAGTAACTCACCACTGTGTCATCATTTTGCAGTTTAGTCATCAAGGGCCGTATTCAAAAAGGGTGATCATCGCGCGATTAAGACTTAGACACGTGTAACTTCACAAAATGCACACAATTCCACCATGCATTTGACGAAGTTACACGCGTCTAAGTCTTAAACACCCTTTTTGAATACGGCCCCTAATGTTACAATACACAGTTTCTACTTACTGGTAGTAACAATTTCATTTCAATTTCAGTTTAATTTTTGTACTTGAAGCATCGACTTACCACCAATCCTTGTAGAATTCACGATCACCAAATCTCAGCACCTCAGCGACGACATTAAGAATTGAATGAAAGAAACAGTAGAAGAATACCAACCATATGAAATGGTTTGGGACCTGAAAAATGAATGGGAAAATGTCATTAAAGAATGAAAAGGGAGTCAATTCCATCACCAAGGTAATATTTCTAAAAGGTACTTTGAACAGCCAAGCCTTCAAAATGGCATAACAAAGATGGTATCAATTGCTTCCCAAATGTGCTGCAGTCCCCCAACAACATGTCCACAAGGTAAGACCACAGCATTTCCAATTTGAAATTGCCTTAATTTCAGAATCCCATCTCATTTTCAATGCATGCTGACTCTCCAAAACTACCTACTTTTCATTAATTTCATTGATTACTTCGAAAAACAACGAGAACTCACAGCAAGTTTGAGCAGACGTTCCACAATTTTTGAAAATTCAGAATTCACAAATGGAACCATGGAATTCCTAACGGTGGGCACAATCCACTGCTGAATCAGCCCAAAAATGATCTGTGATAGAAATATCATCTCCAGGACCCGCTTGACAAGGAACCGCTTGCGAATCCGAGCCGAGCGAGGGAAGTTCAACTCGTAGCATAGCGTCGGTGCAAAAATGAAATAGTATAGATCTGGAAGAAAGCGAATTGTGGTTTTAAGACACAGATTTCAAAACAAGAGTACATGTACTGGTATCAAAATTCCAACTGCTTATGAAAGTAAGTATTACCATTTCACAAGAAAAGGTATTTTTGACCAAAATGAACAAATTCGTGCCAATGCAAGCTACTGTTATGGTTCCCGTTTCATTGAGTGTGATTTGTTCAGCAAACATTATCACTTTACCTTTGAGGTTTAGGTTGTCAGGGTACTGCACCAAAGTTGACTCTGCACTTCCATTGGCTATAATCTTTTCCATACTGGCTGGAATGTTAATAAGATGGACATAAATGTTGAGTACAAATCATACAGCTAAGAATACTTCTAGTTCTACAACTTACAAGTGAGAGAACCTTATCAACATCTTTGCAATACTGATGCCTCATTTTCAAGAAAAGCAAACAAGAGAAATTAAACAGGTTCTTGTATCTCACCAATTACCCTAAGGGTTATCTCTGACAAAACAGGGAGGAGGGATGGAGAGGGTGAAGGGACAAAAAGGAAGGCACTCAGTATCTCAATGGATGCAGATGCTACTTTGAACCTAACCAATGAATATGGGAAAGCATGTGACCCAATATAGCAAAGGTAAGTGCATGTTGCAACTGAGGAAAGTATTAATGGCCTTACAACACAATAGCTGAAACATATGTCTCTGCAGGTTGTGGACAGCAGTGATAATTGCTGAGTAAACTGATGACCAGTGATATCACCTACGACATGCACTCATTTGCTAGATCAGTCACACATGACTGCAGTATGACGGACATCTACTTGGTAATCTCCAATGCCCAGGTCTAGGAAGTTAGGTACAAAACAAGTCTCTGCATTTGGAGAATGACAGCTCAGGTTTGAGAAAATGAGTACAGAGGATTTGAGGAATGGGAAAATGAAATTTATTTTGATAAAATGTGTCAAATAAATCTTGTAAACGTAACTGAGAGGCATGCATTCGTTATGCCCTAAACCAACTAAGTTTACTTAAAAGCAGCAAGTGAAGAAAGCACTGCATGCAAAACGGATGACAGATGAGAGAAACCAACACATACATTAAGCTAAAGAAATACCAATAACTTCAATGCAGAGCAAACACCTCACTTTAGGCTTCCTCTACATAGTACGCTTCACGGTCGTGAATCCTCAGGAAGCCTTTGTTAAGTGGCGTTTTCGTATACCGTATACTTCTATGTAACGGAAGCCTTATGGACACAAGTTCCATCCAAAACTGGCAATCCCCATTCGTCTGCTAAAATAACAGATACAATGAGCCTCCCTTAGCGGACACCGAGAGTGTCGTCCCAAATCGGTCACTCCTAATCATTTTGAACTCTGTTCTCAGGACACCTCTCAATTTAGGACAACATATTCAATCCGAATGTTGTCCTTAAATGAGATATCCTACTGCATATTTGTATCTGTCACAAAAGCAGGTGATCTTGACATCATCTCTAACATTGAAGCTATTGAAACAGTGCAATTACTTGTTACGTGAGGGTCTTGTGACCCAACTTACTAGTACTCAAACAAGCTATTGATTTACGATTACTTCTCATCCTAATCAAATTTTTTTCTTGATCGCGACACCATCTGTTGACCGCCACGTACGAGATTAACTTGAAGAAAGTAATAGTAAAGGCACAGAGGGTAACAGCTGAGGCAACTGGAATTGAATAGAAATGGATTTAATGGTGATCATGTTTGATCGCATTGCAGAAAGGATGGAACTGGTACACTGACTGGGATGAAGGATGCCGAGTGAACTTTTCCCTTGTCATTCAAGGGATATTAATATTATGGAAAATATCAGTAGTCCTCTCTAAACTGGAGCTTTGAATTCCGTTATCTTTAAAGCATGGTGCACACGAACGACTAAAATGGGGGGCGACTACCGATGCGACTACTAGGTCGCATGCGATAATTACCTTTGAGGTCGATCAGTTATATCATCCGCGACATCACTGATCTCCCAGTGAAGCATTTGTCGCAAACGAGTCAAAAAAAAATTAAAAAACTAAAAATATGTTCAGTCGCTCCTGTAGTCGCAAGGCTAGTCGCCTAGAAAATCGCTCAAAAAATTGCTCGTGTGCGCCATGCTTAAGAGTACTCAAAGTTCGAGTGATGGGGGGGGGGGGCATCACGTCAAAACAAGGCCTTTAAAGGCCTCTTTCCACTACCATGGTTTCCGCCACACTTGCGGCGAGCGGAGCGGTTTTCAGAGGCGTCAGGGTAATCAATAGGCCATGTATCGTTGAACCAACGAAGGATTATCCAAATGCTGTGAAAACTGTACGACTCGCCACAAACCACAGCGGAATCCGCTGAAGTGGAAACGGGGCCTCAGAAATCTCTGTCGTATCTTTGGGGGCAGTGATAGAGACGAGTGAAATGACCTGAATCTGTAGAAGGGGAGGGGGCCAATCCCACTTTTCCAAGTTAATGAATTTTCATGGAAATGATGGTTCATTTCCCAGACTTCATCTCAGTCAGTGCAACAGTCAGGCAGAGCATGGCTCATGGGAGGAGTCGATAGAGGTGAGGCTATCACGCATTCAGGCAGCAGAACACGTTTTAGAAACTTACGAATAGTGCTAGCAGACACCGATTTGTGTCGACGTCTGCCAGTTGTGCCTTTTGCCTCGCTGATTCTACACCAGTGATTCGTAATGGTGTAGGAAACCAGTTTTAAGAATGTTATAACAAAGGTACTCAAGGTGAACGTTGAGAAAACTGAAAATGACAGCAACATTTTTAAAGTTGGAATGCAAATATTGGCTGGTACATGTATTCATAAAAGTTAGCAAATGCTTTTACTTAAGATTTGCACAGCAATGCCAGTACTACAAAAGTTCAAGTAAAAGCATGTTACCACTGCGTCTGCCTGTGTGGGCAGTATAATGACCGCTGTCGATTTTGAGATACCGGTACTTACATGGGTTGGGATGTATCCATAAAATCACAACTGCAGGATATATCAGGATTGACAGGAGGTTGATGATATGGAGAACTCTTGCAAACCCTTCAGCAACATATTTCTGAAATTGGAACGAGCCATACAATACAACTGATCGAAGGTGGCAAGGATACCATATTGTACAGAGGGACTATAGTTCACGATAACACATGTAAGTACCAAGTTCGTTTTCATGAAGAGTAAATAGGGCTGCAGGCCCAGTTGTTCCAACAGCATTAGTGCTAACACTGAGCAACCAGGCGCTGATCCAAGCCAGGAGGTGTCAAATATCACACTGTCTGGAAATGACTGGGCTGCCTTCACTCACAAGCTTGGAGGTATATGTCTAACAGTGCTGAACTTACATTTGCGAGGAGTTTTTCCAAGCCAAATGTATTCAAGATGAAGACGTTGCAAGCTGAAAAAGAAAACAACCAAATAGACAGTAAAATGGAGTGCAATGGCATGAACTGGGAGCAGCACACAACGAACTTCACTGCTGGGACACAACTTCATTGGTAGGACAATCGTCAAGTCCTACTTAAAATCATTTGATATTTCCGTGAAAATCATTTGATATTTCCGTGAAAAGTAAAGCTGACGACTACCAACTGATTACACTTGAACATAATCGGTAAAAGAAGAGTTAACTTACACAGCAGAAGACAGAGACATGGCCACGAGTATGGTTCTGCCAGAAAGAATGTGATGTAGGCAATGGGATCGACGAGGATGCCATACCTGCAAGATGAGATTTTGATTTTGAGAGAATGAAATCATAGGGATAGACACAGAATCCAACATCAGTTGTTTTGTGGATTCAAATTCAGAGGTTAGACTCGATACTTCATTATTCACACTGCAAAGTCAACAACTGAACACATATCAATTGGGTATGAATTTCAGGACAGTTGTAAAACCTCCCAAGTTCATGGCACAGTATATTTTTTTGAAAAATTAACAGGTAATCCTTACTTTAAAATGTTCTCTAAAGCAACTCGGGCATTGGAAAGCACCTGTAAAGAGAATCAGTGGGGGAATCATAAACAGTTAACCCTGTCTGAGACATTTTGAACCATTGACATGAGTGAGGGATCATGTCACTCTGCTACAGACTACATGTACGCCAAGCAATGGTACCTTAGACTACCGTAGTGGAATTAGGCTAAGCTGTTCATTTTATAGACAGATTTAGTCAGATTACCACTGTGCTCAGCAGCTCCGATGTTCATAGTTTGTGTATTCGTTCAGATTACTGGAGGGGTTACTCACCAAAAGAACAATACAAAGATTTAACAATCCTCTGTAATTGTTGAAGCCACTTGAGCTGCTGAGGAGGGAGTCAGTCTGATGATGAATCCTGAAAATAAAGGATGACGATTTCTTAATCAAATGGCTTTACTAAGTAATCAGATCTCTGGCCTGCTAAAATGTGAAATTGAAGAACCCTTGCGAATAATAGTGGTTTTAAAGTTGTAACTGAAAACACTTCAAATGTACTAACATTGGGTAGTCGAGGAAAAATGTCCCTCAAATACTTACAGGGGGAATATTGGGGGAATATTGTTTGAGGGATACTTTCTCAGAGTGCCGCATAGAAGCAACAAAACTTTAACAGCTGTGAATGAAACTGATGATAAAAAATGCGCAAATGTGATGGTGAACAAAAACAATTGAAATGGTCAACATAATCATGAAAACAGCTGTCTTACTCGGATGTTTTTCTTGCCTGGTTACGTGACTTCACAACTACATATTCTGGTTCCCAAATCCAGCTGTACGGCATGAGTTTTTGATACCATGGCAACGATATGTTTGAAAGTTCATGAGCTGCTTGGCCATTGTGTCCATTTGAAATGCTGCTACTGTCACTGGCACTGGTTGGTGTTCTGGGCAGAGAACTGGTTTTCTGAATGTTATGTTTTTCAAACATTCCACCTTCACTTTCCTGGTGAACCAAACTCAGATCAGATGAGCTGAAACTCCTGCTGAGTCCATTGCATTTCAGAGCACAATTTCCCTTTAAATCACCAAAGGAAGCCACAGCATGTTCCTTTTCGGTGTTAGTAGACAATGATCTTGCTCGCTGGAAATTGACTTGGTTGGTACTTTTGCTCCGTCCACGTTGTCTGAAGTGCCCCATTTTGAACAAACAGCTAGACAGCACAAAAACTTCAGTTTAGAGACGTAGGTGGTCAGCAAAGGAAGAGATTATGTTGACAAGTTGGACACCCAGCTGGGTAAAATGGAACCTGTCTCCAGTGGGTTAGAACTCAGCAAAGTCAGCAAATTCAAAATTCACAGGAATCCTGCCTTCCTCCAGTGATCCATCCAGTCTGAGGACCAAAGCATGACTAACCAATCCCATGAACTGTCAAGCCATTTATATGAAATTGATCTGTTTACGCCTCGATGAGTGCGGAGGAATTACCACCCTCTGAGAAAAACAACTCGTAACTTTCACAAAATGAGTGACATAACAAGTGTAAGTGAACCAGGTAATCAGTGATTACAACAGCTCAGTCTAGACACTTTTTGATCTCTCCTGACATGCCTGACCACTGTCTGCTCTGTTGTTCATGTGAATAGCCACATGATAACAGCGTGGGACTAGTCTGGAAAGTTCACAGGAATACCAAGAGTCCAATTTTCAACCCCACACCAGACATTGATTTTTGGTTTTGGTCCATAAGTCAAATACTTGATTATGCCAATGTGGGAGGACACAGATAATTTTAAAGAACCTACAGGCATACAGCAAATTTTGAAGCAATTTTGACCGGTGACAATGATCTTAATAGCAATGACAATGCTGGCACCAATAAAGGGGCCACTTGGGCAGTAATAGTCAGATTCTGGAGGTCAAACATGTAGGGCCTCTTTTTTCTGAATGTCATATGGTTCTGAAGGCAGGTTTTATCCCCTGTTGCCTGAACACTGATGGACACCTTGTCTATTGAGGTGAGGGCCAGGGATTCATCTTTTTCAGATTGTACATGTACATGTAATTTCACCCAACCACATGCGATATTCACATTCATACCAAACACTGTCAGCAAGATTTGAATTGAAAGCTAAGGCAGCTCAAATTTGGGTGTACATGTAATAGTGTGTATGAGGAAATAATGCCGCACCCCCAGAAATATCTCCATTCTCAAAGAGCGACTTTCTCTACCACACGAGCTGACAACTGATTTGGACTGGTTGGAATCGTGACAAACCCAGACCGCCCACAACAAGTTGTAAGTGTATTTCGCAATATCCCAAATTCAAAATATATTTGCACTTCTCATGATGAAGTATTGCCACTCAAAAGTTGGCCCCCTGGATTTCTTGTTTGTTTACAATTATGTCTAGGTCATATGGTCACCATTACTGAGTGACAAACTGTAAGGAGTGTCTGGCCTGTTTGCTTGATAAAGAGACATATCAAAGAAGATGATGATAAATGAACTACAAACTGCTTTTTGATATGTGCTTTTATCATGATAATCATCTTCACGATAAGATGTTTTTGTCTCGTGACAGTGAGGGGATCTTCCTAACCAAAGGATGACACTTCAGCTTGGCCAGGACAGAATTGTCAACATTTCTTTGAAGACGTACATCAAAAAGGTCAGTGTACAAAGTCTGACCACTGGTTAGTGACCAGTCTGACTTGAAAAATTTGGCGTTTAGTTTGTTCTCCACATTCTACGCATTTGATCATTATCCAATCACATGTTCCCCCAAAAGAGGTCACTTTCATGAAGTACTATTTCAAGTGAGATGTGGAGGGATATTTGTTAAAAGACATCACATAAAAGGCTTTAAAATTGCTGGTACACCATAACTGATGAGAATAGCTGAAGTGCATTTGTGAATAATGGACTTCCACAAGTGAATGACATGACAATAAATGATGCACACATGAAAAACCATGCCAGACAAATAATTACTCGGTACATACCGTATACATATACATGTACATGTACGTACTGACCTAGACAATACAATTCCACAAATTCACAAAGCAGTTCATGACAGCGAATCACTATTAGGTCATTGGACAAAGTCCAGAATGTGATATCAAGTAGATGCAGAAGTTTAGAACTGCCAGTTGGACATGTTTGTGGATTCAAAAGAGTATTTGACCCAATGTCACCATAACCTCACAATGAGAACTTGATACATTGTATCAATAGATCTGATAGATTCAATAGAGCATTTGACTGTAGTCTTACGCATCGTGCCATTGGGTCTCTACTTCACCTACTTGAGGTAAAGTGTTTCATTAGTCAGCTTACTATTAGTTAGATAGCACTTGGAGGAATTATATTGACTTACGAGTGCGCAGGTAATCTGCGGATACAAACAGTGCATTTTCAGACTGCACATATGTTCAAATTCCGGCACGTAGTACCATCAGCTCACGGTAGATGGCAGTGACAACCAAGGCTGTGTCGGTACCGATGATCACTTCAAGTGAGTGGGCTTAACTGCTGTGCAAACACTGCGGGCCTTTGTGTTCCATTGTTTGGGGAGGTGTGAAAAAGGGATTATAGAGGGGCAATTAGCTCGCTGTTTCTCCTGTCAAATATAATTCCTCCAAGGATAGCAGTTGTAGAAACCCACCTGACAAAGAATTCTCAAGAAAGAAGAAGTGATTTTTTGACAATAATTGTTCAGGCTGGATGGATCCTGAAAATGAGGACTCGAGCCACAATTTATAATCTACCAGCTACTTAGGCCTAGTGTATGTAAGAACAGTGAATAGAATGACAACATGAAGTGATGTTATTATGTAAGCCCTGGCATATTCTATGGTAGGCCCATTATTAGTAGGCCTAGTACTGGGCGAAACTGTAAATAACAGCATAGCCAAGGTCACCAGCACGATCAAGGCTAATAACATGTAAACATGACATGTTACAGTACACAGAAGTGAAGTACACAGGCCTAGGATTTAACACCATGATTTCGTGATCTGAATGGCACTGACTGACTGCCTACTCTACTCACTCGTGGCTGCTGCCTCTACTGTGTGTCTGTGGTGTGTGTGTTGGGCTGCCCCCGCCAGTCACTCAGAGTCAAGTGTGCTAGATAGATCATCTTTGATAATCGAAGGCCGATCTGCTCACCACTGCATTACATCGCACATCACCCTTCGAGAAATTGACCGGTCCGCGGCGAATCCGCTGCCTCTCAAAGAGGAGGCCAATCAGAACATGTGTTGTAAAATTTGAATCGTGGTACAAATAGTGGTAGCCGAAGACCGGATATAAAGTGCAATATGATTGGTCAACCGGTAAAGTTGGCATCGTGCCAAGATACGCCCGCCGCGGACCAGTCTGCCGTGAGTGATGTGCGATGTAACGCAGTGGTGAGCAGATCGGCCTTTGATTATCGAAGATGCGATAGGCCTAGATGTACAGTGCAGTGCTGATTTGTGATTGCGTGCTGTGAGAGTGTGTATACATTGACAAGTGACTGCATGCATGCGTTGCATCATGCATGGTTTCTTGTCACGACAACACTGAACACAGACAAAAGTAACGTTAGGCCCTATGATCGCCGGCCTGTCACAGAAATGTTTAGATTTAGGCTGTATGTCTCAGCTCCTTAACTTACGGCTTATCGGGCTGCCGTTGTCTTTCCTTTTTAGATTCTGCCACTATAGTTTCTGCTTGATTTACCGAGGGCGATCGCCGCAGTCGCGGTTGGTTCACCACCATTTTGACCAAAACAACAAGGTCACATGACGCGGCATCTTTCCCATACAGCAATAACAAAATCAAAAAATGTTATCAAAAGTTAAGCCAAAATCAAGTAGCAGCCTACACAGATTATGAATTCTGTAAAGTTCTGAAATTAGTTCGGTTTTTAAACAGGATAACTTGGTCGAAAGTCCTATTTAAGCTTGGTGAAAAACCAGTAGCAGACGAATTATTTGTTGTTGATATAGGCGGCAGAAAAGCTTTTCACTTCCTGCAATTTCATTTTTGCCAACCTGGCTTGTTGAAATACGTCAATATGTTCAAATACATCATGATTATGCTGCATTTGTGATATTCTTTTGTGAATTTAGAACTTTAAGAACCATGTAGACCGCAGATGTCAAAAACTGTGTTGAATATAATCCTCTCAGGCCTCATGATATGACCCAGGATGAGTGGCATTTCTGATTTGGGACTTCTTCGTGATGCCTTGCCGGACATGCCTGAGGCTGAGGCATTAGAATGCCCAATGGAAGAGGTACAGTCTGCGGGTGCATCGGACGGAAAGTTAAAATCATCGCCTTCATCAGTGTCAGTTGTCGATGACAACTGCTCTCCACGACATCATCTCGGTGCAGTATCGAATCGAAGAGGTAGCTATAGACCACACAAAGTCATAGAAGTTTTGGTGTTGGTTGACATCAAACTTTGACAGTGTATAGAATAGACAAGTATTATATATCTAGGTAGTGTTTTGTGTTGATAATGATCTTGGCGGAATTATACTGTCAGTATAATTCCTCCAAGTAATGATCAAGCATCCAACGTGGAAAATTGATGTTTTTTTGCAAGTAGCCTACATTGGTTCATGTCAACATTAACCATGAATATTTTATTGTTTCTTCATCATTTTCATTTCAGATGAATACTTTAGAAAACAGAAGGTGATATCACTGCACAAACTACTGTGTAATGAACCGGTTGACATTGAGGGACTTCGCCAGCTTGCCATTAGTAGAGGCGGGTTTATCTGTGACACGCTTAGGCAAAAAGCATGGCCAAAGTTACTCAACGTTGATGTGGATAACATTCCTGCAAAACCAAGTAAGTACAAGTTTTGAATGTTTTCAGCAATATATCACTTTCTTATATTCTATGTTAAATAAAGATATTATTTTTCATTGACTTTGCAGAAGACTCTGTCCTGAAAGGTCATCGAGATTATCAGCAAGTTGTCCTTGATGTCAACCGATCTCTCAAAAGGTTTCCTCCTGGTAAGATTTGCTAAAAACTGCTACTTAACTCAGTCCCCTCACCCCTTTATTAAAACCAGAGAACCCAGCTTCAAATGTAGTCATTTCTGGTCCCACTTACTTTTCTCACCCACACACTTTTCAGTGATGATGACTCTCATCTTGTATTCCATATATCCTAACTTGGAGGTAGATATATTAATATGGCTTGGATGGGCAGGCTCAGACTATCTGCCTGATGCTTGTGCTCTCATTTTCAGGTATGGCTGAGGAGCAGCGTCTTGGGCTTCAGGATCAGCTGGTTGATGCCATATTGAGAGTTCTTGTTCAGCATCCAGAGTTGCACTATTACCAGGTAAGCTGCATCCTGACCCGACAGGATTACCCAAATGTAATGCTCTATGTCTTCCACTTGTCACTGATTGTGGGAAGCACAAAAGGGACCATAAACAGCCTGAGTTTATCAGGATAGGAAAGCCAATGATCACCAGTTTACACATCATTCTACTAAACTATACCAAACCACAATGAATTCATGGTCAATTCGTCAGGTAAGAATTGATTTTGAATTCACATGTTAACACCTCAAACTGGGCTCTAGACTGGGCCGCTGTCAGGTTCTGAGGGATTGTCGATTTTGACACCCTCTTGTGTTGGCCCTGAGGTTTTCAGTGCCACATCAAACTGCACCACCACCAACTCGTGCCTTCGATTATCTGGCTTGATATACTTTAAGGGTTACCATGACATTGTTGTTACATTCCTCCTCGTCGTGGGTGAAGAAATAACCTACGCTCTTGTTGAGAAGTTATCAACACATCACTTGCGAGATTTCATGGATCGGACAATGGATCGCACGAATCACATGCTCAATTACCTCTACCCTATCATTGGGCGGGCGAGCCCCAGGCTCAGGGAGTACATGGATAAGTACGTATCACGATTTTAATTAAAAGGCATGGGACAAGAATCTTGCTGACTAGACAAACTCGCCGTGCTGATTGCTAAATCATAATGTGCCTTTACTGACTAGAAAGTAAAATTATGAACTTCAGAACAAAAGTTGTAAGTGACGTGGGTTTCCACACATTCCTGTGTAGCTTGGGAACTTGCAACCAACCCTTGCTCTAGGACCTACATCTGTTCCAAGAAACCAAACGACGTACGTAGTAAATGATAGTGAAATCATAGGATGTTCTGCAATAGGTCGATTGACCTAAACAATTTTCATTACCGGCAACTAGTTGTTGATTATTATGTTTTTGACACAGAAAAATCTGCAACATCTGAACTTTCGATTTCAGAGCAGAGCTTGGCACCATCTTCTGCCTGCCATGGCTTATCACGTGGTATGGGCATGTCCTGAATGACATCAGGCATGTTGTTCGATTATACGACTTCTTCCTGGCATGTCATCCACTAATGGCAATCTACCTGTCTGCTGCAGTAAGTAGGAAATATTAAGTGTCATATGACTTAAACATGAGCTGACATTATCTTTCAATACCCAGTACTCATCATATCTAGAAATCGCTTCATCTCTTGGAACTTCTCAAATACCTGTTTTGTTCTTTTTCAGATTGTGTTATACAGGGAATCCGAGGTGCTCGAAACTGATTGTGATATGGCCATGATTCATTGTTTACTTTCCAAAATACCATCCGACCTCCCTCTGGAGCATCTAGTCAGTCGGGCCGGTGACTTATTTATTCAATTTCCACCTGCGGAACTTGCACATGAGGCAAAGAAACACTATCTAAGAAGGTTTGTTTGTTTACAACTTTGTCAGTCTCAGAGGTGCGCACTATGCCCATGAAAGTCTGTAGACCGCTCTTCAAACTTTAGTCTGATGGCATGGATGCCATTGATTGAGCAAATGTGTAAAACAGAGTTCTGACTATCATTCATTATAATTATGCTTGCCTTCATCCAATTTTATCTCAAGTGTTCTACCTTGTACTGGTAATTATCTCTGTCTGTCTCTAGTTACTTTCTGCTAAATACTCTTAATATTCTTTTCAGTTTGACTATACGGAATTATGAAAGGTTTGCTGAAATAACATTCAATCAGAGACCAGAGACAAAAGGCCTACGAGAAACTTTTGTGGATGAAGAGGAGGAGGTTGAGGAAAGAAAACCGGTTAGAAGGTCAGGAAGAGAAAATGGTGCAAAAAAAGTTGTAAGATACACAGCCTGGGCTGTCAGTGCTGGAATAAGTGCAGCAGCCATAGCAGCTTTCAACACAGCCATGGAGTGGGAGTGGTTCTGACTAACAAATGGAGTTTTTGCGGGCCAGGGTTTATGTCTTGAAAACAATCTGAACATGGCTTTTTCAAAGAGAATAGTTCCAATTGAAAACATATTTTGAAGAAATTGCTGATGCATGTCCGTGTTTCTGGGTTCAGATGGTTTGATATCTTGAACATTTCTTTGCTTTTCAGTGTTTGTGGTGGCATAAGTTGCCATCAGTGAGTTAATAACGGAGGTCCAGTTCAGACATATGTAAATTTTCCTTAAAAATACTCAGTGATTTTGTTTGACCGTCAAACATTTTGCTCTTGGCCATTTGCTTACCAGTAGATTTGTGGAATACAGAGGGATGTCACTCAACCTATTTTTCAGGATTGTTGGACTTGGAGACTGAAGTATGGAAGTGTGACGTTCAAACTGCATTTATAATTGCATTTATTATGCTAATCTGCCATGATCAACTTTCGAAGAATGCTTGAGTCCTGTAAGCCTTATAGAGATTGAGTCCTGTAAGCTAATCACCTTTGAGTGCTCTCAGCTAATACCAAAAATTCATCGCTCGCTTATGAATTTTTACTGTCGACTTGTATTTTCGCTAGAATGTAATCATCCTTTGCTATTCAACTAAAAAAATTGGTGTGCGAATATAGGCCTACATGTTATTGGCTTGACTGTACATGTAGTTTGGTTGGCTTAGCTGGTCCAATCTGTCACCTATGAAACCAAAGTCGCAGACTCATTGTGGAATTCAAGAGTACTGAATTTCATTACACAAGCATAATGTATTAATGATGAATGTTCTTGAAACCTGTGTGCCTCATATTGGAAAAACACTTCGTAACTTACCAAAATGTTGGGTTTTTAATGTGCTAAGGTGAATGCATGATGTTTGTAATACAAGATCTCATCATATGTGCAGCTACAGATATCTAAGTGTTGTCAGTGTCAGTGTCATATCTGTTGTATCCTGTGATTATCAATTCCATGATGAGATGCAGCTTCGATATAGATTCGTGTCAAAAGTCCCTTGAACTGCAGAAAGGCAAAAACTGGATGCAGTATGCTCCCTGTATTAGGCAAAAAAAATTATCTGTTGTTTTTTGTCCAGCAACTCAGCAGAAATTGATGCGAGCATGCAAATTTTTAAAAAATTTTCCAAGTTTTTTTTTCAGTTTTCTTCATGGATGGGGGAAATATTACCAGCAATCTCTCTACATGTTTAAAGCACAAGTTTCGTGAAAAATCAATATAATTTCAAGTGATGAAGCATTTCTGTGCATTTTTATAGAAGGTGCTGCGGAAGTAAAGTGAGAAAATTTTAAATTGGTGAGAAAAAAAATTTCGATGCGAAGGGCTCGGGAGTGACGCGGGCACGGACAAGAAACAGATATACTTTTTTTGGCCTTACTGCAGATCCCATTCAATTCAAGTGTTCTCCCTCTCTCTTACACATTCAAGGATTTATGTGGACATCCGCCCTACTTCAAATTAAATCTGTTCCCGACTTCTTACTTCTCTTGTGAAAGCAGCACAGATCCTCTAGTCAGATTTTGCAGTTGTGATTGTTTGTGGGTACAGTATCAGGTAATTCAGAGGTAGGCCTAGAGTAGGGACAAATATGTGCTAGATGGTGGTGCAACCTGATGGTAAAGTAGACAAACCAAATTATTTTCCTCAGCAAAGATGGCCAACTATCACAAAATTCTTTCAAATTATAATTGTGATGAAACTGATGAAACTGAAGATGTTATCTATTGGTGTAAAAAATCCCATATCAGAGTTTATGTAGAATATATTGAATAAATTGAAGTGGTAATTTATGTATTTCTTTTTGTAAGTGTAAGGGAAGAATGAAAATTCACTCATGGGGTGTGTGGGATTTTAGTACCTGAAATTTACCCTATTGTCTCTACTTGTTCTTGGCTTGATCCACCAAACATTTTCAAGTCCATGTCCCCATCAGTTGATTATTTACCTGGGCTAGTCAAACAATCCATGTCCCATTTCACATCAGGAATTTACGTGGTTACTTGAACTGTATTGAATAGGAGCAGTCAGGCACACGTATTGCCAAAAGATGGCAGCAAAGTTCTAGCGGACCAATACACAGGAAAATCCACGTGATCGGTGCTCGATAAAGAATGAATGGGTCCGTTGAATTGGACCGTAGTGACACTAATATTGGTCAACTCACTGACAGCTCCTATTGCAACAGCAGCAATAATACATTCCAAGCGTGTCATTGCCCCTTTAACAATCATTGACGGAGTTCTATAAATAGATTTCCTGGAGTCACCCACGTGACAAAAATTATTGCAACTGGCCAAAATGGCGGAACTCGAATCAGGGTTGCAGGGTGACACCTGTGAAAAACCCCTGTTCTTTACCTTACAGAGGATCGTGGAAGTATTTAATGCCCCTCTAAATGAAGAACAAGCTTGGGCGGTCTGTTATCAGTGTATAAAGTATTTAAAAACCTCATGGGAGAATAATTATGACCAATGTTATTGCTTCGCAAATTTGGATTCTGTCAAACTTGTACAAGATGGTTCAGTGGAAATTCTGGCTCCTCCATTTCCAAAGACAGCTGGTAAGTTTACCTTGTCTAATTAATGGAATGAATCCTGGTTTGTGTATTGGTTTTATCTATGTTGATTAACCTCTTTATTTTTCTGTTGACAGGTTAGGAAAAACGTTTTGTTTAATGTTTAGGAGTCATGACATGTAGCCGCAGCTATTGAAATGCATTGTATAGCTTGCTACATGTATGTACATGTACCGTAGGCCTAGGCCTACACGTACATGTAGGCCGGCCGATGTTTGTATGTCGGTCGTACATGTTCCTTTATTTGGCCTAGCCGACATGTACCGGTGATGTGACAGGGATAGGCCTAGGCCCACCGTGGAAGCCAAGTCTGCGGTTTTGAGGGATTAGTATGATAGGCCTGTGACATGTACGGTTAAAGGTGAAGGTGAAGGTGGACTGTATATTACTATTACAGTCATGGCAGTATGAAAGCATGCATATGGTGCAAGGCCGACGGTACATGTACATGTATGTACAGGTGCCTCCGAGAGTCATTATTCATGGGTTAAACTAGGTCTAATGCTAGGGTAGGGTTGTGCTAAAGATGTTAATAAGTACCGGGGTAATCTAGTCAATAAGATCTGCAAAATACACCGATTGAAACAATTAATCCTAATCTTTCCATTCCAGATAAAGCCAATAAACCAGCAGATGTAAGTACTCATTATGTTCAATTCCAAACTCTGACATCGAATTTCTTCTAAACGAATAAATCAGAATCCTATCATCTGAACATCGACCCCCCTTCAACCTTGCCTTTCAGAACAACAGTTTGTGTTTCATGACGGAGTGTGGCAGCAACAGTGCCTCTCTGAACAAAAAACAGACCATGGATACGTACTAGTCAAGTCACACAATTGTCAGAAGTCAATCTTGGTATTGGAGATTCAAGCCCAAAATCAATAGATATGACATGTATGACAATGTTTGTCCTGCTTGAGATATGCTGCAATAATGGGGAAGTTTTCCCAACTGCAAACAAATGAAGCAGAATTATTACATGTCCTGGTCTGATGTCAGGAATAGAAGTGTACTCTGATATTTTTATCTTTCTTGTATTGCCACACTCGGGGCATCTACTGCTTGACCCTCTGGGATTTCAGGATGATATTGATCATTGAGTGAACTTCGCCGCTTCTGTAACAGCCCTCGTGTATGCAGGCTCTCGGTGTGTGTGTCACTGGTCAGACTCGGTGATAGTCGCATACACGCTGCGTTGTATACACTCCACTTCACCAGTGATCAACCATCATTTGTCAGTAAATAGAAGTTGTGTAACATGTAGATCATTGAGAATAATTGGTGACGTTATTATGTTCTGATTATGATGCAGACCTCCATCCCCTATATTCGGGCGGCCGGCCCACCGTATTGTACTCTTGCATGTCTTGTGACTACTCTACATACACGAGTGTGGTTTGTCCTGACTAATTTTGAATGCACTGTAATCTCTGTGTCTCCACAGTATTGACCTGACTGCTGGCTGCAACTGCTCCTATTTTTTCAGAGAGCAGATGCTTTCTGGCTAATTGCTTCCCAGAGGAACAGGTTGTGCTCTCTGTGATTTACATGCCACTATTTTCAGCTAAATGGCTTTTCAGCCGATGACTGGTCCAGAAGTGCTGCATGTTGTAGGAAAATGTTGTAGTCTGACAGTAAAAAGTGAAGAAATTATGTTGCTTACATGTAGGACCTTTCTCCTTGGGGCTCCAGCTGGACCAAAAATATCTGTTGCCAGAATCATGTTTTATGGTGGAAAGGGGCTGGAAGGATAAGAGACCAACTTACGAATTGTGCACATTCAGCAAACCGTAAGAGATATTTCTTTGAAACTTGGCACACATACCTTTGGCCTAAAACATAATCAAGGATGACAAACTTTGAGATGTAGCTGTAACACCCAGAGGTTTATTGGCGAGGGATGCAAGGGGGAAACACTATCCTTTTGTAGGAGTTGAGAATTTGTTTTCCAAAAGTGTAACAGAAAATAAGTTGAACAAAATGTAAGCCATTGTGGCATGAGTAAACTTGTAAGATTTACCCTTACATCTCTTGTGTTAAAAAATCTTCTAGGCCTAAATGACATGATTAGTTAACTCTTCATAACCATTGTTCCAGATAATGTGTAAACGACTTGTCCATAAGCTTTAATGTTTATGTTTACCTCTGACCTAACAACCAACAGTTAGTTGATATGTAACCATGGAAGCATAGGAAAGGTTTTAATAGAATTTGAATGTTTTATTCTGGACAGAAGCTTGGAGACCCAGCAGCTTGTCGCACCAGATATTGGAACCCAATTCTGGAGAGCTGTACCTGATGTTATGTGATTTATGTATTTAAGAAGTGTGATTGACAATCTGGATCTCAACTTGGAATCATTTTGAGCTAGTTTCCCCCATAAAACATGTCTGGATCAACCGGTCAAAATAGCTGAAATTCATGGTAAAAAAGAAGCAAAGTTGTGTCCTGAATGATCATTTTGTAGCCAATGTTGTGAATGAGTTGAGCTGCAATGCTGATGAGATCACAAACTTTTGAGAGTTCAACACTGACAGCTGATGTCTTACAAAAACACTGGTGGTAGAACTCCCATTCTAAAATCTAAACGATGGGAAAGTCAACTTATACACTCATTGGAACTGTGAGAGAAATGAAAAGGTTGTGAAAATATCAAAGGTCACATTCTTTCATAACCGTGCAGCTATCTATCTATGTTGCCTTTTGTTTCAAATACTTCAGAAATTTTCTTTTTCACTTTCATCCATGACAAGGCTGAAGGTCAAAGTCATTTGAGAAATTTCTTCATTGTATGGCATGATCACAATGATTCACATGCAGAGTCAATCTTCTTTGCCTCTTCATTGAGATGGTTGTGTGGTGTTTTTCGTGGTGTGCCAGCTGTTGCCATAGTTCCGATGCTTCTGAGTGGCTTCTATTCTTCTTCATTGGTTTTTCACCGCTGCTGAATCTGGTGACAGTGGTGATGACGTGGTGCATTCTTGGAGGCCAACATCACACTCCGCTGAGTCCTGTATGGTAAAAATCATTATCGCCATAAAAGATGAGGGGAGGGAGGGAAGGTTAACAGGAAGCCTCACTCATTCTGATCAATCAAGGGTTCATATCACCATGCCTTCAGGCTATGCTCTCCGAAGGTGAAGTGACTTTAGACCTTGATATTTAAGCTTGTGACCAGAAGGTCTTGGATGGTTCTTCAGTCTTGTGTCTTGGAGAATTGGCATGGCCAGCGGCGAGAGACCGATCAAACATTGTCAAAGTTCCCATGCTTGCTAAGCTCCCATGCTTGCTAAGCTCCCATGGATAAGTTATGTTTATCGCCACTTGTCATTTACTTTCTATTGTTGAGGATAAAGGACACAGCGATATATTCAGTACATGTACTTGAACCGGCAATGACTCAAGAGGGAATTTGAGATGCCTTTCAAATCTCATTTTCATTCTAAATCTATATGTCATGCGGAGATCAGAAGAGAAAAGGGCGGTAACAAGAGATTGATGTTTTGTCCTGTTGCCTTACTTTTCTTGTTGACCTGCCCACACAGATAGAATTCATGATGATTCACATGTTTTTCTATATTTTAAAAATCTTTAAGCCCAAAACTCGGGTTTTTCTGTGAGATTTTCTCTCAATTTATTCCCGACACTCCACAGACTCGGTGAAGGAATCCAGTGGAAGTCTCCCAACCATGGGCACCTCTTGTAAACTGACAGATGCTGTCACGAATTGAGAGATGTCCTGATTACAGAGAAAATTAGAAAATGAATAATTTGAGACAGAACAGCTTTGATGTCTTGTCCTGGCTGAAGTACCTGCTCAGGGAGGTTCCAGTGTTGTTAGGCTACATGTACATCGTAACTCATCATCTACTAGACTTCAAAAGACTTTGCTTCTCTTCTTTCATGACATTTTCTAGCAACATCGATTCCCCACCTTTTCCAATTTGTTACCAGGTAGGCCTCCACTGTTTAATCACCCAGAGTTACCTTTCTGTTAGAAGCGATCATTTCCTTCTTACAATTAGATCATTTACCTGCAACTACCTCTGTAGAAGTTGGTTTCAGCATAAGTTAGCCAGACCCAACTGTAAAACACTGTACATCAATCTGTGGGGATCCAATTCATTTGGTTATGATGACGTTAATTGTTCTGTTACACTGGCGAGGCATTGTAGAGAGTTTCTTTATGACAATAATCAGATTCTAATTCTGATTTCCTCTATATTTAGCTTCGGAATTGCGGTTGTCTTTTTTATAGGGGTAATCACAGCTTTTAGCCCCAAATCCAAAGTCATGTCAACCATTGCAAATTGAGCCCTCGGACCTCCTGGAAGTACATACTAGTATACTGTAGTAGACTGGAGTACAATATCAGCACATGGCACATTTCTTGACCTAGAGTCCTCAGACTTGTGTAGGGGTACCTTGTGCGCAGTCAAGTTGTCAAGCTGGATCCTACCTTAACTGTTAGAATCTATGCAGACTATGGAACATGTCAGCAATGCTTGGAGGCTTCCATGTTGTCGTGACCCTACACGTAAATGTACCATCGGTATATGATGGATAGCCAAACTCATCCCTCCCAATGACATCAATGACAGTGAAATGTAGATTTATTACTAATCCTAGCGTTGGCGGGCTAATGGATAAATGGATAGAGCAATGAGTTTGACAAAATAGATCATGCTAATTCTTGTAATCTGGTTTTACTGCCCCCAGTTTGCTCTCTTGATCTTGTGGGATGACGTTTTTGATGTGAACTGCAGCGGTTGATGTGAAGTTGTTCTTTGATACATGTAATTGAATGAACTCGTTTGCCCTCGTGACCTTGCCAGAGCCACTCTAAGGTCATGTTAGTCAAACACTTGTCAGCAGTCATTTCAAGAGCCAGAGATCGGCTACATGAGGGGTTTTCAAAATGTTCATAAAGTAGTCCCTGTGATCCTCCTATACACAGGGCTGTCAGAGTGGCGTAAAGCTCCTGTTCCATAGACGTTCACATTTCACTTTTCTCGCGTCGCACTTCACGTTTTCCTTTTGTTCCTCGGAGAAAGCATGCCACAGGACAGGTAATGTGTGTCTCGTTGTGCACTGAATCGAGGAATGAAAGGAAAACGTGAAGCGTGGCGCCTGGAAAGTGAAACGTGAACTTCTGTGAAACAGAAGCCTAATGGAAACATCAACATCTGTCACCTCTGAGGTCCTAGGTTCAATACCTGGTCAGGTCTCTCCTTCATGTGATAGAGATGGTGACCGCTTTGACAGCACAGGTTTCCTCTGGGTGCTCTGGTTTCCCCCTGCGGCACATAAGCCCTATGACAGTTATTCTACATTAGAGAGGTAATAAAGCTGTATCACTCAGCTCTCAATTCAATATTTCAGTCCCGTGATGAGAAACATCTCGAATTTTTCTTCCCCAGTGAATAATTGGCAGCGTTTGACCAACACACTTCAGCGGCATTGGCCACACTGATCAATAAATAACAGTCTAAAAAACCACCGTGGCATTCCGCTCTGAATAAATTCCAATGACATGACCGCATACGACGAGCATTTGACTGCATTACAATACAACGTAGCACTAGCAGCATAGCGTAGGCGCTAATGTAGATGTTGCTCATCGAGGAGGATACAGCAATCTAGAACATACCAAATGGCTGGTTATTGCCATTGATGGCACCACCTAATTGACTTTTTACATTAATTTTCTTGTCATTTATTTTACATGCTGGATGGTGGTGGTACACTGCATAGTGTATTCCTACATAGGTTCTTCCTCCATCAGTATCTGATTGAAGTGTTCTCCACGCAAGGATTTTGTTAGTTCAGCACGTTTGAGGAGCCGGTGTGGTGTAGTGGCCAAGTCCCTCTGTCCAACAGTCAGAGGGTCCCAGGTTCGAACCCCACTGTTAGCATGAGACTTGAATCTTCACCTCAGTGGCTACTCACCCACACAGTTGTTATACCTAGCTGGCGAGATGTTTATGTGAATGTCTAGTCATAAGTATTTGTACCTTGTGGCAGCCAGCCATAGTACTATTTTGATCTGGATTGCACAGGCCTATAGCGAGGGTAAGTCTCTGACACCATGATGTAGCAATAAGGCACTAAGCCTCACATTAGGGACGTTGAGATCAGTGACTTATCACGGATCCTTTACGTATATGGATAGAATTCTGTACGAGGACAAATTTTGTGTACATGTACATTCCGATCCGTATACGTGTATGTAAGGATCTGTGATAAGTCGCTGATCCTCCCTATTATCATGCACCAACTTATGAATGGATTCATTGCTGTTTCAGCCTACTTCAAATGAACATTAAAACAATAAAATATTGCCTTTTCTTCATCAAGGGTATTCAGCTCAAACAAGATTCTCATCCGAATCGAATTTCGATAATAACTGAGACATGAGGGATTGGCGGATGAAATTAATTCCCAGAAAGCTTTGTCATTTGTATCTCGTGATTACCTAATGAAGTCCCACAGGAACCATTACCTCCTAAACCACGTTTCTGGCTGAGAGAGGAATAGCCTACTCGGGCAAGTCGGGTGCGATACAGCGAGACTGACATGACTGAGCTTCATCTTCAACCCAAGAGCACGTACACGGTACAGAGATTATTAACATCATTCAACTGGAAATTAGGGTTATAATGAACCCTAAAGCATGTAAGGCTTAATCAGAATCTATCAGATTTGTGATTTATTTACCTACAGGAATATTTCTGAGTGGTGTCAATTCCTCAGAGTTGTAAAGGTGGGAAAATGTCTATGGTCGGCTTGTGTTGTTTATAAACCACTTAACACTTAACCTCTCCGTCTGATATGAGCTGAAGAAGGTTATGGTTGGTTCGTATGAGCAGGGTTGATGGCAGTTATGGTCAGTTCATACCAGTTTTACAAAAGTCTGTGCTTGAGAGAGGAATGTCCCAATATCAAGTCAAACAGGCTGTGGCAGATGAAGTGAATGGCAGAATAGATGTAATTGCTCCAAATCAGTCTATACAATTACCCACTGCCTTCGGCACAAATTCTTATACAAATTCTCATACGCTACTTGACTTGTTACAGAATTCTTACAACTCAAACCGAAAATATCAGAATTGCCTTATATGCATGCCTGCACACTACGCTTCTAATATTGGTCTTATTGTAATGGGTGCATACATATTGTATTAGGTTGCAATCAAAGACATTTAGACCACGCAATTGTATGTAAATCTAACCCTTGGAATGAATTATTGCAGACTTGATTGATTTTTCGTGTGTTTCGTTTTGAGATAGTCACACCTGTAGTATTGCTTCAGTTATTGTACTAGTTAGACCGACTTAGTAATTACCATAGATACGTGATCCTCAGAAAAACATGTTCTACGGATTAGGAAAATACTGGTATGTTATGACCGATACATGTACATGTACACTGGTCATATTTTTCACATTTTCTGAATATCAGTAAAGGCATATGGTCATGGCGGTAGGCCTACATTGTATTATGCAAGTCTATACATCTATCTAAAGGCGTAGGCCTGGATTCTGGAGATCCAAAATGTAGCGCGAAAATTTGCCTGTGAATGACGGGCATTATTTGGAACGAAACTCTAATGCAAGTCTTAGTGTCACTCCTCACTGCACCATTTTTGTGGGATGACGGAGAAAAATAAGAAGATAAAACTCAGGATAAAGAAAACAACAATTCCCATGTAATTTTATCGCAATTCTGTCAGAACTTGGTCAGTTTTTCTGCCCGTAATATTGTGAGACGTGTCTAATGGCAGGATATTGAATATTTTTGCAGCTATCATCTCCATCCTGGTGTATCCGCAGGAATCCTTTGAACGACGGAAGATGCTATCATTATCTTTTCACAGTGGAAAACAGACCACATACTCAGACATTTCTTTTGCGGTCTGATTGTCGATATCTTCACCCGGCTTCTGCCTCGCATGGCTGATGTTGATGTGTCTAGGATGCGCTGATGAGGTCTGAACCGTCTAGTGCTGTGTGGGGACAATTCAAAATCAAGCCAGTTTTCTGTTGCAGATGCCCAAACTTCTAGTTTGCCCTCACCCGGCTATTTTCCCTTAGTATAATCTTAGTTCACGACTGGCCCTTCAGTTCAAAAAAATAGAATTGGGCGTAGTGCTGTGATCAGAAAAACTCAACATTTTGTAGAATTAGAGACATAGTTGGTGACAGCGTGGGAGACCGTGTCAAAGGAACTTCATTTTTGGGACACCCTGTTGGTCCCCATCATCAGTCAAGGCTGTAGCATCATAAACTAATCGCTGATAATGTTGAATAATGAATGCATGGATTATGCGCTCATCCATCAATTAGAAGCGCCTAGAGTGTTATGCACAATAAATTAGTCTGACATTCTGACCAACACCCAGCTTTCTATTTCAAGATGTGCGCATTTATCATGTTTATGTAAACAACTGAGGTAGTTGAGTCCTTGTTTGAGAATAGGATGGTAGGCCTAGGCCTAGTTGATGTCACAACATCAGCCCTAGCTCCACCAGGATATTGGGAATGACTCACGTTGTACTCACTCAAATGGACAGATGTTTTTGCTGTTTATTTGTGACATCATGATAAATAAAAAAAAACTATTAAAAACTAACTGCTGCCTGCTTCAAAATCATGATCACAATTTTCTGGGACATTCCGTGTCCTTTCTTGACCCCATGCCCAAGTAATCAGTATGATTACTTGTAAGTTACATACCGGTATTCAAAGCGTAGGCCAATAAATGAAATGATTTCTGTTTTGAAACGGCAGCCGCCAGCTGATGTAGTCATTTGTTATTATCGTTATTATTGTGTTTTGATTACTAATACAATCAAAGGCATTTGTATTTATTGAAGTAGTCTCGTGGAAAGAACATGTGCAGCGTCATGTCTGTAATTCCTTCAGTGACTCACTGCAGCTACGTGGTTTTACAGTAGGACCTCCTGTAATGGACACCTCTGCCAGGCGGATACCTCTCTCTTATGGATACCTAATATCCCAGATTAGGCATTTCGATTTAGCCCATCTCAACTTCTGTAATCAGGACACACTCAGTAAACGTCAGTGGAGGAACCTCTATATTAAGGACACCTTTGTGACTGACTGAATATGTCCTGATTACAGAGGACAAAATGAATAGGAATGACAAATATGGGACTGTCCTCAATGGGAGAGGTCCTATTGGCAGAGGTGTCCATCATGGCATGTTCTAGTTCTACTGTATAGCATTTGTCCACCCAAGTGCATCCTTTGTATAGAGGTTTGTTTGTGGGCTGACAGCTGCCAATGATGGCAAAAAGCAGTAGTGACTTCATACCTCTAGAGGCAGTGTGGGTTGAATGATCTGTCAGGCTCAGCTGAAAGCGCTGCGCCATAGATATGCCGTGCATAGTTACGGTTGCTAATGGAGTGTGGGGAAGACGTATCTGATGATGTCATCATGGTAGTCTGGTATTTGCCGTGTTGCTCGTGAAGTCAATATGTTACCGAGAATACACTCCCACTTGACAGATAATTCTCTTAGAAGTGAAAAAGTGCCAGTAGGATCAATCAGTGAGATGGACATCGGTATTTTTTCGTTGACTTTGGAAGATCGTCATTCTTTTATTATACAATTTTCCTTTTATTTTCAGAGTCCAGTCTAATTGAAAGTATATTTTTCATGTGGATCCCATGTCACGTGTCTCCTGCTGCACAGAAATTTTATAATGTAGTTGGTCAAGGTTTAACTATGTAATTTGCCTGGGACAGAACCCCTAATGACATTCCTTGACAAGGTGTAATTCCTGTCATAAATGTAACTAATTACCAAGTGAACCACGACGTACATGATTTCACCTTTGGTCAAAAATGGTAACTAATCCTTGTAAAAGTCCCTAAAAAGGAAATCTAATAACCAAATTAAATCTTTAATCCATAGCTTCGATCTCTGACAGGCAGATCCGGTCCTATCATACCCCTTTCTCAAATGGGTTTTCCATCTCAATATATCTAATAAAATAGCTACCATCATTTCTCCTTCTGTTAACTCTGTCAGAAGTATACGGTATACGAAAATGCCGGTTAACAAAGGCTTGAAATGGATTCACGACCGTGAAGCCGTTGTTAACCGGCGTTTTCCTATACCGTATACTTCTATGTAAAGGAAGCCTTAGGGATTCACCATCACAATACACGTACTATTCTTTACTTTCAATACCTACATTTCATTATTGAAGGTACAGCCGCTTTGTGGATCAATCTGAGGTCTTGTCCCTCACTCAGTACGTCACAAGCAAGCATTGGCACTCGTTGACCTAGGTGACCGTCATGAGGTGTACGTGGGCGATGATGTAGGGACCTCATGCTAAGAACTATTGACCACAGGATGAGATGAGCTTGGAGGATTGTCTTGTTTACAAAGCCTATGATGTGACTTCCCTGTTGGAGTGAGTTAATGGGTTTCACCTTCTCTGCTTGCAGCTGATAGAGTCATTAGGCTTGGTGATCTATCGAGCTCTAGATTATGGCCTCGAAGAATCAGAAGAGCGATCACTCGGTGTCGGTCTGGAGACGATGATCATGAGGATGACGGGTAGCGACGAGGGGAGAAACAGTGATACAGAATGTGACGAAGGTATAGAAAATGACCAAGATGAAGATAAATGTGGTATCACATTTGAAGATGTTATAAAGGTAGGTTTAGCATAAAAAGTTCCAAAAGCTGCCGTGAATGAAGAAAGCGTAGTCTTTCAAAATACTGGCACATCAGAACATGGCCAGTGATGAAGCAAGAAAGTAGTCAGGTAGTTTGTCTCATGCTAGGAATTTCACCCTGATATGACGGAGCATCGTATCGTAATAAACAAAAAACATTCTTCCCTTTTGCAGGTGTGCATGCATCACGTGGCCGTGTCAGGAGAAGCTGCTAACCACTATAAAGCCGTCTGTCGGGCGCTTGTGGCAGAGGCACAAGAACTCATACACTTCCTGGAAAAGATATCAACACAAAAAGAGGTAAAAGTCAAGGAGATCCAAATATTCATACTGATAACCCCAGCATCCAGTCATCTCAGCAATTAGAGAGTCAAAATTATTACCATAATGATCGATAATATGCAAACTACAAAAACGTCTACGCAGAAAAGTGGATCAATAGGTTTGATAGAAGCAGGATGCTGCTGCTGCTGATGTTGGCATCCTGTTCATTGCGTTGAGTTGGTGTAGGACTCGGTGGAAGATACCTATTGTTACTTTTTTAGTAGAATTGCTGAATGGTATCCATCTGTTGCTGATTGAGTTAACCCTTTCATTGCCGGTGGTGACTTCACTGAAATTGACAAACTACCAAATTTTTAAATCTCATAGGAACCCTGTCACATAGGTATTCATTGAAAAGGACTCTCAGAGAGCTTTCCAATGAATACCTATGTGATGGGTTTCAGGTTCCTTTTAGCTTTTTCACATTTTTTAAAGAAAAGGGGCTGTTCATTTTCGTCACTTGAGGAATCTGAGTTGTGATCCTTGGGAAAACGGAAAAAGTTATGCACTTGCAAGTTATAGGGATTATTTTTTGTGCCGTACAGAATAATTGCTGCAATTTGCAGCTTCATAGCTTTCTCCATTTTCTCCAGGATCACAACTCAGATTCCTCAATTGACGAAAATGAACAGTCCCTTTGCCACTAATTGCAGTGAAAGTGTTAAGGGGTTAATAGAAACAAAGTACAGGTGGCCTCTTGACAGAGAAGAGGAATCCTAATCAAATGAATTGGTTTTATGATGTGATGCCGCAATTATCGGATTCCGTCTGCTGTGGTTTAGAATGGGAAATTAGATTCGGTGTTTGTCTTGAGCGTTGAGAAAAACTCCTTAAGAAGTTCTTATCATGATTGCCGGAGTGTTGTATAGCGAACACAAGAAGTTCTCATCTTTATTGCCGAAGAGTTGTATCGCGAACACGTTCTGATTGCATTACTTGTGTGGTTTTGTTCGTCTGATGTTCCACCCGTTGAGATTTGAGTGAGATACTCGCGGAAGATGAAAGAGGCAAAGAGGAAATTGGTATTGGAAGCCGAGAGGGGTGATGGTGAAAAATTCATCAGACCAGAATTCCAGTCTATCGTACATTTGTAGTGAAGTGAAGTGGTTGAAATCCTCCAATACGTCTGCTTTAGACCAACTTTTGAGAGTAGGAATTCTGTCGATCTTCAACAGCCCCCGTCTTATGGCTCCCCCGCTATCTGATGCCAATTTCTGCCTCAGGAAGTACACTTAAGATTTTCAATGCATACACTGAAGCCATCATCTTTACAAGCACCGAACCGCGTTAGTGTTTGAAGATTATTCTGGTGATACCCATGACAACTGGAAGAACTTGAGATCTAAGGCAGAAAAACTAAAAAACTCATCATCTTTCATGTCTTCACTCTGTCGCCGAGCTTGAAATCGCGCCATTCATATTGATTATGATTTGCAGTTGCACTCGAAGCGTTCCTTTCACACAACTTATTACTGTGTACATACTCCGTCTCTGTCTTAATTACTTCCTCTCGGTGCGAGATTGAGAGGAGTGTGTTCAATGTTAAAGGGACACCGTCAGTCAGTTGCAGTGAAAAGTGAAGAGAAGAGGGAGACCCTATTCAAGATTTCCAGAACGCAACTTTAACTAGGCCCACCAATTGACGTTGACATCATGATGCAGAGCCATGGGCGGAGGAGGGGGGGGGGCGGACCAGAAACTTGAGGTGAAAACAACACTGCACCACTCCCGACAACCCTAAGTTGACTGAATTAGTCGTCAGTGGAGTTCTGCCACCACTCTCCCCTGAGCGACTGGTATAATTTTCGTGAAAGCAAGCGATCCACATAGATAATGAAGTTTGATGACACTGGAGATCCTCTCCCCGAGGGCAAGAATCAGTGATCATTACCATAATACTGGGATTTAATTTGCGATGGGTTAGCGGAAGTGGTACATACATTAAAGGAAAACTCCCATCCCAAAACTTAGAATACCAAAATCTGCTCTTCTTTGCCTCCTTTAAGCAAAAATTTATAAGCTCGCCTGATAAATGTTTGCTTTAAGTCGTGGCTCTATCATATTTCAGTTAGAGCAGCCGTAATCAAAAAGATAGCTTAACCCCAATCTAATGCAGGCTGACTTGTACTGGAAAACGCATATATCACACTTTCTATTTGCCAATTTCCGCAAAAAAAACTATGAAACCATAGAATATCGGTGTATAATATGTAGTGGAACTTATTTCATAATGTATATACAGTTTTCTTATGAAATGGTGGTTTTTATCAGGCTTTCACTATACGCCAGATTTACCTGACAGGAAAGCAATTGATTATATTTCCATAGAGCAATTTTGGATAAAAAGTGGTTGGCAAGGAGAGTGGTAACCATGTTAACCCATCCTGTGCCAGTGTGGAGATTGTGACTGGTGGACGTCTTTACTAGAAGATGCATTACTTGGCAGCTCTTACAAGATCTGTATGACCCTCCCTTTAGAAAATGTCACAGGGCCCAAAATACCAGCAACAAATTGACCAAACTTGGTCTGAAGATGTGTCATCTATCCAGATACAGACAGAAATGACAACAACACTGGGTGCAATGACTTGGGGAGAGAAAGGGTTACATATACAGTGCACCCTTGCTCTTATGAACCTCGATTTTACGAACTCCTGGATATTACGAACCCAATGTCTGGCTCCCAGAATTTCATGACATGCATGTAAATCCTTGCTATTACGAACTCCGCGTAAGTACAAACTTAACCCTTGGACCCCGAAGGGTTCGTAATAGCGAGGGGGACTGTAGTGTATTTGGAAATGAGAATAATTTTGGATGCTGTCCCCTTACTTTTACCTAGTACTGTAGGTCCTTGCTGAAAATAGCCCAGACACAGCCCCTACATCTTTTCTGTGTGTTGAATCTGCTGCCCAAAACTGCCTCAGAGATATTTGTCAGTCCATCATCAAAACCACCTCAATCATTTTCCTCAGCCTCATCTCATAATAATGTTCATATCTGTTGTATTTACAGAAGCTTGGTGGTGATGAAGTGGATCGGAATGACCTGGAGGACCTGCAGAAACTGGACTGGGTATGTAGCCGACACTGTCAGGAGATTGCTGTATGCAATGTACCTTCAGCTGACAGAGAGTGGTGTAGTGTAAACGTCAGTGCCTATCACCGCTGATGTTCTCGGTTCGATTCCCTCAGCTGGATTCATCTTCATGTGATAAAGATTGTGACTCTCTTCACGAGGGAGGTTTTCTTTGGCCACTCTGGTTACCCCCTGCTTCTTCCTCCTAACTAAATATTGCCTATACAGTAGAACCTCACTATTGCGGACACCCTTGGGACTGAGCTCAGCTGTCCATAATAGTGAGGTGTCCGCAATATTGAAACTCCCATCAATAACGGACACCAGTCTTTGGAAAATTCGGGACTGGACAAACCCGTCCGTAATCTTGAGGTGTCCACTTTATTGAGGTGTCCGTTTGGTGAGGTTCTACTGTAGATCCAATAATGCTGTATTTGCCCTTGGTTCTCAACTCAATATTCCGAACCTCATCTGCAATTGAGGTGAAGGAGCTGTCATCATGGGTTGTCCATCCAGTAATTGGTCCGGAATATCTGTGGAATGCATTTGAACCCATTTACAGACTCTTCACCCAGACGAGGCCAGATCTTATGAATAAGTACCAATATTTGGTGTCTAGAACAGCTTGACTTTCCGATCATTGGTTTTTCTTGATCTTTTTCCAACATCTGATTCCATCTTATTTTGCTCTACGTAGGAAATGGGGGTAAGGTCAAAATGGCATTATACTTTAATCATAAATGTTGTAAACTTTGAAAACATACGGAATGCAAAATGTCCAAAATGTGTTAAAAAAACAATTGCGATTTATAATTTACAAATAAACGTTGTCTTGTACTGTGAGAATGTGTCAGTTCTTTGTAGTGCCAAAGTATTTTAATGTGGGAAAGTGCCGATCTGTCAGAGCTAGCCTTACACTATCTTCGTGACGCACCAGTATGAAGATCAAAGTCCTATGCCTGACTAACTCAGAAAGGCTTTCGCTGGTGTTTTTCATGTACTGGTAAAGATCTATCTAGGGCTCTATCGGAGGATGGAGGATTAAAGGATAAGGTGTACGGTACATACTGTGGGTGGAACGTTCCGTTCCGTGTTTCTTCCCATGAAAGCTTTTGTTGCCATGGTTTGATAATTATTGATTTCCCAATTTAGCTAAGCCCATTTTGTTGCATACCTTAGCTTGTACTCATTGTATTGCTCTCATAGGAGCTGGTTTCTCAGTCTTTTTTCTGCTCGTAAAAAAGTGATGTTGCCATGACCCAACACCCCTGGACCTCGATGAAATACTGCATAAAATGTAACATAAACTTTGCTTCAAATTCTTATTGTGACCTCATTTTCTATCCAATCATGACATATTGAGACAAGAAGATTGAGTTTGGGGCATTCTGTACCCCAGTACATATATTGCGAATCTTGTCACCATGCTTTGGCTGTGTATGGACACAAGACAACATGCTTTGGCTGTGTATGGACACAACTCACCATGCTTTGGCTGTGTATGGACGCAAACCACCATGCTTTGGCTGTGTATGGACGCAAACCACCATGCATTTTCTGTGTATGGACACAAGACAATGCTTTGGCTGTGTATGGACGTAAACCACCATACTTTGGCTGTGTATAGACACAAGCCAACATGCATTTTCTGTGTATGGACAGGAGACAGTTATGCTTTGGCTATGCATGCTTGTTGTCTTCTCCTTCACTGAAGATAGTTCAGGCAAAACAAGCTGAAAGGCTGATTAATAAAAGTCAAAAGTAGTTAATCTCTCAGAGAAATGCCTGCAGTACACTGTTCTTGCGATGGCTTATCTGATTTGCTGTACTCAGCCCTTCCTGTCATTTCAGGCACGGCTATGGATGCAAGTCCTCCGACAGTTACGGGACGGTGTAAGACTGAAATCGGTATCAGGCGCAGGCCAAAAGGACAGTGAATTTGAACTGACGCCATACGAAATTCTAATGGAGGACATCCGGTCAAGGAGATACACGTTAAATAAAGTCATGGTGGGTATAAAAATATTACTTGCTGAATTCTCAATTGGTGTTCAACTGCACAAATAAACAAATCTAACCATTGAATATTCAGAGTCAGGGCCCTGTCTGCTCATGCATGTGTAGGCCAGTAGCCCTGATCCAGTGTATTCAAATTCAACCCTGAAACGTGACTCATTCGTTCCCATATTTGGCAATTTTCAGAGTGTCTTGACTGATGGGGCGGATGTAGTGCCTTTCGATAAGGGCACTGATGTGAGTCTTAAATGTTCGGCACTGATTATGTGTGAATGCTGAATACTCCTCCATCACGCCTGTCGTATTAGATTTAACTTGCATGCGCTCTGTCATTCAGTTTTCATACTGTAAACCCAAGTTTTTGTGGACCTGGTTCTTTTCATGAAAGTAGTTCAGAATGCTGAATTCAGTTGTGAAAAATGGGTACTTAATGCGTATCAAAAATTTGGTTTACAAAAACTTTGGGTTTACAGTACCTTGTTGTTGCTTTCAATGTCTTCTACCTATCTCGTTCTATCTCCAGGTAAACGGTGACATTCCTCCAAAAGTCAAAGAGGATGCCCACGCCATGATCCTCGAGTTCATACGATCGAGACCTCCTCTTCATCCGGTAAGCATTACGGGCTGACCATCCCTTCTTATTTTCCTTGATCTTCTTCATATTTTGTTGGCATACTGCTCCTTTCTTGATGTAGCTTTTTAGATGCGGCCTATTTCTTTTGTGTGTCCGAATCAGGAAGTTTTCTTAATGAGAAGGTGGACTTTTGACTCACAACTTCTCTCCAGTCCACAATTCAGGAAGAGTAGATGGCAATTCTCAATTCTTAGCTGAGATCCTTAGGGCCATGGGACTATGGACGGGATGGTGACATTGAGAAAAGATTTGGGCCGCTAGCCATGTTTAGAGGGCCTGGAAGTAACGTGGTTCCACCCTGAGATGATGTACTTAACATACATGTAGTCTGTTTAGGCCAGTTTTGGTCAATTTGTCTTGGTGCTTGCCAACTTCCAGAAATCCAGTGTGAAAATCCATGTTTTATGTTTCCAAAAAGTTAATTCACTGAGTGGTGTTTGCCTTTCCATGATAGCTTATTCTGAATTCAATGTAGAATTCGTTACGTGTTTCAGATGAAGGACCGACAGCTGAAATCACCTCCAAAAGAGGAGCCGAATCTCCACGAGCAATTATTAGACGCCATCAAATCAGCTGAACCCAAAAAACTAAAACATGTGGGAGGAGGCAATTTATACGGTAAGTTCTGTAAAAAACTGGGATGTTTTCACCGTGATATCTGAATCACCTGTGTTGTGCGTAAACTGATCCTGTATAAGTGAAATCCGATCTTTGTAGTTGTCGCTACTTTCTTAGTGTTTGTAATGAAAGAGATTTCTGCATCAGTGTTGTGGAGTATAATGTGACATTTGTGATCGAGTATTGGATATCATTACAGTGTGTTCGAAATAAGCTGTCTTAAGTAGGTGAGGCCTATTGTGTGCGCTACTCCGTTCCTGTTCTGGATTATATGCAGGCACTAGGGATTGCACAGGGGAATGGTAATGCCTTTTGACAGATCAGCAGCAAACATAAGTTCACTCCTTTATGTGGATCATACATGTATTTGCATTGGGTAGATTATCTTGATCCAAAGAGGAGAAAAGCACAAAAATTGACACACAATATATGATAAATGAAAAGGCAATTTCCAGAGTGTTTGCGAATTTTCGACCCCAACCGGGGTCTTCTTCAGGCTGGAACTTTACAATCCGAAACTCTAGAACAGTCTGAGCTGAAACCCAAATGTAGATTAGAATCGGTAGATTATCTTGAGTTGGTTGGTCCTTGTGATGTAGGGGCAACTTAACATTCTGATCTGGGGCCCTGGTTGCAAAAATGGCCAGCCAGCAGGCCCCAACAGTATCATTTTGTGTACCTATCTTTGACAGCTAATTTTGAATGCATTGTAATCACATCAGTTCTCAACAAGAATCTGTTGTCTTCTGTCCAATTGCGTAGATTTCTGATCAGCTTACTTCGCTGCAGGATTTATTCGGATGACTTATTTCAAATTTTTTCAGGCTCCAATTACCTCCGTCGTTTTTCTGAACCAGCAGGTACTACTGTCACCTAACCTGTGTGAATTAATTTGAACCCTGTAGCATAGACCAATGCTGCTGTGACATGCCCTCAATAGGTCTCTCCCACATCTTGGGTTGCTGTGGAGCGTATCCTGTGTGCTTTTCTATCCGCTCGATAACCTAACCTCATCTTGTAATGTCATTTAAGGTCTCTGGTCTCTTCAGAGGGAGAGAGCGGAGACCTTAAGCATTGTGATTTTAACCCTTGTTGTTTGAGATGACCTTACCCAGAAAATACACTTGTAGCCTTACTAATGTATGACTGAATACCATACATACAGAACAAAGGGGGAGGACACTAAACCCCATTCCGGTGGGCCTATTTATTGGTGATACATCCTGAATCCTCTGGGGTAGTGTGTCAGACACAAGTCTTACTATTGCTGTAGTGGAAGCTGATAGATGGCAGACACCGACAGTGAGCCAGAATGGGGTGGGGGTGGGGCAAATGATGGCAGTTCGATCGTCAAATGTTTTGAAGATGGACTGGAAAACATCACTATCATAAATCCATGTTGCTAACATCACTTCAACTCATATAGCAGTTAGTTCCTTATTTATCACAGAATCCAGACAGGGACCATCATCCTAGTGATTTATTTTCTGTCTGTCTAGTTTAGTGACTAACATTAGATGATTATTTCACTCACTACAACCATGTACCATCCAGAATATCTCTGTGTTAGCAGTTTATTAATGTGTAATCAAATCATAATGAGAGATGTTATGAATACCTTCCATTCCTAATTCTTTGTTTTAAACATGAATGTTCTAGCTGAAAAGAGGGGCAAAACAAAGACCTTTAAGACCCTTATAAAGACACGAGGTCAGTTTGGCTGTGGCCCTCCTTATAACTTCTTTTGGGTGACAGTTTCCATGACTTCAATCTGATTTGGTTATGGTTGCCTGTTTGAGATTCCAGCATGAGATCAGGCTGAAACAACAGTTTATCAAATGCTTGACTTTTTTCTGTCTAAGACATCTTGGTGCTCTTGGTACTGGAATGCTCTGATATGCATGATTGATACTTCACAGGTTGACCTGATAAAATGTCCTTTGGACAATGTGGCAGTTGTCTCCCTGTTCAGGGAACATTTTTGGCCACAGATACATTTGGGTTGGACCAGTCTATGCTAGCTGTCTTGTTCACCTTTTGAGAACCATCCCTCCCCCACTGGGACTGGGACTCTGTACATCAGCTTCATGCACTGAAACTTGTATAAACTACATGTACATCTTCTAGTACGAATGACGATTTTTCAAAAGCATGTGTTGTTGAATCACCCTTTAAATCACTTTAAATCATGCAATATTCTACATGTACGTACATCAACTTTGATTAAAGAGTCTGTGTTATGTTACATATTACCAGTAATGGATGAACACCTAGTAATGGATGAACACCTTTGCCTTTGATGACTGTTATGCATCTGACAGGAACTAAATTTTGTCTCCGTGCGTCTGGCATCATGTGCCTGTTTGGAAAGTAATCAGCAACTAACGCGAGTCGTTAATTTGCGCAACTGATGACAAAGGTGACGGGTCTTTAATGAGGGATTAAGAGTCATTATTCGTCTTTTGATTGTTTTAACTCTCTGAGCAGTTTCTGCCTTCAGTAAGCGAATTTGGCAAACTCAGACTCCCCTTTTCAGAAGTTAGTCCACTGAATTTTAGATATTCTCTTCTATTCCAGTCGAGACATCACGAACGAAGCTGTTTGAGGATGCTACGAGTCCACAACCCACCAGAAAACTCATCAAAGCTGACATGTCATTATTTCAAAGTTACAGTGTAAGTTAACTTCGAGGGCTGTACTGACATGTGTTCAAGTCCTAGTCGAATCAAATTCATAATCATAATGTGAAGAGGGAGCCCTGTTTTTGACCGGTAGTTCAGTTTCCTCCTACATTTGCCCAAGTGGAAGGATTCAATAGTTTGTCAAAAATTTTCCTTCAGGATGACGAAACGTCAACAGCTCAAAGCGATGATGATGACGATGACGATGAAACCACCGATTGTGCTGATGATGATGACGACGAAGTATTCGAAAATCGGCAGAAAATTACGCCAGAAGAATTTGCCCCACCAACACCACTTGATTCACCCACAATGCCTTGGCAGAAACGAAGTATGTTGAAGAGACTCCTACTTGTACACTTTATTCGATGGAAAGTGTTCGGCCCAGACAACACCAGTGTCATAACTTTGTAATTTCTAGTCCTATATGCTGGACTTTCATCTAAATCTTTTGTTACGTGGTAACTTGTCTATGTTTGGAGACCCCTCTTCTTCAGTGTGATCTTTGATTGACAGGTTATGAAACCATTATTTTCCTATTTCAGTCGCACTTGACCTCACATTACACAACCCAGCCAGACCACGGACGAGCTCCGAACGGCGCCATAGCATAACAGTTTGTGAGTCACCCATGTGTCCTCCTAAGGGCAAGGTACTGACCCCCAGTCCGTGCATGGCCAGCAGTCACGGTGGTAGCAGCCAGGACTCCACCCCAAAGAATGACCCTGGCAGACCTGTTGACCCGCATGCCACACCTTGGAGGCCCAAAGCATCCCCGCTTGGTTCCCCTGCATTTCCACTAGTGAGTATTAATTGCATGTAACTAACATTGCTAATCTACAGGGTGGTTCAAAAGTGACGTGTCATGATGTTCATCCAATATCTCAAGTACCTTCAGAATCGGGGACTTTACTGCCGTCAGAGGCCACTACCAGTTAGCGGTCCTAGAAATCACAAAATTTGACGTCATAGAGCAGAAGTGCAGACCGCAACGAAATCCATAATGGCATGGAGGCCATGGCTGTGTCAAATTTTGTGACGTTCTAGGACCGCTTACAGGCAGCCTCTAATGGCAGTAGTTCACATTTGAACCAATTTCATGTTGTCAAAGGAAGTCGGAAATTTTTGTCAGTTTTGTCAATTTTTGGCTGTACAAGTACAGTTTCTGCTCATCCAACTGCAAACCATTGAAAATGGAACTTTGGACATTGGCTTTGCCAGGCAGTCAGTGTCATGACTATAGAGTTCTTTTATGTGGCACCCTGTAGCGTATTTTCAATCCTCAGCTTTTACCCTGTCTGAAGCCAGTTGTAACATGACCAGGTAGTGCAGGCTGTTGCTTCATACCTGCTACCATCTGGCTAATTACCCTGGCTATTGACCCGGCTAATGATATTACCCTCCAGCTGAGGTTCAATCAGTCATTTGAGTTAATGAGGTGAAGTGAGACATCTTGCTTCTCATTTGCATATTTAGACTTTGGTTAAGCACTGGGGTTGTTGTAGAGAAAAACAGTCTTATTTGGGTGCGATCTGATATTCTGGTCTCCTCACAGAGAGGTGAAGTGGCTGGTGGCGAAACTTTGTTGCACATGGAAACAGCTGGGGCCTATTCAATGGATGCGTTTAACCACTAGTGACATCTATTGAGGCAGTGAGCTATGGTCTCCATTGCTGCCCAGTTCCGTTGTGATGTTTTGGTGCCTTGCTGATTTGCTAGCGAAACTGCTTGATCTAGAATCTTTTACCGTAACTTTGTGTTTATTGGTACCAGCAGTTTCCTGGTGTGAATTAATACCACTGACTCGTATGGTTTGAAAGTTTGATCTTTTTTTGACGATCAGCTTGTTGATTGCCATTAACAGAGCTTGGCTTTCAATTTGTTTGTTAATCTTGCAATTTCAGGTACGAGGATATGAGTTAAATGTGAGATTTTATGCTTGTTTTGACCTCTGCTTGTCCAATTTGAACTTTTCTTTCAGTTTGTAAACTACAAAATACCAGAACTGTTCCATTATGTAACATGTCATCAAACTTCCTCAAACATCTTCGTCACTGAATCATAATTTTTTTGTTTTGTTCAGAATAAAACGACTACAATTCCTCCTGAGTATGAATGAATTACAGATTAGTTGCAAAGTCAAATGGTCTTTTCCCAGAGCACTTCTTTTTCTAGTGACTGGCTGTTAGAGTGAAGGAGACCTGAATGTTAGCAAATCAGCTCTGAGTTTTAGATACTTTGTGTTAGTAATTTTACAAATGCACCTTTTCTCTCGGGTAATACATACTTGGGAAAAGCCCAGATAAATTCAACCAAAGCTGCTTTTCAGGAGAAAAGTTCAAAGCTTTTCCTTACTCACTGTATATCTAAATGTTTCTGTCATTAATTTGATGCTTTTTCCACAACGGTGTCATTTTGAATTCTTCTATGTTATTGTCTTGTTATCGGCGCGCGAAAATATCCGTTGCCAGGTTAGCGTAACAAAGACACGAAAGAATGGATGTGTGGTTTTTGTGGTAATTCCTACTGACCTATTGCCATGATTTATTTAGTAGCAAATGGCAAGTTTTTAAAAAGATCTCCAATAATAGAAGCCATTATGATGATATTTCCACACAATAATATTGTCGGAATTCATGTATGTG
>NMRB01000058.1:536810-587384 GCA_002633025.1 Notospermus geniculatus
AAAAAAAAAAAATTCGAAAAAAAATTTTTTTTTTGGAATTTTTTTTCTCCCCCCACCCCTTGACAATCCTGGCGGAAACCCTGCCCCATCGCGCCCACTTCCCATTTCGTCTACTTCCTATTTCGCCTAACTCTACATACTGGGCCTCATATCATATGACATACTGTACCACAAGAATAAGAATCCTCATCTCTGGCCAGTGTGTCTCAGGGAAGCATTGGACGGCGACTGAGTCTGATCCATCAGGCTCTTCTCCCATGGTCCATTCCACAAATCCACCAAACATGCTGCGACATGCGCTGCCTGATCCTTGTCTATAAACAGAAACGACAGATATTGATACCCATATCAGAATTGTGCCAACCAGTGAAGGAATGCAAACCCTAGGCGAACAAGTAAAGAGAGACTGGTGGCTTCAGTTCACACGAAATTACCTTGCTAAGTATGATACATTCTCATTCACACCAAACAGTTTTGCAAGTGATGCAACAAGACATGCATATCCTGCAGCAGACGATGCCAGTCCTGCAGCAGTAGGGAAGTTGTTCTTGGAACAAATATGAACTTTCCAAGACATCATCTTTGTTGAACTATCATCACCATTATGTGGCCTTTTTCTAGCATGTCTTCGAACTGAAAAAGAATGAAAACAGGTTAGGAATCACAAAGAAAGTCATATCCAAATATTCATCAGTTTTTGAGTCAGTAGGTTAGGAATCTGGAATGGTTGCATCTGATAACCTGGCATCTGATTCAGGACGGGACAAGCCATCGGGAATCAGACAGGATTCACACAAAGGTAAAACATCTCAGATTGAAGATTGGAATCTGTGATACGAGGTAGTTCAGAGAGGAGCTCCTCACCTTCACTCAGAACAGTCTGTAATCTTGGATTCTCTATGGACTCTTCTCTGCAAAAAAGATGAAATGGTCCATGGACCATGTGCTCACTCGTTTGGACATAACAGTGTAATGACAGAGAGAGGTACATGTCAGTTATGAGCAATCTGGGTCAAGTCATTCCCAAGTTGCAGGACTTCAATGATTGTTGAGTTATGCCACCTGGCGGCCATATTGGATGTCCGATCGGGCCAAAACTTCACATGCACATTAAGGTCATCTAGAGGGAGCCACATAGCACATTTGAGCGCTCTGGGTCAAGTCGTTCCTGAGTTATAGCACATTTCATGATTTTCGGGTTATGCCACCTGGTGGCCATANGACGTGCTTGTAAAGGTCACCTAGAGGGAGGTAAATATCAAGTTCGAGAACTCTGGATTAAGCCGTTCCTGAGTTATAGCACTTGGTCGATTTTCAGGTTACGCCACCTGGCGGCCATATTGGATGTCCAATCGGACCGAAACTCGGTAGTTTTGAAGGTACCTCTCTAATACATGTTTATGCAAGATATGAAGATGCTCGGTGAAATAATGAGGACCTGTGGCAAGTTCGTCACTTTTGTAGAACTTTGACCTCTGTGACCTTGAAAAGTAGGTCAAATCAAAAACCCGTTATATATGTTATGTATCCTAATTAGATACACCTATGATAAAAATTTGGAGATGATCCGGTCATTAGTTCAGGAGTTATTGCACTTTTTGTGTTTTTGGTTTTGGCCACCTGGAGGCCAAGCCATGAATCGAATCGGACCGAAACTTGGTGTCATAGGTCATCTGACCTAGGGGTATATATGTACCAAGTTTCAGATCAATAGCTCCAGCGGTTACGAAACGTGCCCTGCTAACGGACGCCGGACGACGACGACGGACGACGACGACGGACGACGACGGACGACGGACACCGCAGGACCGTAAAAGCTCACGAGTGAGCTAAAAATGCTAAAAATGAAACAGGTGATTTCAAGGTTTTCGGAGGACACACTCTGAACAATGAGAACAAGAAGTGTATCATGATTGAATTATTTGAATTGTAAGGCATTGCCATTGAGAGACTTACTTGTCGTTTAGCCAAATACGGTCTGTCTTGAAATCTGGGCTCACTGCTACTGTTGTGGTTGCTCTTAACTGAAAAATTAACCTTTTTTTTCACTTTTCCTTCACTTCAATTGGAAATATGTCACACAGATGATGTCATCTCCTCACTGTTACATTGTTCTATGAGCTAGAAAGGTGAACAAGCTGTTTAATACCCATGCAGCCAATAGGGCCTAGGCCAAACTGATACACACAAACATGATAAGGTTTTCATGGTTTTCATGCATGACCCGATCAATACTTATGATATAATTAAGAGACCCAGATGTAGGCCTATGTCATGATGTTGCATAATCGGCCTAGGCCAGGCCTATGACATGTTATTGTACCTAAAGAGACACAGATGTAGGCCTAGGCCTACACTACAGTACATGTTGCATAATAGGCCTAAGAATAGATCTAGGCCTACCAAGGCCTATATTTGTTCTAAACAGACGTTGGTCTTTAACGTTAGAGGAGGTTAGAGTAAAATGTGTAACTGGTAACGTTAGTTTATAAAAGGAGATTTCCCTTTGTTTTTGTCTAGGCCTAGTAAACCCCCATGCACTCCCCAGGGCCCACGCCCACCTGTTCTTGATCCAGAGTGGCACTCAATGAAGAATTTATTGGAAGAATCAGATTCTCATCTCTTTTACCCCCTGAAATGAAAGTGAAACAGATGCTAGCACAGACACAGTGCACTCATCATGTAGGCCTAGTGCCTGCATGACATCATGACATGGCCTGTGGAGCATGGGAGTGCATGCCATCCATCGGCATGAGTGGTGTGTGACTGTGTGGACTGGATGGATGGATGGATTCATTGTTGAAAGTTGGATAAAACTCTGGTAGACAACATCAGATCAGCATGACAAAGTAGAAGTAAGCGCCCTAATGAATCAGCGACACTTACAATACTTGATGACGGCAATATTGACCGGAGCAGTGCATGTTACAAGGAAGAAATTGCCATCTTTTTCGGGAGAAATCCCCTGAATTTGTGCCACATCCGCCATGTCATGCATGTTGATCAGACGATATCGTCTGCACTACTTCCGCCGGAAGTGACATTGACCAATCAAAAGGCCAGAATGTCCAAGATGTCAGCCCCCATCAGACACATGTTTTCAACTTGGAGACACATAAAACTCAAAGATTTGGAAGCTCTTAGTCGTTTAAACGTAATTCAGCGATGTAGGGTATGTTTGTTCGATGTGATGGATGAAAATGAAGATCAATGAGTAAAGATTCTTTGGCATTTTTGTGGTCTAAAAACCTATTTTGTGAGGTGCCAACCATAGGCCTATCTAGTAGGCCTAGGCCTATAGGCCCTAGGCCTATGCACTGCATGCATCATGCACTGTGCACTGTGTACTGACACACACCACTAATGGCAGTGAAGTGTTGCATAACACATACCAGTTCGGGAAAGTTCCGAATTTGGAAACGTTTCTGATTTTGGAAGCCAAGCGATTCCGATATTGGAAACGTTTCCTTTTTCGGAAGCGGTTTTCGATTCCGATATCGGAATCTTTGTAGGCCTTTTTGCATGTTAGGCCCAATCGGGATATGAAAAGCAAAAATCGGGAAGTGTTTTTTTCCACTAACAGATGGCAGCACCTGTGACCTTGTATTTCACGGCGTGAAATCTGAATTGCTGGCGTAAGTTGGCTGCAATCATCGATAATCATCTATTATCACCATCAAAAGGCTCAGTTCCGCCAGAATCTCTATCTCTTGGCTTCCAAATTCGGAAACGTTCCCGCTATATTGGAATCGAAAATAGCTTCCAAAAAAAGAAACGTTTCCAAAGTCGGAAACGCTTCCAATTTTGGAACTTTCCCGAACTGATACAGTACACTGTGTGGGCCTGCTCTCCAGATAACATTACCGGTACCGTAGTAGGCCTACAATGATTGAATGATGAGTACTGGCACAAAGAGATAGGCCTACCTGTGGTGTTGTGCATGTTGATGTTTTACCAACCCCCTACCAATAATCATTTTACTTTTCTGTTGACATTATCTGCTTGTTGTCATCCAAGCAACCCTCTTAGTATTTTGTCAAATACATTCATATCGTTCTTTTCCATTTCCAGGTTATCTCAACCATTGCCACAGACACCCGTTTGGAGCTTGACCCCCAATTTGAAGATTTAAAGATGAAACCTCCAAAAGGCAGAACCTTTTCCTACAAAAGGCACCCAGGGATCATGAGCCTGAAAAGAGTTATCTTGCCAGCTAAATTGGAAACAGCCATTGCTAAGTTAATTGATGGTGTGTTTTCTGTTTTAGTTTGCTCTTCTCTTCTCCCTCATCTTGTTCTTATTTAGCATACACTGCAGCACTATTAAAACAATATGAATTTACTTTGCCTTGGGTTTTCCCTCCAGAACTTGATCTGGATGTAGTGATCTTAATCTCTATGAGTTGAGTGCAAAAATCTGTGGAATCACTGAACATGTATTTTCCTTTGCAGTTTTTGAAGTGCCTGACCTAGAAAAACACTCGCTGAAACTTAAGCGGTACCTCTGGTCCAGACACCTGCCTGTAGAGCCTGAAGTTTTGAAGACTACTGCCATGAGACTTGAAGCAGAGGACATTAACAGTATGATAACATTCCTAAAACTATCAGCTCTAGTCCAAAATTAACTCTGTGATGTTGTGAGAACAGCTTGCTATGAGAGTGGCTGAATACAACTAAAAGTCATTTCGTAGAGAATAGATGAATTGGACTTTTGTTTTAATAAACCACATTGTTCATATCTTTCAAAGGTATTCAAGATTTTGACAGCCTATCACCTGATGAACAATACAAAATCCTCAACGATAGAAAAAATAAAGTGCTGCAGAAGCTGAAGAAGCATACGTACCATTGGGAACCTCTGAGGTATGGTGTATTCCTTCAATATCAATACAGCCTGAAGTTTAAGATGGAGATGTGCACCAGCTGATGGTGAATGCCCTTGATTTCAATTCAACTACTTCTTCAAACAACTTGTAGAATTCAATACACATAAAAAATATTTTAATCTCTTCAGGCTTGATGCTCGGACTGCAATGACGTATATGGCAGCAAGAATAAGCCCAGAGTACAGTGTGTTACTTCAAATATTAAATGAAGTAGGTGCCCCTTTCTTTATTTGGTTTTTAATCTAAAGCACCCTTTTACATTCTTTGGCTCTTTAACACCTAATTCATTGTTCTCATGTTATGTACTGTATTCTACTTCTAGATTGCAAAAAGGGAGCCAAATTTCAAACCTGAAACATTCTTTGATTTTGGTTCTGGGACAGGCTCTGCCATGTGGTAAGTTGATCTCATTAGCTCACCTGTGAGCTATAGTCGTCACGCGGTGTCCGTCGTCCGTCGTCCGTCGTCCGTCGTAGTCTGTTAGCAGGGCACGTTTCGTAACCGCTGGGGCTATTGATCTGAAACTTGGTACATATATACCCCTGGGTCAGATGACCTATGACACCAAGTTTCGGTCCGATCTGATTCCTGGCTTGGCCACCAGGGGGGATAAACCGAAAACATTTAAAGTGCAGTTTCGCCTTAACCGTTGATCGGATCATCACCAAATTTTTATCGTAGGTACATCTTATAAGGATACACGACATATCACCCGGGTTTTTGATTTGACGTAATTTTCAAGGTCACAGAGGTCAAAGTTCGAAATTTCGTCGTCAGGTGGCACGTTTCGTGGCTATTTGTCGTGGATTGTTCAAATTTGGTGTGATGATGTATCTAGGTACCCTCTATGTCTGTGGCAGATTTCGGTCCGATCAGACTTCAAATACGGCCACCAGGTGGCTATCTTGGAAATTGAGCGTTGGTCCATAGCTCGTTAACTACTGGAGCTAGAATGTTCTGNCACAATCAAAGACTTTGATGGGCCCAATCTAGGCCTACGTCCTATTCCTACCCCAATATTTTGATGGATGCAATTCAAATGCCCAGGCCTAGTACCCTGCCCTGTTATGCCTAACTGTAAAAATAGGCATACACTTGAACACACAATTGTCATGTGTTCTTCTGGGACATTCACCCACAGGTCCATGGACCATTTCATGCTGATCACTTTTCATAAGAAGAGACCAAGATAGGACATGTACTCCTTGGTATTGCTGGTCTTTATGCCTCTCAGAATCACCACACTAAAGACTGGCGGTTTTGGAGAAACAACAGGATTGGAGTTTCCACAGGAAAATTAACAGATAATTCATCCTCCCATAATGGTGTATTTTGCTTCATACTTCAGGGCAGCAAATTCAGTCTGGCCGCAGTGTCTAAAGGAGCACTACTGTGTTGATGCATCAGCTGATATGAACACCTTGGCACAGCTTCTGCTTCAAGGTAAGCTGAAAATATCCTCTAAGGTAACTGGCGTAGTGCACTCAAATGACATTCATGAGTGTCTAGAATGTACAGGATAATGCTGTGGGACAAAGAACATTTACCAGTAGCTCCAAGAACAAACCTGCATTGAGTGATCTTTTGTTGTCCAAATGTGAACTGAACCTACAACCAGAAAGCACATTTAACTTTACCGGTATGTACCCACTTCTCCTGAATCATGTGGGCGTTAGAATTTGACTTGGTTTTGTTTACTTTCAGGTGGACAGGAGCAAGGAGAGATGTGTTTTAAAGGAGCCACCTTCAGACAGTTCCTCCCACGATCACACAAGGTCTGACTCTGATTAGAAATAATTCATTCTTCTGAGAGTCAAGGGTTTTGTTCTCATATTCACCTTGCTTTATTCACCCCATGGCAGAAAGTCTGTGATTTGGTGGTGCTAACTTGCAATGCCCATGTCTTTCATCCCATAAATCGCCAGCAAAGCTAGGAAATTGAGAATACTGCAAGTGAACGTTTTTAATTGGCTTCCAGTATTGCCTAAACATGTGATATGTGTTTCAAATCAATGGATCTAACTGTGCATGCTTCTTTATTGTTACAGAACAAATACAATCTAGTCATCAGTGCATACTCACTCTTTGAGTTGCCTAGTTTCACTGAGAGGTTGAAAGTGATTGAGAACCTGTGGAAGAAGACTGATGACTATCTAGTGATTGTGGAACACGGCACGAGTGCTGGCTTCAAAGTCATCATGGAAGCAAGAGAGGCTGTAAAACAGGCAAGTCAACTTAGAGATCCTCAAGCCTTTGTGAATAGAATAAGGTCCCAGGCCTTCCACTGGTCCTTCTGTGTTGTATTCTTTGTGTCCTCTCTTAATTCTCCATATAATTTCACTTTCAGATGTCATATGCTGAGACTTCTGGTCATGATTGTCTGTCAAATCAGGATAAAACAGACGAAGTCACAATGAGAGGCCACATTTTTGCTCCAGTAAGTAAGAGACAACGAATCTGCACTGTCTGAACATGAAAAAGATCCACAAATTTCTACATGGGATCATTATAATGTATATCAGGATTTGCTAAAACCAATTTGATTTTCCTGAGTATTGGCAGGATTGAATATCATTGGTATTGAAGTCATCAATTTCATTTCAGTGCCCTCATGAAGAAGTTTGTCCAAAAATCAATGACAAAGTCCCATGTAACTTCGAAGTCAGTTATAAACCATTGGATTTATTTACGGTGAGTCTTTCGTCTTGAAGGGTACCAGTACTTAATTGTGATGTACTGTCAATGTAAATTGAGTGTAAGTGTTGGTGATGCCCCACTGATTGCCATTTATACACAGAATAAAACACCATGTGTAAAAAGTGAGTACCGGTACTGATTCAATTTCAGAAAAATGGAAAGGAACAAGAAAGGTTTTCATATGTGATATTCAAAAAGGGAAAAGAGGAATGTTCATGTGAGTATTAGAGGAGTGTTCATGTAAGAGTAGAGGAAAATGAGTGTAAGAAAAATGAGTATAAAAGAAATGATGGCTTTATGGTATGTTATATCATAGATGTTTTGTTTTTAGCTTCATCTTGGCCACGAGTGATTCGCCCAGTCTCCACACCAGCACGTCATGTTCATTGTCGACTCTGTTGCTCAAATGGCAAGTTGGAACATCACGTACTGACAGCCAAGAAGAATGGCATGTAAGTTTGTTAATATTATCTACATATGGAGAGATCAGTTTGTTAGTGATTTGATTGGTTCAATTGCTGTCACGTAACAAGATAAAAGTGAAATGTTCTGCAGAAATATTCTACTGCTTTCAGGGATTTGTACAAATCTGCCAGAGCGTCGACCTGGGGTGATCTGCTTCCAGCAAAACTGGTTCAAGTGGAAGAAAAAACACAATCAGACATTACAGATAATGTGACGGAGCGTGCAGAACCTGAGGATAGACAAGAATTGGAAGATACTGGGTCGAGTTCAGCAGATTCACCAAACGTCCTTACTCATGATGATGCATGGTCTTCAGTAGTCAATCACACATATAGAGATGAAAAATTGGAGACTTTTGAGGGGGATGAAATTGGGCCCTTAAAACCTGTTCCGTAATGGATGCATTTAAGGGAATACCTACAGTCGAACCCCTCTATCCACAGGGCAACTTTTGGACTGACAAATGGTGTCCTTGATTGATAGGTGCCCTGATTACAGAGGTCAAAGTAACCAGAAACGACCTCTCTGGGACTGAACTTGGATGTCCATAATAGAGGGGTGTCCTCCCAGCAGAGGTGTCCATTAAGGGAGGTTCTACTGCATCTAAACTCTGGGCCAAAATGCAGTTCAGTTTGCACCAGTTTGTAACTCACTGTTAAAATTTTGTTAGAGTATTGTAAATATCTGTATAGAGTACAAGAATGTGTATATTGAGATGAGAAATGATGTCAGGAAACATCTCTCATTTCTTTCTATTTTGCATCTTTGTCCATTTCTTATGTTACCTGACATCCCCATCTGTCTCTTCCGCAGCGCTGGGCCTACAGTCCTCAACAGTCTACAACTGTTGTTGACGACAATCACCAGTTAATGTCCAGGGGCCTGTTTCATAAAGTGACTTTAAGCTAATGGTACCTTTAACCAAATGGAAAATGCATTGAGTTAATGGTACCATTAGCTTAAAGTCACTTTATGAAACAGGCCCCAGGACTATTTGTTCAAGGGAGGAATAGCACCTTTAAGTTTCACATGACTGAGCATTCAAAATGAGATGAAGGTGTATCGTACCTTTAATTAGGTACACAAATGATGTAGCATTTGATACGGGATAGATGGTATTCAAACTGGAGATTATATCTGCCCCAGTTTATGAGGAATTTCTAATGAAAGATTCATTGTATCTCAAAGTAGATATCTGTGTGAACTTTCATCTGATATGAGATGAAAGAACTGTAAATGTCTTCAGTGCATAAGAACAGCAAATATTTTAACAGGTTTGACCTTTAATGTAACATACCATATCCCCTTTAAACCAATTGCGCCCTTGTATTTATATCGGGTGGCCCAAAAAAAACGTGCCGAACTTCAAATCTTGATTTCTCAACAACTGCCCATTAGAATTCAATGAAATTTGGCACCATATCATTTAAAGATGTTTTGTTTAACGTGTGAAATTTTTGTTTTGATAGCTTTGGTATTAGGGCCGTATCATTCAATTTAAAAGTCACAGGAAAAAAATGTGATTCCGGAATCCAATAAGATACGAAAAAACCCATCCTGAATTTCAAATTGCTATTTCTCAAAACCTATCTATTATAACCCCAAGAAAATTTATTCAATACTGATCCGTGGCAATGTTTCTACAATGTGAAAGTTTCAGCTCAATATCTTTGGTATTAAGACTGTGGCACCAAATTTAAAAACCATAGTAATCATTGATCATATTTTAAGAGACAATGGTGAAACTTTGAAACGCTAGATTCAAATATGGCGTTTTAGTAATGAGCGCCACGGCGTAGACACTGAAGTTATTGGATTAATACTTTTACATATTAGAGCCAATATCACGAGGCGGTGTTAGACAAAATTTCATTAAGTTGTGGTAAAGTGTTTTTGAGAAATGAAAATTTAAAGTTCGGGAAATTTTCATCCACCCGTTTCTTATAGGACTCCGGAATCGCATATTTTCCCTATGATTTTTAAATTGAGTGATACGGCCCTAATACCAAAGCTATCAAAGCAAAAATTTCACAAGTTAAACAAAACATCTTTAAATGATATGGTGCCAAATTCCATTGAATTCTAATGGGCAGTTGTTGAGAAATCAAGATTTGAAGTTCGGCACGTTTTTTTTGGGCCACCCGATATTTACTGCCATCGCCTGTTGTGTTGAGTCTATTCACAATCGAGGAGGTCTTTCCCATGCTCAAAATCTGAAGCACTCTCAACATATTTCCCAACTAGGCCTAATTTTATAAGAACCATTGTGTCCGTGTGAAAGCGCGAGAACAGTCGCATAGCTCAGTTTATAGGCCTTTAGTAGCTTTATGTACACATAACAAGTATTTGCTGGAGATCTTATAGGCTGGAACATTGACAATATTCAGTTGTGGATTATTTCTCCAGGCTTCTGGATAATCTCACTGAATTTGTTTTTGTGATAGCTTCTGTCGTGAGCAGATGTGCTGGACTACATCTTGAAGGGAATCTGTTCTTAATACTGATTTTCATTGGATTAAACTGATCTGAACTGTCAATATGTAAGGTGAGTAACCTAGGCCTAGGATCATTCTTGAGGTGTTGAACTGATGAGGGCAGATGAGGATGAGTTGTCCCATGGTCTTTTTCCTTTCCCTATCTAAATCAAGTTGATTGTGGAGTTCTGACGGACGGACTAAATTTCTTACCTTGATTGTCAACATTTAGGCTGATAGAAGTGGTTACTGAGTGGGCTATCTTTGAGTCTTACGGTAAGAAGGTGACTCATTTGACTGGGGTCCTTTCCCAACTGTCAACTTGTCAGGTGCTCACACAGGAGAACTTGGACTATTCTTATGTAAGCTGATATGACGAATTCTTCAGTTTTGGCGACCAACAGAGTTAGGCCTAGTCATTTCCCAAGGATCCAAGAGGATTCAGCAGGTATTTGTATCTAGGCCTATTATGAAGATAGGCCAAAAGAGAAGGGAGGAGAAGGGAATCCCCAATATATGTCTAGAAGCAATCAGTTTTTTTCCAAATTGACGACGAATTAGTGAGGTCCCTGCATTTCAACGGATGAACGGTTTTCGTTGTTGGCCATCTGTCTGACATGGGATATTTGGTCGGCCCAATTCCATATGACTCATGCTGTCGTGGCCCCAGGTGGAGTTTCGTTGTTTAGACCTACGTATCGACGTCGCCCACTCCCAATTTAAAATCTATACGAGATGGTTTGATAGGAATGTGGCAACATAGTGTCACAACCTCAATGTCACAATGTCGTAGAACGTCAGAAATCAAAACAACATGACTGTATAGGCCTATGTTCCCAGAGTAACCTCTGGTATGCGTTCTTAACTTCTCTTCCTCTGCAGGGAAATAAAATGAGGGGTTTAGCCCTAAACCCGAAGCTACGGTGCGGTCTTGAAACCTGTTCCTCTCCTCTGTAGGAAAATGTCTTCCTTCTATTAGTGTCTTTTATAAGGACACCAAGTAGAAGAGTACTTTGAATGTTTAGGGCTATAAAATGACCAAGGACAGGATAATCTCGCTTGACCTCTTCTGTGACGAATGCGACATTCATCATTCGGGCAATTATTCCTGTCACACCTGTCAGTCCCATTGTCATAGGCACACTCTGCTTTAATCATTTCCTTCATAAATTAAAGTGCCGGCGACTACCCAGCTAGCACAGGTGCCTTGGCCCAAGGTTGGCATACACCCGGCAAGACTTGGCAAGACCTGGCACCAGGTATGCCTGGGCATGGCCAGGGCTGGCCCACGCCTGGCTCGACTGAGATATTCTGAATGAGATTGCCAAGGCAAGGCCAAGGCTGGCCCAAGGCTTGCTCCACTGACACAGGTGAAGAGGACTTGCCAGACCTGGACCAGGACTGGCCCAACATTGTCAATGAACTTAAGGACCCTAAAACCTGAAATGGACGACTTCTCTTAACCAGTCTCAAATCCTTAAAAAACGATTCTTTTTTAAGATGATAGTGAAATTAAATGTATAACAATCCAGAAAGTCGATGTCAATCTGCTAAAACATCAGGAAGTATTTCCACAAAAGATGTCAAAATCACGTGAAAAAAGACGTCAACGTACTTCGAATACTTATCTTAATAACAAATTGTAGAATAAAAAATGTGGCGGGCTGATGTGGCCCCGCCGTACCAAATGTGTAAACCCCGTAGGGGGGACGCGCCAGGTGGCGCATGCGCAAGAGAGAGAGGCTGACACGCGGTTCTGACGAATGTTGTTGTATTCCGTATTGTGCTGTTCGGATCCGAAATAAAGGAGTTTACAAGGGGAGTACCGTATTGGATTAGTGTTTAATTAGCGGGAGAGTAAGAGCCCGTCAAAGTGGTGACAGCGGTGGGATTGGTTCTTGCCCGAAATCGGCGAAAACCACTTTTGAAAACAACCAGCTTGTACGAACCCACTGGGCGTGGTCGGCCATGTTTGATTGAAACTGTTGACGGAGACATCCTCAGCAAACCGTTGGTTTTTCTGGGTGGTATAAGTTCGTTATCCCTAGTTTTTTGGCACGAATGCATGCACTAGTTTGTCTATCGGTGAATTAGGCCGTTGATAAGGCCTGTCACTTTATATTTAGTGTGTACGAAACGCGTTTCATTGCGACCCGGCTTGTGGAGTTTTCCCGAGTCACGCACCCATCATGGTGGTATCGATCGCGGGGAGCATGCATTAGTTGAAACCACGCATTGCATTATTCATGGATCAAAATACAAATCCTGGCCCTCAAACCCCGCAGAATCCCCCGAGACCGGTACGAACGATAATATATCTTGATGACATAGGCTATATCCCAGTTTACGAGCCACGGAGGCTGCACAAGTAGGCTGGAAAGGTGGGCTTCCAAATAAGGAATGATCCCGAGCACATGGTGCCTGGTGTCGTTTATTTTAGATGCCGAGGACTAAATGGTTGGAGCTCGAAGCGACAGGCGGCGCCACCAGCAGCAGTAGTGAGTCGGAGGCGGAGGTTGAGGAGGATACAAGGCGGGTGTTGACGAAAAGAGTGGTCGTCATATCGGACAGCCAACTGAGGAATCGGCAGGCAGACGTGGAGAAAATTTACGGAAACTGTACAGTTTTAGCTATCAGTGGAGCAAAGCTGAAATGTTTGCCAAATCTGGTGACGGACTTTGTTGATGCGCGTTTCGCCACGTTGTTTGTGGTACTGGTCGGAGGAAACGATATTTTTGAAAAAAGGAATCGGTCACTGCCTCCGTCAGATCTAACCACCAGCCAGGCTAACTGGTACGCGGATTTCGTGGAGAATTTGGTGTGGCCGGTGATTGAGCAAGTGGAACAAATTGTGGAGCAATCCCAATCTAAGCTTATATGGTGCCGTGTCCCGCCACGCCTCAATTTTGACGCTGGGGAAAGGATCCTCTGGGATCGGCTAAACGAACATCTTACTGACCTAAACAGCAAGCGCGATGTACCGACACCCAAGTTAGACAAGTTCTTGTTGAGGATCCGAGCCACGGGAATTGTCGTGCGACCCAACAAGCTCCGACCAGACGGGGTCCACGTGACAGATGATACTGTAAGCAAGTGGGTCACTGAGTTGTCCGACGTAATCAATTTGAAGCTCCAGCACCACCTGGCTCTGGGCTGGCAAGCCCGGGCATTGGCTTGGCATGCCAACCTTGGCCCAGTCCAGGCATGACTTTTGTGCCAGGCTTGGGTCGAGCCTGGCCCAATGCCTTTGTGCTAGCTGGGTAGAGATGATTGGGTGCACTGCCCAGCCATGCAAGACGACTGATCGGACGGGGCAGAGACGTCCGTCACGTCATTTGACGAGTTCACTCATCAGTCCCACGGTCATCATCGACGATCGTAGTTAGCTCTCAATCAAAATATTGACCCTTTGACATAATCTAACCCTGAACCCTTCTCTAAATTTACCCGTCTGGCCGGAAAAAATCCGACAAAAGTTTGCTTTGCCAGATCATGCGGACGTTTTCGTTGTCTGAATTTGATCCACTTTGCAAACACCGTTTGTGCACAAAGGAACTTAATTGTGGCGTAATTAACGAATTTATAGCATTCTGTACGGAACAATCCGTATTCGAATGACTCTTTATTTACTTAAAGGGACTATGACCACTCCACCCACGTCTTCTTCCTGTCAGAAAGTCACGCAATATCAGTGAATTAAATTGTCAATAGTGAACCTGCCGAACCTTTTGTGTCTTGCAAGTATCTGTCCTATATCATGGCATGAATTGCTCCTGAAATGTCAACGACACTTAAAGACTTCTTTTGAATGGTTATATTTACATGTACATGGACTAAACGTTTGTGAAAGTCCAGCCTTGCAGAACCAATAGACAGAGACATTTGTGAAGGTGCTGACATTCTGTGCGTCTTGAGAAACAGGAAAGCTTTACTTCCACGAAGACATGGAGTCACTTCCTCCTGCCAAATGAAAACTGCATGTTTTGGTATCCGACGGGTCCATGTGAATGGTCCGTGATAGGTGTAAACGGAGTGGTGATGCTTGGACTCGACATTCCCCACATCAAACGCGGGGTCGAGATTGAGTTCTGACGACGAAGTATTAAAGGCCGAGCGAACGTAGAGCGGAGCGCTTCAACACGACGGCGGTGTAGGCCCATTGCATCCTCCCCAGCAGGGTTTTTACCTCGCTTCTTTTCATTCATTCACACTTTGTGTGCGAGCGTATGAAGAGGACCGAGACCAAAACCCTTGTATGGGAGAATGGCCCAGTGGAAAGACTCTAGTTGGCAAAAATCCTTCGACGGAGGAGCACGACGGTTTGACCAATCAGAGGACATTAGAGACCGTCAGATGACGTCCGCGACAGAAAATGGTATGTCTGCTCTGTCCTCCAATTTACGTTCTACTTGCGAACAGTAAAGTTTTCATACTTTTCAGAGTGATTCAAGTCAGATCTAGTCATGAACACGTACCCAGAGCAAAACGGCGGCACGAACGGCGCGGGTCTTGAATTCGCAGCCCAGCGAAACCCGTGGAAGCGGAGTTACACGACCCGTACCCAAGCTTGGTGGGACTGCACGGAGTACCCAGACGAACTGAAAGGGGCGGAGCATAAACTGAAGACGATAACTGCGAAACGGGAGGACGATGACGACGTGTGGGATATTTCAGATTCCCTGGTTGACGTCAACCCAGAAAACTACATGGGACACATTCTCAAGATCTTCCCGCGAAAAAGACATGCGTTGAATGATGACGACGTACAAAAGTGGATCGAACAAGACACTAGTAACGGTTTCATCCGGGTTTTTCCGCCGGATGAGAACTCTCAAGATTCGGAATTGGTGCCATGTGATCTTAAGACAACCGCGCAGAAGATCTGTCTGCAGTTGGGTCACCCCATTAATGCATTACACGTACAATATAATGGTGATATCATAAAAAGGGTGGACCCTTATTTGAGTCCCTTAGCCATGCAGAATGAATATCTTTCCAGTGTTGGTTATAATGATAACGCAAGAATACAGTCGGAAGGGGTTAAGGAGACCCTTAAATATCATATCAAATTCTACACAGGTAAGTTTGAAGACATCAACTTCGATACTGTCCTGGTCACAAATAATATCCGCAGGTCCTACTACACAAATTTATATCAGGATACCCGCTTCTCCTCCCTATACTCAAGTCCGGTCCTCAAGTCGAAATGCAAGACTACACCGAGCCACTTATTTGCAGGTAAACCACTCCACGATTACACCTACTCGAGGCATTACTTGGCGTCCGTCCTCCTGGTCAGAAGGGGCAAGATGTTTCATCAGTGGTCAGAGAGACTCTGCATCATATCCGGAACGAGGCTCTTGATATACAAAGGTGAGGAGACTACATCCTAAGTAGAGAGAGGCGGGTTTCTCGTCGACACTATATACGTCAGCCACCGTCGTCGAACGATGTCAGACGACGACGGACTACGACGAGTTTGCACTTTGATCGAGGGATCTCACAGCGACCGTCGAAGGACGTTAAGGGGCCGTGGAGGTCGTCAGATTCAAGGACCACCAACACTGTCTCAAACTCACCGCCGTGGGTCAACACGATAAGTCCATCTATCTGGCGTTTCCCAACAGCGCCGACTTCGCCAAATGGTTGCGAAAGAGCAAAAAGGTGAGTGTGATGAAGGTACGTATCGATACACTAACATACTAACAACGAGCATTGAGTGGCTGAGCCTTTTTGTTTGTTGCTGAACGACGGGGATGCGGAGACTTATCATTACGGCCTGCTGTTCCTGTCGGCAGTGCTCTGAGATCAACGGCTTTCGATCTGCTTGGTGACTGTTTCGCTCTGCTTGGAGACTACGTCCATCCCTTGATCTGTCGTCCTCAGGCTCTCTGGCTTGGTAAGGCAGTGGTGAAGATCAGCGCCTGTTGCCTGTGCGGCATTCAACATATTAAAGATGGCCGTCGTGGCAGCCATATTGGTAAGGTTGCTTTGATATTTCTTCTTTGGTGACAGCTAGGCTACATAATACACTAACAAAATAATCTGAACACGTAAATTTAGATGTAGAATTTTAGTGATAATCGTTAAAGTTACACAAAATGAAAGTATTTCCAACGAAAATAGTCACAGGATAGTATTTTGTCATGCTCCGTGATGATGTCATTTTTTTTATCGAATCATTTTGGGTAATATCAATAACTTGGCTGACCTATCTGTCATGTCTGTTGGTGTTGATTCCAGGCGACATCAAAACTGCCCACCATTGTGGATTTATCAAGCTGCCATCTTGAATTTATACCGGAAACGGTGTTTGTCAACACTGAGCTTCGGACCCTCAACCTTCGCCACAATGTTATTCGAGAGCGACCCCTGGAGGAGGATATCTACACTATTGGCTGGTTGGACGATATTCCAAGGTATGCCACTATAAAACATTCTGAGGGGTCCTTATTGCTCGCTACGTCCGTCAGGATGGACTCAGGATGCTCTAAAACGTTAAACAGTGAGAGATTTGAAGAGTTTTCTAGAAATTCTGGGTTGACCAATGAGACCATGTTACCTCATGACGTCATACTCATACACGCAACAACGTCACTGCATTTTGGCGCTCGTAAAAGCTGCATGCTAAGTCATGTTCCCTTTTGATTCTAGGTTCCAGTATCTCCGGAGTCTCAACCTGGCAGACAACGACCTCGGTCACTTTCCTACTGCTGTCTGCCAGATCACGTCCCTCGCAGAAGTCAATGTCTCCAGCAACAGGATTGAAGAAATCCCTCCGGACATCGCCAAACTGAAGAAGTAAACATTATTTTCTACTTATGACGTCACACTACTATTTTGAAAATCCAAGATGGCGGCATTGGCATCCATCTTTCATCAGTATCGATTGGCGATGTCCGCGGAAATTAAGACGAAACTGGGCAAAGTCCCTTTAGTGGAAAGACTTGCTGACAAAGGTCTCATCCTCTAACCTTCGGTACTCTATTTCCAGCCTCCAGGCCCTCCACGTCCACAACAATCATTTAGTATCACTCCCCGAGGAACTACTTTCACTAGAACGCCTGCAGTTCCTGGTGCTAGCCTTCAACTACTTCACCAGCATTCCCATGGTGATGGCGAAACTCTCCGAACTCGGCACGACGCAAGTCGAAAGTATCATAATGGCGGGGAACCTGATCGAGAAGGTTCCAGCCGAGTTGCTCAACAAGTTACACCACGTGCGGAAGATCGACCTGCGGATGAACCGCTTGACGTTACCGCCGACTGAGACAGTCAAATTCTCCCTCATGGAGCACCTCACATTTCTGGACATTCGAGACAACGAGGTAACAATACTGGTATACTTTTTCTCGGCGGACCGCACCCATCACGACATTTTAGATTGTTGGTTTCGTGATTGGCGCACCAATTTCACCAAAATTAAGCAACTTTGACAGCAGTTGGTCGATAAGTACCGTAGGTGAGATGGTACACCCTCATCGATCTGAATTTCAATTGCGCAAATGTCAGATGGTATGACGAAAATGAGGAGTGGAATAAAACGAATAGGCAACGATTACCTTTCTACGTCTATCGACCCGACGTAAGCAAATGGTCGAAAATAGGGCTTGTCGGAATGTATAAGTACTCTTGAAATGGACTCGATAGGGTAATTGAAGTTGTGCGGGAAATTTCCAACCAGGACTTTTCATACCGTGTACATTTGTCAGTTTGTTGATAGTTATTGTCAATCCGAATGCCTACTTTTTTTATGCCCTTCTGACAGCAACTAAACACCCTGTAGGTTTACTGATATTTTATTTAGATTTCATCTTATATATGTTGTTTTCTTTTCCCAGATCGTTGACCTAGATATCCGATGTGTTCGAACCCTGGAGTACCTGAACTGTGACCGCAATAACATCACCAACTTACAGGTGAATGGTACACAGCTGAAGCACCTTCAGGCTTCTCATAACAGTAAGTAGGAAAGACGATCCTGCCGAAAAAACGTATTGGCCATCTGTGTATGGTATTTATTTATTTGTCATTTTATTTGTCATTTTCAGGTATTCACCAGTTGCTCATCAGTCCCAAACCCGAATGGCTTTACTTCTTGGATGTGTCATTGTAAGTATAGGCCTACTGCCACTGGTAAGAACTAGGTAGGCCTATTTGGAACGTACTTGTCTCTTTGGAACCTTTTCCTGAGACTTCCATTCGAATCTTTACTTTGCATTCTTCAATAACGAACATCCAATCGTCTTGATACAATCGTTTCCAGCAACAACCTGGTCAGCCTCCCTGAGTTCCTGTCGACTTGTTTCTTCATCCAAAAGCTATACGCCAATAACAACAAGCTGAAGACACTGCCTCAAAGGTAGGTGACATTGTCCATGTCATCGAACGCGCTTCGATTCCTCCTTCGATTTCAGCTCAATGACAGTATGCCAGATTGTCTTAGGGCGATCAAGAGCATAACCTATATTCTTTCAGATTGTTCTGTGATGCTCAATCATTGAAGATCCTGAAAGTGGACCACAATTTCTTGACTGGGCTTCCACAAGAGACGGAGACAATGAACCTAGAGGAGATGTACATCCACCACAACTGGCTGAGTTCACTTCCGCAGACTTTCCTCATGAAGGCTAACAAGTGGGTATCATCCGGACCTGGCTTTTCAACCATACGTCTATGGAAGCCAACGAACCACTTTCATCAGAGTGCAAATTTTCTTGTCGTACTTGTACTGTTCCCCCAGTCTTATGGTACGGCCTAAATAGGCCAGCCAAGAAGGATTTCCTTTATGGCCTGGTGGTTGGCACGTTGGCCTCCGAGTTGCAAGTTGGAGCAACGTTGAGCGCGGTCAGTAGGCCTACTTGGATGGGTGACCGGCGCACATGATACACTTTTGATAGACTCCAATTGTCCGTAACGACGTTCCCTTCCTCATTATAGGTTGAAGATCTTCAACGCCAGTCACAACCGCCTCGTAAGCCTGCCCCCTCCACATCCGTCGGAGGACCTCAACAAGTTCCAGGAGTTGTATCTCTCTCACAACCTCCTCCAGGATGATGTAATGTACATCATCTGTCAGTATCCAAGACTGAAAGTCCTCCACTTGGCCTACAATAACCTGTACGAAGTCAATGATGCGTGAGTATGGAATGTTGCTCTTGCGATCAGCCTGTGAAAGTCATTTCCTCCAGATCTACGGTGGTTGCGTATTAAGGGGACGGGTCGTTGGATACCTAGTTGTACGAGAGTATGAGTCCTTGGTATTAGAAATTTTGACACAGATCCGAGTAGGCCTACAGTCATATTCTGCTTTACTGAATGATTACAAACAATGATATCTTCTACTTCAGTCTGATGTCAAAGCTGGAGCTGCTAAACGAGTTGAATTTGTCTGGGAACTGTCTGGAAACCCTTCCCAGTTGCCTGGCCACGTTCACCAACATCGCTGTCCTGCGGGCACATTCAAACCGACTCCGTACCCTACCAGACTTCTCAGCATCTACGTCACTGAAGGTAAGTCTCTGGAGAGCTCGTGCCTCACGGCGACTCAGAAGAACAGGTTCCAAATTTCAACAGCAAAGGCGGGTTTAGGCCTACACTTAGGTCGCCTGACGTCGTCCAACCTTTGCTTATTTCAGGTTCTCGATGTCGGAAGCAACAAACTGCTGAACGTATCCGTGGCCAGTCTGATGGACTCACAGATCAGCCTCCTGGATATGTCTCTAAACGAACAACTTAGCGTCAGCAAGGAAGAGATCTCGCACTTGAAGTAAGCGATATAGCCTCCATCTTACTGGTTGCCAAAGAGATTGGTCCTTTTGGACGCCATTTTCGTCCTCAGTGGCCACCAGAGTCGCCACGATCATCGCAAGGCGGTTGCTGAGCAACATCGTTAGATTATTGTGTTGTCCTTGTAGTCCCATCCTTTCCCCAGTCCCCTGCAACAGGCCTTGTTCAGTTTCGTTGGTTGTTACGTCCAAGAATCCCCTCCATTTCCAACTTGTTTTACCAATGAACTGTTTCGAGATATGTTGCTTTGCTTATGCGGTAACCTCTATTTTCATTCTTCTCATACGATATTTGCAGGAGGTAAGCATTATAAACTAGCAAACTTGTTCTCTAATTTACGATATCCAGTTTTGCATTTTCCATTAACTTTCATTGGCTTCGGGGATAAAGGACTTGGGTACAGTTTTAGAATCCATCTTTATGGAATAAGTTCAGCAGAGAGAATGAGTGACTTCGGGCATTGTCGGGGACTGAGGTAGTTCTTCGACTATTCTCTGATATGGCGACCCGAATTTCCTCTTCCAGAAACAAGAAGAAGGTATGCATGGTGGACAGTACCGGTCAGAACCGGTCCCTGCCAGGCCCACAAACCTTGGAATCGGAAGATGAGGAGAACCACCCGCTTCCTTGGCAGGTCGGGCTGGCCGAGTCTGCGGGAAGCAGGAACAAGTAAGTTGTAACAAGGATTTCAAAAGAGCTATGCCGAAAGTCCCCTCAAGGGTGATGGACGTATGCTTGTGTGAACGAAAGCAGGAGAAGAGCTGATGGCAAGGCTTCCTTTCTGTATTCTCCTCATTTCAGGCTTAATATCGCCATCATTAAGAAGGTTCGACTTGGCGGTCACAACGACGCCGTGTTCGCCATGTTCGATGGTGGCTTAAACCACGAAGTCCCGAAACTCCTTCAGAAGAAGTTCCTTGAGATTCTCGACGACGAACTTCTCCATCCTAAAACGAGTGAAAAGTACCTCAAGTACGCCATGATAACTGCGCACAGGTAAATACCCAAGTGCACATTATTTGTCGTGTTAGAAAAGGCCCTGCCTTCACAATTGTCTTCCATTCGTCAATCAGGCAGACATAATTTCCGCAGAGGCAGCCATGAGTGTAGAGGCTGAAACAACGCCTGGCGTCCAGACGACGCGGTCAGTGCTTTGTGGTAGCAAACGTAACTCACTTCCCGTCCACTTTTACAGGTCCTTGAGGGCCACTGGACAGAAACTCGGCGCCTCCGCCACATTGGTCCACATCTCGAAGCACTTCACGCCATCCGGAGACCGGTACATGTTGAATATTGCCAACGTCGGGGATACCGAGGCAGTGATGTGTAGGAACAATGAGGTCGTCCTCCTGACGAGGTCTTTCAGAGTCGGTGAGGACAGGAGCGAATTTCAGAGGATTGTGAAATCGGATGGAATTATTACGGAGGTAAGGACTGGATGACGCAAGAAGCCAAATAGGGCGAAGTAAAAATAACAAATTTAGGATTGTCCCTGTCCTGTCCGATCATGAGCGACCTTAGCAGGTGCTCTTCGGCCACGAGTAACTGTAGATTGACTTCGTATGGCGAATCCGTCCTTCTGGTTCTTCACCGACACTCCTGGCATGCCTGGCCCCCATCCTAAAACACCATTTGATTCTTTCAGGATAGCAAAGTCTTCGGCGCAAGCGTCTGCACCAAGATGCTGGGCTGCTACTCCTTGTATCCCCACGTCATCCCGGATCCTCACGTGCACACAATCAGCCTCGGCCCCGATGATAAATTCATCATCTTGGCGAACAAGCAACTGTGGTCGCACGTGACGTACCAAGAAGCCGTCATGGAAATCATGCAGATGCACAACCCGGTCCTCGCCGCCAAGAAACTGCAAGATTTGGCACAAAGTTATGGCTGCAAGGAAAACATCAGCGTCTTAGTCGTAAAATTGTTCATCGGCGACGACTACAGCAGCTCGTTCGAATATTCAACCAATGGAAATCTCCACTTATCGACGGTTCTTGAAACCAGTGAGGATGATGTGGCACGTTTGCCGCACCAGGACAGTCTAACTCGATCGAAAATCAAACAAGCGCCTCCGAAGGTGACGAAACCGGCGCCGCAACGAAGGTTTGTCAAGAGGACCACCCCCACGGAGTGGGAATCCATCCTCCAGGAACGGTTGTCGACCAACGTGAAGCAGTTAGAGGTTCAGTCGTCTGTGAATGAGGCGTTGACGTCTCCGCCTCGTTCTGTCACTGGGAGCCAAGGTGATGAACTCGATGGCCACATTTCGACGCCGTCATCGCAGCCAAATGGTAGGGACTTAGCGCCGAAAACATATTATTCTGGGCTTCGGTACATTCCAATTAATGGTGAACTGTGCGCTTCAGGTTCTAGTTTTGGGGAACACGTAGGGGGCGGTTACGGATCGAATGTTCCAGATCCGAAGCGGGGGATTTTAAAGAAAAACAGTACACTGGATTCGTCTGATGAGATGGTTATCCCTGACGTCATTTCCTCTTGCTCGGGTAGTATGGCAAGTCTTCATATTGGTGACATTGAATCCACGCACTCACACAACACAATCCGAGACAGTCCCGATGGTAACTCATCCTTTTCACCACACATACATGCACCACACAGTGTCAAATATCGCGTGTCAGGTACTACCGTCAGCGACGATGATGCCAAGTTCGAAAGAATACGAATGCTCACTGATGATATCTTTTCGGACGATTTTTGTCATCCGGGTGGGGAAAGTTTGTCGTCAGCTACTTACACTGGTGGGATAGACCCGGGGGAAAGTACACCAACACAATGTAGTACTCCGTCGTGGTGGAACAGATCGAGAAGCAGTGGTTCCTCCTCGACTCCCACGGAACCAGAATACGCCACCTTCAGTGAACTCACTGCGAACGCCGAGTTGGTAAACCCAGTCTCCAGCACGTCGACGTTGGTCAACATGAGCCTGGATTCTCTCCACGAAATCAGTAACTCACAGGTTATCAAGATTGAAGGGGATTTGGAAGGACTGGCTCAGAAAGAAGAACCCGTGTATGCCGTGGTGAACAAGGCGAACAAAACCAACGCGTCGCACGATCGTGTGACATTGGTCATTCTTCCTCGGTCGTCGCCAGCGTCGCAAGAGGCTCGCAAAGAATTTGAAGAACAAGAGCTCACGTTCTTTATTCGAGATGACATGTCTGACACGTCAACGATAGGAAGTACGCCGTATCTTTTCCGTGCTTCGCGGAGCAATGAGACGCTTCCAAGCAGGTCGAACAGTACAGCGTCTATGACGTCTCCTCTGGTGAGGAGGCTGGACAGGACAGCCAGTGTCGATGTCATTTCGTATCTATGATATACTGGCAGGACTCACACATTGGCCCAAACCGCGGTTCAGTCCCTCAAATCTCGCGTAGGGCTATTGTTATAAGATGGTCTGTCGCTACAGCTGACTCTATTGATGGTGTTTCTTAACCTCATGAGTGAAACTATGACTTTGTCGTTGAGCGTCGCATAAACGACAGTCATCAACCATCTTATCTTAGCGAGTTGGTGGGTGGGGGCACAAGTCAAAACACCAATCAAAGAATAGGAATCTGTGATTGATAGTCAGGTTGCAGAAGCAATGATGATTTGTTGCCATTTCAGGAAAACAAAGAAACAAAAATCAGAATGACTCGGATTGGCTGGAGAAGGTAAAGCGGGTGGCCAGGGAAATAGCCTACAATGATGTAACGTAAACCCAAGTCTGCTGAGAGTTCGGCAGTTTGTTGACAATACAAACGCCCGTCGCTTGGGCTCCATCGCCAAAAGGAAGCGACTGCTATACGAGACGGCAGCAAATGACGTACTTGACGTCTTGTTCTCGGCAGGCTTGGGCAATATATTTTGGATTGGCAATATTTGGGAAGTACATGTACATAGAGTTCCGCATGATGGCTCTAATGGCTGGTTACGGGTTTGCATTTCATGCAGTCCAACTGGGTTGGCTGGGAACTGTTGCTGAGGTGTGAATGGTTTTGACAACCAGCGGCACTTGATCTTCTCAAATATTGTCAATCAATATCTTCTTATTTTAATCCGCTGATCGATTATTACTATGCTCTAAACAGTCTTTTCTGTAGGTTGCTGCGGATAGTGTGTGCCTCGATATTACCTGACTTTTTCCTTCTAAAATACTCAGCACTTCATCATTCTTGAGGTGAGGTTCTGCGATCCGCGTCAGAGGACTTTAGTAACTGCCCGAGAATGTCTCAGATTCTTGCAGTCCCTGACCGATGGATTAGGGTTATTCCAATCGGTGATGGTATCAGGGAATGACTGCCTATGTCAGTACTGATGACTCGAATTGAACTGATCTCTTCGAATCTGCCCGGGTATCAGTGTTTCTCTCGTCAAATCATCTCTCCTCCTCTACACGGTCCTGGGTGAAATCGTCAGGGTGGCCCAAACCTTGGAGGAATTATACTGACAGTATAATTCCTCCAAGCCCAAACTGACATCTGTTTCATCGTGAGGTCACAATCTTTTGGTTTGAGTGTTTCTTTACTCATCCGTTTTTCGTCGATCCTGACTTATTCCCTTCTTCGAGCCATCGACTCCGTGGCTCTTCAAATTCTTCAGAACTTTTCATTCCATTCTGGGAGTAGAGGGCCTATCATTTGCAAGCACAGCCTCCGTTCATCTGTATTTCTGTCTTGGGAAGGCTGGTTCATGACGGCTTTCTTACCCGTAGTGGGCTTTGGCCAACCTCGTTCCCGGTGCTTAACGTAGCCTGCATTCAACACTTATAACGATATTTGCTTTGTTTTTCGAGTTCCGAAAGGACCGCCAGAAGATCTTGGGAACGAGGGTGGACTTTGGGTTGAGCCTCAGAAATAAGACTCGTTTTTGCTTCTTTAGTGCTGTATGGGAACGAGTCATGGCATAGATGCAACTTTAATGATAACAGCAAATTCGTTATACCTAATATACTACTTGTACCATGAATATATAATATTCATGTTGTTGCCATAGAAGAATTGATGATACTACTCAAATCTGTGCTAGATATCTGGCGTGAATTTTAGGTTTCAAGCTCCGTTTTGGAATGACGAATTGGACAAAAATAAGTCTATGGTACACACTTAAACCAGTTTTTGACTCTTGTACCTTATGTCTGCAATAAAATTGTAACATACAATCAACGCTCGCTTATAAATGTTTTATACAATGCATCATGATCAATGTAAATAGACTGCTCCTCAGCTGCTCTAGATGAGATGAGATGAAATATGTAATGTAATATGCAGAAGGACTGGGTACCAGTCTATGCTTCAGAATTGTCAATAAACAGGATTCTCTGACTAAATGCATTTCCTGTTGTTTTTATGTTGTGCTGCAAAACTATTAAGAAACAAAATGACTCGGTTTTGTTTTATCATTCTGTATCTTTACAATATGTACAGGGAATACAACATGATACTCATTATATTCAATGCTTTCACAGCCTTCGTGGGTTGTCAACCCCAGGTATGGATGGCAAGGACACTTTCACCGCATCTCCCAAGAAACTATGACAAAAGGCATGCAATTTTCTCATGTTACATCCTTCAATTTGCCACCAAGACCAGGAGCAGATGACATCCATATTAAGGCCCGTTTCCACTAGAGCGTTTTACGCCGCGTGATGCGTCAAATGTTTTGTTATTTTCCGCCGCTCTGCTTCCAAACAATGGGCGAAGCGTCAAAACGCGGCGTAAAACGCTCTAGTGGAAACGGGCCTTTAGACAGCTAAACTGCTCATATGCCATGACAGATTCCTGATGATACCAACAGGGTATCACATTTTAACCCCCCCCCCCTTCAAAAAATCCCACATCCCCAGACAAATGCTGTAAAATGGACATGATCACACTTCTCTAAAGACGATCTACTTTCATTTCTTCACCTCTTTTGGTTTTCCTTTAGTAGGATCAAACCGATATGTCTTCTGTATTGGACCAAGTCCTGCTTGTTTAAACTTTATGCCATCCGCTCGTTGTCGATCTTCGACATTGGCCATCGTTTGAGAGTTGTTCCATGCTGAAAAATATACATCATTTTTTGTTTGATTTTAGGACGAAGAAAGTTATCATTGCAATGACAGTGTGCATTCAGAGCCAGATTTGAAGGCTGTGCTGATGAAAAGATGGAAACCAGGGCCCATATTCATAAAACCCTGCTAGCTTAGTTGGCTGCTAGTTGTGTGCATTGGCCTGTACAAACTAGGCACTTTAGCAGGCAACTAAGCCTAGCAGGGTTTTATGAATATGGGTCCTGGTCTCACACTTACTCTCTTTGATTCCTTGTACAAAGCCCTTCTTCTTTGGCAACAATCTCTGTGGATGCTTGACCAATTGTTCGATTCCTAACCTGTTCCGTACAGCTGGAATCCTCAGAATTGACACTTGTAATAAGGAGAATGCATTGGATGTGAACCAATAGACAAGCATGGCCTGGAACGAAAAGTGAATCAACATTGACGATGATAGCAGTATAACATGGTGACTTGTGAGGGGCAGGCCTAGGCCTACGGTACTTTGTTTAGGTACATGAACCAACGATGCACTCTACATCAGAATTTAACGGATATCATACTTGAAAGTTGCTGGGTGTGAATACCATAGGGCTTTATAGCAGGAGAATTTTAGCCTGAAACCATCCTTATGCTTTCAAAAACAACAACTTACCGCAGGGAACTTCATGATGAACGGAAATATTAACACAGGCATTGCTCGCATAACATACTTCATCGTCTGACCAGAGCTCCCCGCTTTCATACCATCAACACCCAACTGAAATCAACAATGATACACAAGAATGCACAAAGCCATCACCACCAACAGCATAAGCCTGCTCTCCTATGGTACATGGCAGTAGCTCCACAGTGGAGCCATTACTTTCAAATGACCACCTCCCACTGATCACCAGTGGACCACTGGTGATCAGTGGGAGGTGGTCATTTGAAAGTAATGGCTCTATCTTGTAGTATTTAGTAGACAGTAATAAATATGTCCGCAATTATTCCAGTTGATCATGCTCCCCAAGTAAATCATGGGTGCCAACTGTTGTTAACTTTTACAGGAACTTCTCTCAATGGAACAATTTAGTGGATGGGTTCAAGTTCATATGGTACTACTCTGACTAACCTTTGCAAACTACCGTACTACATGTATTACAAACTCACCTCTATTGTCAAATAAAATGTCAGCATTGTTAAAGCCGGTAAGGCATAATAGGGATCTACCATGCTGAGATCAGTGAACCAGAACAGGCCCCCTTCAGCAAGACTCGGTACAGGTAGATTGGTCATCTTCCTTACTCCAACAAAGACAGAGATGAAGACTGGCATCTGGAAGGAAAGATTTTGTTAAAGTTCAGTCTCAGTCATCCATGCATACTACCGGTAGGTATTGGTGATGCCAGTAAGCATAGGGATTGGTAACCACTGATTGATGTGAAACTTTCATTTTTTGTCTCCCAGAAGTCAGTATCAATCAAGAAGGCTACAATTACACAAGTGTACCGTAAGTTGACATCTACATTATATGGCCACTCATGCAAGTGGCCAACGTCACCAAATTCTCCAATGTCCCACCTGAGCGAGTGGCACAAGGAAGTTCTTCATGGGGTTAATCTCATTTCTCTTCATGAAGTCCATCAGTTCTTGACCACATCTTGCAGCTGGAAAAAGAACTCTTCAATCAATGGCTACTTCAAGGACCCAAACTGCAAGATGCTGGTGCATGTTACATTTCCTATTTGGAATAGGCTAGGTTCAAATTGGTGAATGACCTTTACACTCCAGTTGCTTCACTCCAGGCTTACCAGTATATTACTTATTAGACACGAAGTAAGAATTTCTGAAATGGTGAAACAGTGCAAATACCTTCAATAGGATTTCCTGATTGTCTGGCTTCTGTGAATCGCTCCTGCAGGCGTGTCATTGTTGGCATGTTGTTATGGAGTTTGGCCGAGTTCTTCTGAGCTTTGATCACAAGGGGGAACATAAGGACCCTCACAAATATCGTCCCTGAAATACATTGTAGACAATGCGTGAACTGCAAAATGTGTCTGAATTAAGCTATAAGTCCAAATGAAACAAGTACTTCTAAGTTTTACTAACCAACAATAATTGCTCCCCACCATGGTAAACCTCCTGTGACATGTAGAAATTCCAAAGCTGATTGAACCCATCCTGCTGGCCACCATGAACCCAGACCAAGACTAGCAAATGTGGGCTCTCCAAGAGCATTAAGTATCACTTCAGGCACTGGGTCAGGTGTAGGTATGGCTGGAGGTGGAGGGATGTATTCACCACCAGCAGATAAAGACTGGAAAAAGAAAAGAGATCAGGTTGGGAATGTAGGCTGGGCTGAGTGACAACGCAATTTCAAGCTTTTTTTAAATAAAATACTTCACAAAACATTGTGCAAGGAATTGTGGGAAAGTACCAATATGCTCCTTTAAGTTTAGTCTTCAGCTTTTCGGACCACACGAGTCTGCACATACTGTAAAGGCTTCTTACCTCTGCTAAACCTGGTTCTTTGACTACTTCAGCACTGCTGAACCTCACAGACATTAAAGAAATGGCAGGNTTATTTAATTCATTATGTTTTGTACAAACGTACATTGAAAAACGTGCGAGAATTGGTACGTGTGTGAGAATAGGGCCATTTACCCTAGGCCCTACTTAGTATTTTTTAGGAGAGTACACAGTTTTGCTTATGCAGTGCAGATGATGTCCGAAAATAGATCCTATGTAGTTGGCCCACTGGCCTGCTTGATAGAAGTGACCCATCCGAGAATAGACCCCTTGCGCAAGTCGGCCATTACAGCCAGAAGGTGTAAACAAACCTTGGGCCTAGTGCATTGTGCCGACGGTAAGCACAGGAGCCAACTGTACAAATGCATTAGGCCCCCTAGGGCGAGGCTAATGTTGACACCCTGGGCTGATAAGCGCAAGGGGTCTATTGGACGCGTCATGACATGGATGGCCACACTGATCGTCTCAGTACCACAAAAGAACTTCTAATAACGACATCATCAGTTATCCAAATGGTGCATATAACATAAATGTAACCATAGAGACACTCATGAAGTAATCGTACCGAGAGTATTCGAGTACAAAGCAATTTTTCTCGATTAAAAAATCGTGCATGCCGCAAGAGGGCTGCCATTTTGATGCACTGCACTGCACTGTTGATTCTCTCAGTCGCTTCGGAAGAACAATTCACTTTCTAAATCTTCATTATTACCATCAGATAGAAGAATAGATATAACTCTAAAACTAATTAGGTGCTAATTAGTATAATAATAGCCTCATAATTTATTTTCATTATGTAATAATTGGTTTTCAATTTCCTGCCAGCTAGCCGTCGATAGTTCCCCACGCCCATCATGGCGCTGGCCACTGTCGTTCGCGTTCGTCGCAAAAGGGAAGTAGAAAAACCCGATTCTCTCGTTATTTCGTGCAAGCGACAGCGAGTCGATAGTCCAGATGGAGAGGGAGATATCGTGGAATCTTCCGAAATCGAAACAACGTTTAAATACGCAGGGACGATTGAAGAAAAGGTACGTTTATGTGCTTGGGAATGTCAGTTTTGACAGTTGCATATTTTCTCACTAGGTGGCATGATCCAGTTGGCGGGAATCGGAGTCTCCTGCACGTGGTTTCGCTTTCTGAATTAATGAAATAAATCAGCTTAAATCACATCGATCTAGGGACATCGACAGTCAATTAAAACGTAGAAGAACAGGCTAACATTAGATGCCGTCGGAGAACATTTATTTTTGGCATCATTAGCTTTTTAGCTCACCTCTGTGAGGTGAGCTTCTCTCATGGTGTGTCGTCCGTCGTCGTCGTCCGTCGTCCGTCGTCGTTAACATGGGTGGCACGAACACTTGATGGAGACTTATCACAGAGGTGAGCACAATGGCCCTGGCCATTTCATTTACTATTTAGAACTAAAAAGTGAATCGAAAAAAAATCGACTCTGGCCTGCAGAGTAGGGGCGAATCACGCTGAACTCAATGTAGGCCCTCGGTCTACCCTAGCAAACTTCTGGATGGGCCCAGCCTGGCGGGCTACACCGGGGGGCTACATTGACATTTGTTTGGCATGATTAGAAGAGTAGAGTTTATTTGATTTGGAGGGACATGGTGGAGGCCTTTTGCTTAGCCTATAGCTAGGCCTAGCAGGCTTTGGGCTCGAGCCGCTCGGCTTCTCCGCACGGCTGTCGGGAATGCCCTGGTTGCCTTTCCCAGGTACCGTAGGCCCATGCAAGGTAGGACCCCGGTCTGTGTTGCGTGTTGTGAATATTGATAAGTGTTGGAGAAAGAGTTGCCCCACATGACATGTCACGTGGGCCTTTCATAGGAATCTTAGGCTACCATCTTCTTAGGCCTAGAGTGACTGATCTGTTATATCAGAATTCAGGGCCATATTTAGGGGGGGGGCAGGGGGCAGTTGCCCCCTCAGAGCCAACCCAATGTGATTTTCATGCGGATTTTGGGAATAAAGTCTTCTGCCCCCCCCCCCCNCAGGAGCAAAAAGCTAAATTATACAGCCCTGAATATAGCCTAGCTTCCCAATCTACATGTATCCGTTCATCTATATTACATGTTTTATACTCCAAGTAATGCATTTTGTACTACTACTATACTACCCATCCTGTTGCTGGTATGGTACATGATGTACATGTGTATCTTGCAGACTGAACCAGTTGAGCGACACATTCTAACTGCTGTCAAGAAAAGTAAGCTTGAGAAAGAATACAAGCGCCATCAAATTGACATTCCCATCAAAACTAGGCAGGAGCAGCGCAGGGTGGCCAAATCTAAGCGATACAAGGTGACTTCACAGAAAAGAGACTTAGAACTGAAGAAAAAAGACACCCCCTCCTGTGGAGACTCTGCAGCTGCCTCGGCCTCTGCTCGTGGCAAAGATTCAAGTAGACAGAATGAGGCTGGATTTTGTGTCTATGATCTTGAGGAAGAAGTGGAGGACCTATCAGTCATATCTCAGGTAAGACACAGTGAGAGTGGCTTAGGTCTGATGCTTATGTGTAGTGTGGACATTGAATTCACCTCTTTCAGCTCATCTCTCACAGTCTCAGCTCAAATCCTTGGCTTTTCTGGCCACATCCAAATGTTCAGAGCAAAACTGTATCTGTATGTACTTGATTCTAAACCATGCTTCTGTGGAGCAGCTGCTGCTAAATTGCATGTTTTTCTCCTACCGGTACTCCTATTTTTCAGGTCAAATCAGCAGCTGCTTCAAAGTCACAGGTGATCATGTGTAACGGCAGTCCCATGATCCGAGAGGTTTCAGCTGCAGGTCCCACTTACGTGTATGATTTGTACTATGTGAACACCCCTGGGTTCGATCACCAGCTTCTGGATCACATCACATCTGTTCAAGCATATGGCGAAGAATTCATCTATGATGGTCAGTCGGATCATTTTCAGTTAGTTCTTGTTCCTCCAATGTTTCCCTTATGTTTTGTTGCATCTGGTGTGTCAATCAACACAATGCCAAAGAAATACTGCTGTGTGATTCTCCCATTTTGAGGACTGCTCATGTTAGTCTCTGTTCAGAAACTCCTTTATGTTTAGCAATGCTTCAGCTTGAGGATGATCTGCCATGGTGGTCTCATTGAAAAGTGATCAATAGGGACTTCATGAACAGAGGTGCACACCTATTGCTTCCTTCATTGTTCCAGACATCCCCTTGTGCAGGTTACTAAATACTAGGCCTCACAGAAGTGTGCATGTTCGGTAGTTGCGAGTAACTAGCGGCGAGCACCATATGTAGGCCTAAATCTCATTTGTGCAGGACACTAGCATGACTAGGCCTCACAGAAGTGTGTGTGTATGGTAGTTATGAGTATGGTAGTTACGAAGACCATGTGGGCCTACATCTCATTTTGTTGCATGAATAGGGTATCGGTGGGACTCATTCCTAGGAATATGATGTAGATCTTCACTGTGCAGGCTGTAGGCTCAACTATGGTATTTCCAATAGGCCAGTTGCAAATTGCCCATGATTCATGACTTGGCTGTTGAACAGTATCGGTCCTGCATCACTTCAGTCTTGGTAACTGTGTCTATCTATCTTCAGGTTATCGCGGTGATGAGCCAGAGGAATACTATGAGGATGAGGATGATAGTAATGACGAAGGAAACTGGAGGAATGATTATCCTGATGAAGATCCATTTATCTATGAAAATGAAGATGCTGAATATTACTATGGAGATGGTCAGTTGATGTCAGGATGTTTCTGCCAGAGGGTGGCAGGCTGGAGTTTCTTTATGCAAGAGGGGTCAAAGAATGTCTGCAAATTTCTCAGCAGTCCAGTAGCTCAATGGGGGTTCATATACAGAATATCTTTTATACGGTGTATGTCTTTTGTCTTGTACAGGTATTGTGTGTATCAATGCATGCACGTAGGTTTTCTTTTTCGTGATTGACCCTTTTCTGCTTTCAGATGGAACACGTGGGTTTGATAGTGATGATGATCTTCCTGGTGCGATGAAAGCCAAGTGTGCATTAGGTGAGTTGTCAAACCTCCTACCTACGGTTCATTCTTGCGGTCGACGTTTACCAGCTAATAGTGGCCGAATTTTCTTCTTTTGAAGGTGATGAAGAAGAAGAGTGGTCAAGTGCTGAAGAGGACACTGGACCGAAGCCTCCATCTCAGTGGTGGGCTACAACATCAAGCTGGGAACAGTACAAGAAAAGGGTCACAAAAGAATTAGAGGAAGACAAAGAAGTCGAAAAGGATTCTGAATCTAGCAGCTCAGATGAAATTACTTAGTGAAGTCTTTGTCTTAGACTTCGGCTCTGGTGCTTATCTGATAGTGATATTCTGATGTCATGTAAAAGTTATCCCTTTCCCAACTTTGTACATATTTTGTAATAAACTTCTCAAGATTTGCAATTCACCATGTCTTAATCATGATTATTCTGTTGTGCATGTGATGTTCTGAGATTTCCATGTTGCCCATGACTCAAGGCTTTGGAACTCAAAAGAGTACCGTAATGTGTAGTGCCAGTGGGTACTGGTGGTACTCTTAGTGTGTTGCAACATTTCAGAATGTGGCCTTTTTGTACTCGGTTGATATTGCACACTTGTCTGTGTGTTAAGTGTCGAAATACCCATGTGAAATGTCACTCTACCGGTATTATGTTCTGTTGTTCTATTACAGATGTTTGAACTTCATTCTTTCTTGCATGTGTGGAATCCAATTTACAGAAAGGTGTGAAAAGACATGAAAGTCCATTTTCTGTTCAATTTCAGAAATGTATCACTAAAACTGTCTACATGTGTGTCAGACTATTGATCAAGGAATTTAATTCATATTCCATTTATATTTGTGCAATTGAAATGGGACATGTTTCAACATCCTCTTGGCGGGGGGGGGGGGGGGGGGGNTGTGTCCTTTTAAAACCAACAGAAGGAATAAGTGTTATCCGTAGAGAATTTATTTTCAAACCATCAAATAATAGTTGTACAATAAATGGTAAGGAAAAGTCTCTGGATTATAAATCTAAACGCCATAGTAACTTTCGAAAAAGATCAGCCTTCCATTATGCATACATGTATTAACAAAAATTCATAAGCTCACTTATAAATTTTTGGTATGATGGATCAAATGTAGGGCTGCCAAGGTCCTAAAATGTTGTGGACACCATTTGGCTACAATACCAATTCCAGTTGATGATTGATCAATCTGTTGATGATGGCGATACACATGAAGACATGGCTATAAAAACCGAATGATGTTTTGTAGTTAAAGGCATGTGTAGCCAAATGGGATACTGCATCCCAGACGAAAAAATGATACACGTAAAAAATGCTTTTAAAAAACAAATGGTTTGGGGGTCTATCCCATATACAAAGTGCAAAATGTAAAGCTAAAAGCAAATACCACTTCAAATTTTACGTCACAATAATTGCATAACGGTATACATTTTGAACAATTACAAAAGAACTGTGCTGTCGCGTTCAGTAATAGTGAGGTTTCGCAAGCGCCCGGTTAGGCCCAACGACAACGTTTATCTATTGTGTGGGTGTACCCAAACAATAGATAAACGTTGTATGGCCTAACCGGGCGCTTGCGAAACCTCGCTAATATCTTGTCTGCCAGGTGAAAAGGAAATTCAGGATTAGGCCTATGCCTTCAACATTGGAGCAGCTGGAGTCTGCAAAATACATGTAGTTCTTTCGTCAGTTATTATTTAGCAATATAGATGGCCTCTCTCTATGGGTTTTAAGGACGCCAGTGACTGACACAGGCCGACAATACCAATAAGAGTCAATCTCTCTCGGCCTAAATTGGAGATTTAGGTTCATTTTGACCTTGTCCACATAGGCCTACTAGGCCGAGTGAATCAAATGGCTGTGAGATTGCTGCTTCGATTGTCTGTCCTTTCTTTTTGCACACCTATTGCATGCAGTGTGAAAATTTCCTTTCATGTTTCAGTGCATAGGCGTACCAATCGTTATTTCACTGTAGAACTCCAACATGCCTGGGAAATTTGCACAAAAAATACGTGAAAACCAGAACACATGATGAATTGAAGAAATGACAAAAATTCATGAAATACAAGTAAGCTTCATTGCTGAAGAATTGTAATGATGATGAAGATGAATGATTTTGACCGCCGAGGGTTCCGGCATGTGCCAACGATGACCATGATTTTTAATGTTGATTGAGATGATGTAGTGCCTATACTAATGGGATCTTTGTTGACAGCGTATCTTATGAACGTTTTGTGGTGGGTCGTTGCTGGTGATGATGGTTATGGCAATGGCAATGAGTGACTATGTTGATGATGTTGACGACGATGATGAAAATGTTAATGATTATGTTGTCTACTACATGTAGGTTCCTTGACTCAAACATCTTGAATGTTTGAGTCAAGGAACCTACATTGAGTGAACATAACCATCTTGAAGATGTTTGGAGTCAAGGAACCTACATTGAGTGAACTTAACCATCGTGAAGATGTTTGAAGTCAAGGAACCTACATTGAGTGAACTTAACCATCTTGAAGATGTTTGAGTCAAGGAACCTACATTGAGTGAACTTAACCATCTTGAAGATGTTTGAGTCAAGGAACCTACATTGAGTGAACTTAACCATCTTGAAGATGTTTGAGTCAAGGAACCTACATTGAGTGAACTTAACCATCTTGAAGATGTTTGAGTCAAGGAACCTACATTGAGTGAACTTAACCGTCAGAACGCCATTCAATTCCTTGTCTCTGCTTCAGTATAATGTAAAAACGTTATTTCTCTGAACTCTCACAATATTTTCATTGAGCAGTTCATAATGAAAAGGGTGACAGTGAGAAGGGGACTGGGAATATTGAATGATCAAGGTGATGATGATGGTAACCAAATGATGATGATTAACAAATGTTGATGAAGATGATGAAAAAATGGTGATTAACAAATGATGATGACACTGACGGCGATCAAGCCAGTGATGATAATGCTGTTTGTGTTGAAGAGATGGATACATTACCAGTGAAACAAATTTTCTTGGGTGACGAAAAACGTGACTGTCTACGTTTACTTTGCCAATCTTTTGTCAACTAGGGTCTTCAGTGTAGAAGTAGGTCGTACGCGCAGACCACCAAACAGATAGGCTTATTCGAACCTGTCAAAATTTCCTGACAGCATGTAAAAAATTTTGGGAGTGATGGGAAATTTCCCTGGCCAAGCCTAAGGCTTGCATCTAGCAGGATCAGACTAAAGGCGCTCCTCCACGTGAGAGTTGGCTCTCTATGGGCAACTCGGTCGTGAAATTATGGGCAGGCGTTTGGGACATTGGTCTTAGGAAACAATGGTGAATTGCCTATTGAGAGCCATACTCGCGTGAGAAAACTCTCACGTGAAGCTCTAACGCTATAAAGCATATCTAATACTTGTAACATTTTGAGTCTTTGGTTCGTCTGCTACTAGATGGCTTCCGATGGCTTGGCCTCGGTGATTGTCAATCGTGCAGGATCATGTGATCATCGGTGAACTGTCCTCTTGCGGAAGTCTTGGCGATGGACTGCTGGTAACTGTGGACTTGCTTCTCGAGGGCGTAGTTCTCGGCTTGGAGGGCGAGGAGCTCGCGTCTGGAAGACATAAATTCCATATATATAAAAGATCTGATAGTAAAAGGTCTTTTCTAGAGTTTCAGATTGTAAAGTTCCAGCCTGAAGAAGACCCCGGTTGGGGTCGAAAATTTGCAAATTTCTGGGAATTGACTTTATATTTATCATCAGAGTAAAAGGAAAATAACATTTTGCAATCAAATATGTTTGATCCGTGCAATGGGTTGCTCGCATTGAACTCTGGGCTCCTTCTTGCCATTTAGGTCCCTGTTCCGCGGTGTTTGGATATCTCCTTGTGACCGTGGACGACCCTGTAAATTGGGTCTTTGGAGCATCGGGGGACAGCGCTTCCATATTTCAAGGATTTCTTTCTATCAACCTTTCTTTCCATCACGCGGGAACGTGATCGAGGCTGTCAAGGTTTACAGTTACTTTGTGACGAATCTGCCGCAAAGGAATCACTCTGGATTTTCCCAGCTCCTTCCACCCAATTGTCCCGAGATTTGACATTCGCCACCAGCGGTGACTAGTCCTTTCCCCATCCAGATTAAAACGCTCAGACGTCAAGACACCCGCCTAATTCATCTCACTTGATTGATTCCGGGATAAACGGGTATTTCTGGGATTTGTTTCCCCGGTGAGCTGGGTATTTGTCATTTGAAACGGATGGTTTAATTTGTCACGACGAATCAAAACGCTTGCTGTCAATCTTTCGGCTGTGGGCTTTGGCTCGGCGGATTGGGTGCCTTGAGCTGTGGGTCATACTTCGGGAGAATATCATGACATACTACGTTTCGAAACTATTACATAGAAGTGTACGGTATACGAAAACGCCGGTTAACAATGGCTTCACGGTCGTGAATCCATTTGAAGCCTTTGTTAACTGGCGTTTTCGTATACCGTATACTTCTATGTAATAGGGGCCTTATGTATACGGTACTACAAAAAGTGGTGCAGATTAGTTAACCCAGGTTTACCAGAGGAGAAAGTCCTCAATATAAAGGCCATGCATTGTCAACTACTAGTATTACGATCAGGGTTTTAACCTTGACCGTATTCGGATTCGTGCAGATTATAGTTAAGCCAGGTTTACCAGAGGAGAAAGTCCTCAAATCAAAGGCCATACATGCATTCTCAACGATTACGGTCAGGGTTTAACCCTTACCGTAATCGTATAGTGACATAATCCTTCACAAAGGCTTAATCCACTAGGACAAAGCACCCGAACTTTGATGATTACGGGGGAACCTTCTCCGTGTTCACCCGACTCGGTCACCTCCGGGGCCGTTTGGTTCCCGATTGGAATCGCTCCTTCAAATGACATTAGGCGGTGTTTCTGGTTTCCGAGGCAAGCCTCATTGTCTATACCCTGCAATAGTCGTGTCATCTCTCAAAATTCTGCATCCGCCCGAGGGGACGGGGCGGGCTAGAATCGATAGCAGCAGTGGATGATTAGAAATCATCTATGCATGGCAAGCGTACTAATTCTTAAGATCAACACCACGGAGGGATGATCAAAAGGGGCAAAACTAGTAGACTGTAGAATCATCGTTGTCGTAGGGACGCGGACAGCGATTTGACGAAATGCAGAGTACAAGGGAATGAATCTTCAGGTGTTGTCGAGTCTGTAATTTCAGGTGGGCCCAAATTCGGAGTGACAGGAATCTCAAGTCCCCTTCGAATCTAAGGGCTGTATGCACCAACGAAGATTATCTTGAACTCGGGTTGCGCCACAGCTTGTCAATTGTTCAGGTTTGCCAGGGCATGATGTGACAATGGAAAAGTTTTGGCTCAACCTGAGTTCAAGATAATCTTCGTTTGGTTGCATACGGCCCTAAGTTTAGTTTTATTGTTCAACGAGGATTAGAATTACGACAATACAAACCACACCATTCGAATACACCCTGCTTACATAAGCAGAACCCGGACTTCCATCACGTTCCCTGCCGCTCCCTAGGCCTGGCCGTATGCAGCAAACGAAGATTATCTTGAACTCAGGTTGAGCCACAACTTTTCCATTGTCACATCATGCCCTGGCAAACCTGAACAATTGAAAAGTTGTGGCTCAACCTGAGTTTAAGATAATCTTCGTTTGGTGCATACGGCCCATAGTTGACGAGTGCGAGAGGCGGAGCATTTGCGTGTAGACCCCGATGATTCAAAATCTAGCACGACCATTTAATGGTCGTGCTAGAGGTAGGCATATGTGATTACCTACTTCATTTGATGTTTGTGAAGTCTGGTGATATCGTCAAGGCGATGGTAGGCATCGTGGAGAAGAAGGTGAGAGTCCAACCACTCGATCTGTAGCGTCATCTTCCTGGTACCTTCATCCAAATAAACAGATTCTGGGCCGTTCACCTGCAATGATAGAATGGGTTGGGTGAGTAGTTGAGTAGTAACTTCCCGAGTAACTTCAGCAAGATTTCGTGATCGCTCCATGTTGACCCTCCTGATTGGGTGAACCCACTATGTGCGCCATGCTGCGGACCCTCCTGATTGGCTGCGATCCTAGCCACGCGCTCCATGGTTCCTTCTGATTGGGTGCGACCCTAGACAGCCATAACCTTCCCTGTTGACCCTTTTGATAGGGTGAGATCCCAGCACACCCAAGCACCAATGGTTAACGTTGTATTGTCATCAGGTCTTTCGAAGAGCAATCAGAACCCGTTCTTGTGTCAACATAAGCTGGTGTTGATTGCTTTCAGAAGAAATCTCTTTCACCTGGGAATCAACAAGCGTTGCGTGATGGCTCATGGTTGTCGTTGGACATTCTCCCACCGCAGGGGTTTTCACCTGGTTCCTCACTGCAGGCGTACGAAGAGGAGCGAGACCGAAGCCCTGCTGTGGGAGGATGTCTTTGGAAGTCCCTGGGACGGGATCAAAAAAGGTTCAATAGGCGAATGATCCCTGGTCAAATCATTCGCGAGTGTGGTAATGATGCACTATTGATAGAAAGCAGACAAATTTGGGCCAATTCTGCCGAATCTCGTCTCAAGGGAACCGATGTTTGTCTCTCCCTCTACCGCGCGTGCATCCCATGGGTGCGAGATCATCTGATAGACATGGATTTGAAAGAAACCATGAATATTACATTTCCTTGTCCAATATCCCGTAATGAGCCTGATAGAAAATCTTGGAGGAGAGAATTAAGTATTCAGTTGATAGAAAGGATTGTGCAGCACCCATGTCCTTTCGCTGATGACCGTAACTTACTCTGGGCTGTCAGAGTGGCGCAGTGGAAACATGACGTCTGTCTCCTCGAAGTTTTCCGGGTGCGATCCGCGTCGGACCATGGTTTGTCTCCAGTGTTGAAATCCTTATGCCCGCTGTACACGATCAAATGTTTCATCCAATTTTCTGAATATGCTCAATAAAGGCCTACATGCGGGTTTATACACTGAAGCCCCAATAGTCCCGGAATCTGAATTTCCAAAAAATTGGATGAAAAATTTGATCGTGTACAGCGGGCATTAGTCAATTCAGAACTCGTCTGTATGCACCAATAAAGGATTAAATTTTGGCCCAATTGTGATTAAACTAACTTCAGATTACGTTATCCGAAGTTGAACCTGCACCAACCTAAACCTAAACCTAAACCTAAACCTAAATTTAATCCACTTGTATTCCGAGTTAAACCAGATTTCGTAACTTAATTGGCTATTGTCAAAAATAGTATAGGTATTGTATAGGTAATCGGAAGTTTACCTTCATTGGTGCATACGGGCCACGGGAACAAGGCAGAGTTCCTAATCTGTCATGTCAGCTGGAACACAAATTACAATACAGTTCTCTTCTAGCCAGAGAGTGACGGTCCATTGAGATCCCTTGTTGAAATTACCATTAACCATCTGCCTATCGAATTTCTTCGACCATAATGATCTCTGTCGTGTGTCACGTTTCCATCTGAGCCCACACGAAAGTGGCGAAGCATTCCAATTGCTGCGTTTGCTTTCTTGTGTATAAAACTTCGATCCGTGGAAATCGACATCCGATTCTTAATGAAATTCCATTCTTTCTTCTCGTGACTGGCACAAAAGCTTTCATCCGCCATCAGCCAAGGGGAGCTTGTTACCTCGTACTTTTCTCTTTCATCTCTGCCGAGCTCAAATGATTTCGTGTTGGTGACTTCTTTAAGATATCCATTCTTCCCCAGTGGGTGTCTTTTGATAGAAAACGTGTCTAGTGGTTGTATACTTTATCAGCCAGAAGCAAGACGTAAAATGTGCCTTGTATTTTGCCGGTTGGGATTTGGTGCCATGCCAGGCATATCGCAGCACATCAGAGGCCTGATTCACAAAGCCCTCTTAGCGTACGTGTGATCTCAGCACTGCCTGTACCTCTATTGTCAGCAAGTCGACGAACAATAGATACGGGCAGTGCTAAGATCATACGTACGCTAAGAGGGCTTTGTGAATAAGGCGCTGGTTGCACAAAAGTTAAAAAGACAAAAGTCTGTTAATTTAACTTTTCCTGTTAAAAATCCCTATTGGTGTTAACTTACAAAACTAACATTTTGGGATAAGTTAACGCCAAGATAAACTAACAGTGATTTTTGTAGGCTACGTGGGTAGTTTGAGATTTACATCAGCGGGTGTCATCTCTGAGCCAGTGGGGTCGAGGACAAGCGGTAGCCTACTCCGCCATTCGAGAGTACGACAAATGCAGACACCAGTTGCTAAATCAGCGTTTCGGTTTCTATTCTGTATGGTCTTCACTGAGGAGGTGACGCCAGCCTCAATGGTTGAGATCTCATGCTAGCAACGTAGCGTCTGAACGTTAATAATTGAGCAACCGGTGGCATCGATGGCTGAACGTTTTGCAAATAGAGAACATGCTATTCATGACTCGAACCGCTCTTTTCACTCTCGCAGATTTCACGATCGAATCTACCTGGTCTGGAAAAAATTTCATATTGATCGTCGTCTGCTGTCGTAAAAAACGAACGTCGCGAATGCCTCGGCGAACAGCGACGGGTGAGAATCGTTATCAGAGGATACAAGTAACATGTTTTTCATGAATAATGATTTGTTGTCGTTGAGAACCGCGGGGGAACCAGTCGCAATTGTATCGAAACATCGTGTCAGTTCGCCTCGCCATGGTAATCACGATGATACGGCGTGTTATGAATGTTGGCTTGTTGAGGGAGAGAGATTTTAAGTGGATGCCCTCGCTCACCTCCATTATTACTAGATTTATGATAATGCTACCGGTACCGTATACATTGATAAAACGCTGTGAAAGTCACGGTGTGTTTGATTTAATGAAATGGACAAAAGTCCACTTAAGTACGAAACCACGATAAATTGACGTTAGTTCGATGAATTGCAATATGAATGTCATCCCTTGACAAAGCAACCTCAATCAGAATCTATACGCTCGATGCTAGATGAGATTTCAAAATTGGATTCCATCTCAAAGCCCACTTCATTAGACTTTCGATTACGGGTCCCTTATAGTCTCTGCCGCGCTTTTTATTGAACTGACGTTCCATGGCATGCGATCAGAACATCGGTATCTACCTCTGACAGACTGATTGACAAACACTAGCGGAATTGCAGTGTGAGAGAAGATAGGGATGAATGTTCAGCACACAGAGTATCTAAAAGAAGTCGATTGAACGGCGGGTCCGTCAAGTCAGAGTTGGTGCTGAGGCGGTTTTCTGTCTTCGTGACGTATTAACCTTTCATGCACAAGGCATGTACTGCTGGTCTTCAATCCACTTGGCTGGAACGAAACTGAAGAAGGAAAGTTCGAGCACACAAAGACCGGTTCATACTTCCTCGCCGACCAGTACGCGGAACGGAAAATGCTTTGTTTGGAAAAAGCGTGGCGTGAAATGACCGTATTACCAATCCATACCTTGGTCAGCGAGGAAGTATAAATTGGCCTCACGGGCTGGAAACAGCAACGCTACAGCTGCTGTCCGAGCTTGCTGTAGAAGGCGGCTTGCACGGCTATCCTCGGGGAACCCCGGCAATAGTTGAAGAACGTCCATGTTTCCCCCGTTTGTTTTTTCGTACTTTACAGATTACGTTTGCTTTTCACACGCTTCGTGTCGCTAAGCGCTAACACCATCACTTCCGGCATCGCCGGATCCAACATTTCAACTGAATAGTGTTTTTGACTTGTAGTTATCGATCTTGGATACCATCAATTATGGGGCATCTCGTAACAATCTGTCAGGTATCATTTAACGCTCATACTATGTTTAAACACATACAAAATGTTCATACTAGCATAAACGACGTTAATACACCGCTAGGCGATAATTAAATATTTGCCAAATTTCATTTTGTGCAGGTTTTTTCAACGTTAGCGTCAGGAACGGAGGAAATGGCTTTGGGATTGGTTTGGGCGTGTACATTGGGGCATGCGCGGGGAGTTTGTACCCTGAACCAGATTCCAATATGATGTCCACCCTGTAGCGTGGCATTATCCACCAAATAGCTTAGTGGCCAATTGATTACCGAGGGGAATATGGAGCCATGTTCGAGCAGATTGGAACAGCATCAGCTGCACGTTCGTTCAGCTGATGGAGAGAATAAATGGTCCCCCGAAACCCCGAGATGGAATTCGCATTACGCACTAACCACATTTGGTTCTTCATTTCCGCTTTCCCTTGTACCTTCATGGACGGCAGTGATATAAGAATTGCCAATAGTCTGTAATCAAAAAGAGGTAATGCGCCGTATTTCGCGTTTTGGTGGAGCAGGGACGATGAGATTGTTGAAGAAAACAATGATAGAATCTAATTTTAAAAGGAATTACATTTAGGTACCGTACCAAAAAATGCATCCCACTTTTTTGGATGCTTGCCCTCGCCTTCTGAAAAGTGCAGTGAAGTGGGTGATCCACTGTTGCGATTTCGGCTTGAGACGGGGTTGCGTTCCCTTGCGGTTACCTTATATGGCAATCGGAAGTCCTTATAAGGTAATCGCAAGGGAACGCAACCCCGTCTCAAGCCGAAATCGCAACAGTGGATCACCCGCTTGACGTTTGCGATGCCGTGATTGGTCCTCGTAACAAGGACTATTGGCTCCCGAGATTCGTCAGCACAGTAAGCACCGAGTCTCGATCTCACAATTGGCGTTGTGGTGAATTGCACCATGGTTAGCTGTAAAAACCATGCATCGGCTTCTTCTGTGCTGAATGTTGTGCGAATGATCAGGATTTTCTCTGTTTCTGCATGTATGCCCCTCCCTTTCCTTCTAATTTAACCAGTCACAGTGTCTCGATCTCGTATCAGATGCTGGAGGTCCCACGTCAGCACTCAAATTAACCACGACACCATCGTATGATCAAGTCTCTCACACTCACGTTCCTTTCCCATTCACCATCACTAAAACAGCGCCCCCCAAGATCAATAAGTTCAGGTTTGGCACCGTTCATACGTTCAAAACAGCTCTCGAGTTCCTCGTAACATGACCGACATGCCAATTGTAACCCCGCAGCTACAGGTGGCTGATAACTCTGATTGGTTGTTATGACTCCATTGGGACGAACAGGAAAGGCAGTGCCTCTGTGGGATCACTCTACATCGCGAGATAATAAGGTAGTTGACATCAACACCTTATCATTCCAGTCAGACGGTGTATTGGTTCCTGGACGGACTACTTTCCGAGATTTTCCCGTTGGTGGTTGTGAGAAGGAAGGAAGCGAACGCAGCTGGCAGTTTCACCGTCGAATGCAGACCGAACTATAAACTGATAAAACTGTCGGGGTTTTGAAAGGGATTTCTTTGAAAGCGACCAAATGGAAAACTGATAGTTGAAACCTTCCGAAAAATTGGCAACTTAAAAGTACTTTTTCTGATAAGTGGTCTCTTGTTGGAAGTTATATCCCAGCGGTTTTCAAAATGCTGAATAATGAGGAAGAAATGTGATATGAAAATCCATAGAAATCATGAATAATTTGAATTGCGTGTTATAATTTGTGTAATTCAAGCGAGTCGTTAAAAGCATCCATTCATTATTCACCACATTTACTTGTAAGTTTTGTGGAAAAATGCACAGAGACAGTTTTGCCGTCAATGACGTGGTGCTCTTTCAATGTTTTCCTGCAGAGAAGTAGTGTTCTCTGATATGTGACGGCCTAATCTCATTGTCCAGGCCCCTATTTTAGGGTAATTGGCGGCCATCTTGGATTTCAATACCCTTGGTAATGGGAGAGTTATGTAACCTATCCCAGTGGATTTCTTCACCCCTAAAACCTAGGATGGACTCCAAAACCATCACTCTACGCCAAACGGTTCTCGAGTTATGGCCATTTTAGGGTAATTGGCGGCCATCTTGGTGGCCATCTTGAAAAAGGGACCTTCCCGGAAGTCATCTTGGAAGACTTTCAGTAGGCCTACGCTTCCAATTTTGTTGAAATCACACTTTGAATATTTTTTTTCTGATTATACCTTCTAGACTATCACCCGAAGGATCCCAAGTCAGCTGCAATCGTCAATGACACCCGTTAATGCCATACCGGGCAAATCGTCTGCTTACGCCGACTGAACAACAGGCCCCAGACGTACAAGGTTGATTTCTTTCACCGCCGGGAGATAATGGTAATCCAATATACCACATCGATTTTGATCCTTTTTCTGTGGTCCATTGCCAGATGGATGGTTTTCTCCGATAGTGGACGGACAAAAGCAACATTATCCCTGTCGCCTTTCATCAGAACAGGTAGCCAACCGATTTGAGCCGATCCAAAAACCGCCGCGATCGTAGCGCCATGTTTGATGTGATTGTTATAGGTGTAGCCTAGTTCTCATGGTAACGCTCCTCTGTCTTTGTAAGTTGAATTACATGACGGATTACCAAATCTCCATTAGGCTACCATGATTGATATTGCATTATGTACTCACGACTCACGAACATGGAATTCCCATATCAAAATGTTGTCTGGAAAATAGGTTTACCACATTTCAGTGCCCCGGCGGTGTTCCAGACTCGTTACTTTCGTTCTCGATCGGGCCATATTGTTCAGATCTCACAGGTTTTTTCACTCCGACAGCAGCATTTTGCTACAAGTCATTTTTGGCCACCCACCAACTCGATCCTACAAGAACACCCCAAACTAAGCCGGAGTGAAAAGATTCTTTAGTTTTCGGTGTACTGTGTATGCGTCGTGCATGCATGCAGATAAGGACGCCCAGGAGGCCTGTCGAGTGCCTAATCGTGGGACGAAGGCTGACCCTAACAATGACCTTTCCCATCAGCCAATCATTCTACTCCTTAGTGAGTAACAGGTCTTCTGATTGGTTCCCACGATTAGGCACTCACCAGTGGGGCCAGTAAACAATCAGCTCAAAGCCTTGTAACAATGAATGCCATTGTTCACGCCCTCAGTGATCGGGCCAATCGGTGCTGACTTTGAACGGCCCAATCAGCGTCCAGGAGTAGGACAGCAGGGTAATTATCTTTTCCTGTATAATGGACAGGTCATTCGTAAACGTACCTGTTATCGTTAGAAGGTGAACAACAATAAATCACGACCAGGCCAGGAAACGTGTCTCCTGGACTTCGATAAATCACTGGACGCATCACAAGAGAGCAAAAGACAGGTATTAATTCAACGAATTAGATCGATCACCCCGATGTCCTCTTCCCCATAATCTTCGATTATTTGTATGCGTTTCGTATCATTTGATCGGTTTGTCAGGAAAAACATCCCCGGGTTCGATTACTGCGTTTGTGAATGTGGGAGTACCTTGATGAAGAGGAAGCAGAACGCGGAGGTGTAGCTTCAAGCAACAAGGATCGCACGCAGGGAGGATCAAGCGAAAAGTAATTATCTGCTGTCTCATCGTAAGCACATGTCCTAGTTTTTTGTTGCTGACGCTCTGAAATGTGCCTCAGGACGAAGTGGTTAACACACTTGGAGCGCAGACCCACAAAATATCCAGTAAGGGTCGAATGCCCAAACCGGAAACAGGAACACCGTGGTTTTTTGACACCCATTTGAGGACAGGTACATGTTGTTACAATGTGGACAGCTGAAGACATACAAGAGTATTAGGTATAAATGACGATAGGTGTGGTGTCCTACCTCGAGTTCATTCAACTTGTTAAGTACTTTAAATGGAACAAGAATGAAGTACCCAATAGAACAGGTCTGGACGTTAACGATCGCCTAAAATGATAGGAAATCAGAATTTAGTTCAGTTTCCATTTCTAGATTAGACATCCCTAAAAACGCAATGCGACCGTCTGAGCATCTTGCAAGCAGGAACTTTGATCGATTCAAGTTCGGATCATCCTCCCATAGCAGGGTTTTGGTCTCGCTCTTCTTCAGACGCTCGCGTACAATGTGTGAACGGATGAAGAGAAGCGAGGTAAAAACCCCTGCGATGGGAGGATAAATTTTAAACACGCGGCGCGGCAACAGGTGCTCATGGGCAATTACCGTTTTTCAGCAAAGAAATTGAGAAAGAAAACCTATTTGACGCAGATGGGGATTATGTGGCGTAGACAAATGCAATGTCACCGAATGGAACAGCAAGTCGGAGTGTTATACGAATTGGTTTTTCAGACCTGTTCAATGTTTTATGCTCCCCTGGCCATTTGTTGCTGCTGATCTGATTAACCACTTGGAGCTCTCAGACACGGAATCTCGTCCTCGCCGGCTCTTAATGAGGCTGGGCTAGACGCAAGGGACAGGACAGCGATACCAAGTTAATGGAATGTTCTGACCTCTGAACGCAGAAGCAGAGGCAATTCGCTCACTTATCAGCCGAGGAGTGCCATCTTCAGAAAAGCAGTGGGGACAATGGCAACAGCCACGTTGGTTAAAACGGCAGGACCCCAAACACAACGCATTTACTGAATGACGTAAAATTGCTGTTGGGGTTTCTCATGGGATTATTGTCATTAACCTGGCCAGGGACAATAGTATTCACAAAGCCGTCGTGATTGTGGGACCTTATTCACGAAGTTGTGCGCAAACTATTGTCCTTTTGCGGGCAACCTATCAGCCTGTCAAAAGATTTGCGTACCCTTAAAGTTACGGGAGGCGTGTGATTTGATCCCTGAACAATAGGTCGCCCGCAAATGAACAATAGTTTGCCATACCGTAAACTTAGGAGAGCTTCGTGAATAAGGTCCCTGTGTTTTATTCTGTTCATTGTTGCCCCGCTTGTATGCATCCAAATCAGGTCCGAGTCCCTAAGCCCAACAGTTACCCATCTCCAGCGTTCAGGATTACTCCAGGGGATTCGCATATTTCTGTTCGATTTAGCCGCCAACTCAACCGTGGGAATTCTTCCACCAAACTTTCTACAAGTATCCAAGACAGAGCACCACATTGAGATGCATGTCCCGCGGACCGGAAGGTTCGCCAAGCCCCATTGATTTTTTGGCAAAGTAAACCTGTCACTGCAGTCGTGAGCTGTCCTCGGCTCATATTGATCACCCTCGTAGTTCGTGGATTTTGTTTGCATAAGACACCCACAATCTAAAACCGGCAACAAGAACCGACTCTCAAGAGTCAAGAAATACATTTGTGCAGCATGTTGACGGAGAGAGATGGGAAAAGTACCTACATACATTTGAGTGACAATACACACCACGTATCATATATCATATATTTATGCTAATATTCCACGTTTTTAATACTTGTCCGAGTTGCATTTATCGGAGAGACGTAAAGGAAACGTCCCCCATCAAGAAGGCGCTAGGATTCAGCATTTTATTTAAATGTTTGCTTCTGTTGAATAAGTCGGTTCTTGTTCTACCTCTGGTCGATAGATCTTTCAGAGGATCGAGACGTGAACGGCAAGGTCCACCAAGAAGGCACTTCTAGACGATAGTCCCAGCACCAGTGACTTTTCTGAAAGTGCAAGAAGGCTAAATGTATCATCGCTTGATGAAATTTCAAGCCCAAGTTGACAGCCAGTGCATGTAAATATCTTTTTATTCATTTACATAAAGTCCATTTTGCCAATATCTACACAACTGAGAATCCAAAGACGTTTTCTATTTGACACCAACAGTTTGCTGGTTTGAGTCGATAGAAGCAGTTTTTCCCAAACCCTTGGAATCTCAAGTAGCATTGAGAGCAACTACTCCGATGGTTTGGATGGCGTTTAGTTATTGTATTACAAGTTCGTTGCCAACAAGGTTGGGAATTTATTTCATAATTTTATCAGGCTGATTGAGATGTAGCTGATGTAACCCATCTTAGATCACAATCACGATCGGCATCTAACCGTCATGTTCATTGCATCATTGACACATTCCGGGAATGTTTCCTCGTGCTTTCGAAGAAGATGACGCCTATCCATCATCAAGGAAGTCGAGATGATTGCTCACGTCACGGTATTATTAAATCACGCGCGATTTAATGTCGTGATGTCATGGAGGCCATCTTGTTTTTCACCGATCAGCGTGCCCATCCTCAGACGACATCGGGATATCAGGCTCGTCATGTTGTGCCGACGAAGAAGAACAAACTTTGTTCAATTACACCTTCTCTTCCGGGAAATCTGTCAACCAAATCACGTTTGCTGTCACAATATTTTCTCTTAATAACTTCTCCCGTCGGGAAATCCACCTCGGCGATCCTGGTGCCTGAGCTGGCATTCCTCAGCAGTGTTGTCAGCACGAGTTGGTTATACCTTCTCTTGGCGTCTCTGGTGGCATAAAAATTGCTTCTCGGGAAAAGACCGCTGAGGAATCACAATCACGATCGGCATCTAACCGTCATGTTCATTGCATCATTGACACATTCCGGGAATGTTTCCTCGTGCTTTCGAAGAAGATGACGCCGATCCATCATCAAGGAAGTCGAGATGATTGCTCACGTCACGGTGATATTAAATCACGCGCGATTTAATGTCGTGTGATGTCATGGAGGCCATCTTGTTTTTCACCCATCATCGTGCCCATCCTCACTACACGGCCGCCTCGGAATGTTGGCCCGTCATGTCTACCGACGAAGAAGAACAAACTTTGTTCAATTACACCTTCTCTTCCGGGAAATCTGTCAACCAAATCACGTTTGCTGTCACAATATTTTCTCTTAATAACTTCTCCCGTCGGGAAATCCACCTCGGCGATCCTGGTGTCATTCCTCAGCAGTGTTGTCAGCACGAGTTGGTTCTACCTTCTCTTGGCGTCTCCGGTAGCATAAAAATTTCTTCTCGCGAAAAAGACCGCTGAGGAAGTGTCAGGTTCTTTCCCTACGGACTGCCGGGATCGTCGTCCTCGGCAACAACTACAGCAGCACACTGCATTCTACACAAATATCCTTGTATTAGGTGTGTCGGCACAAGCAGCACTTCCCGCGGAACATCAGGTGCAGTAATGGGCGTCACCCTTCTAAGCATATTCTCTTGCCAAGGGAGTAGAGCTGAAGGCAAACGGCTCTTTTCGGATTAGCCAATAACAAGGGCGATAACATGCCTTGGACTTAGTTGGCGAATCACCGGTCTCGTCTGTTTGGTCATCGGTTGGACGATGGGACAAGCTTGGTCCTCTCAACAATTCTCCGGTGTACGAACCTCCTATCCGAGACCTCTGTATCCGAAGTACATAATAAACCCGGCATCCTGTTCCGACATAATAGCCAAATAGTCAATTAGTTCATCATCAGCCGAGATGTTAAAAAGGATGGCCAGAGGCAGATCCTTCTCCAATTCCCATTACGCCGAGTGAGTGTCTGGCGGCCAAGCGATCCAACCGGGCCAGAAACCACGTAATAATTGCCAGGCATCGAGCAATGTGCCACGGTTATTGGATCTAAGAAGTTCACAAATGCGGTTAGTATGCTCAGCATCACGTCCCTTGTGGGTGTACCCGATGACTTTTCAGCATTAAAAACAATATTCCGTATTCATTATTCTAGCTCACTGATTTAAATTCATGAATAGATTTTTTAATTTCTTCGCATCTCTTCGTGTGTCTCAAGGGCCATCTCATTCGGATCCAAAAGATCCCAGTTTCTTATCAGTACCAATATTTGTCATGCCGAGCTTCGGTTCTGTTTTGGTCAGTCGCATAGCTATCTTCCCACAAACTCAACACTCGGGTATGGCGATGAGTCCGAACACCAGGGTGCCGTGGATGACGTATAGTTTATAAGGCTTATCCTCCATTTTGTCGGTACAGCTGTCTTAGTGAGTCTGATCAGGCAAGGTAGAAATGTCTACC
>NMRB01000058.1:604841-620444 GCA_002633025.1 Notospermus geniculatus
AATCCCAACACCCCGACCAAATCTGCTAATAAGTTAGAAATTTGGCTACTTCTCTGCCTTTATTGCTGACTAAGAGGTGGAGAATGACTGTTTGGTGTGGCTCACCTCTCAAACCAACCCAGTTTAGTTGTAAAAGCCAATGAAAACAGTACTATTGTCGTCTATTCATCTATCGACGGCCCATTCTCGGGTTCGAATTTAGGTTTCGGTTTTATCATAAGCGGACCTCTGACCTCATTTGCATACGGAAATTTTACACTCGGCAATTTCCGATTGTCGTCGGCGAGATCAATGCAGATTCAATGACTTCCCATATTGTGTTACGCAGATTTTGAGGGGGACAGGTCAGACGATTTCGACAAATGGGAGTAGGCCTATTCGTTATTACATTTAGTGATCTAATTCTATCTCCCCATAGACACTAACCATTTCTGATGTTGGTTACAGTTGATCTGCAATTTTGAGCGAGAATATGGTACTAATAGTTTTCATGATGAAAAACCAAATAAATGGTAAAACATGAAACATACACTTCCAGAGAAGTCTCTTCACATATCAAAAACTTTGCAAGTCATGACAACTTCACTGTTTTCTGGATAGGCCTACTCTCCATGTCCTGGGAAGGGAGATACTTCCGATGGGCACAGATTCCCTAAATCCTTCGAACACTCCATGTCTCACCACAAACGGACACCCTATAATGTCCCACCACACACGGACACCTCTGAATCTGTGAGGTGGGACTGTTTCATTTCACCCATTGGGACACCATGGGAACCACCCAAGAAACACCGTGTCATCCTGTGTGGTGTTTTCTTGGGTGTCCCTGCGGTGTTCCTGAAGGGTGTTTCTAGGGTGAATTCATGAATATTTTTAGTAGGGCGTGGTAGCAAGAACTGTCTCGTCTGCTGCGGGCTTTACTCCCGGGAACTTTATGGTGTGAGGATCATGACGTGGGCATAGAAGACGATAGTAGGCCTCTTTGTAAAGTGTGGCTATATTGTACTTGCTCTCCTTCGGTTTTGCCACTGTGAATTACAACAAAAATGCAGCAAATTCACAGCACTTGGAGGAAGAATATGACGTCATCATTGATTATGTTGGTTCCGCGTTCTTCGGTCAGAGAGCAGCACCGTGCTCCAGGGGCAGGATTTCAGGAAAGTGTGACGGGCTGGCCCCCAGAAACTTTTCAAAAATAGGATGCCAAATACATGTATACGTTTTTCCAGGCATCTGAAGCAAAAAAACGCATCACTCTGCAGCCATAAGGGGGGGGGGAGGAGGGTGCCGGTACCCCTAAATCCGCCATACTCAGTACTCAAATCAGGTTGACCCAGACGTAAGGAGAACTAGGTCTTAGCTACCTTATAGTGTCCTCCAAATATTAGTTTGCGGTTTGAGTTATCCACCTTTACTATCAAAAAACTCCATCTTCCACCATTTTGTTCTTGGCCTACCAATAACGCGGATCCTAGAATTGGCACATGGGTTGCCCTAGTATGGGCCGATTTAGGCCTAATAGACGTTTGCTAAGCTAACCATTGGTTCCACCAAAAATAGGTATAGGCATGCGAAAAGTGTACAACTAAATTTTCACCAAAAAGCCCTCTTTTGATGAATAGTAAAAGCGCTATACAGAGCTTAGAAAACGTGGCTTTTTGGTGAATTGTACATTTTTCGCACGCCTATATTTGTGGTGGAATCAATGGTTAGCTTAGCAATCGACCCTATGCCCACGCGGGCGTTCTGTACGGTGACTTGACAGAACAAGGGATAATTTCTTCTTCTTGTAGTAGGCACAACTAGGGACAAGTCTCATCACCACGGCCCACAAGCTTGATACCGTACCCCCCGACTGGTGTACTGTACATCTGCCCGTGTTTCCGTAAGTCAGTGTTTCCCCTTAGGCCTAATATTTGGGAAACGCTTTTGGAGAACTCGGTCCCGTTGGCCTTGGTAAGGCAAATATAATATCCTCACGGTGAAGGCATCCAACATTCTTGATGAATCTTCCCACGTACATTGTCGACAGTAGGGCCTACACACCTGTTCACTGAGGGGTAGATTAGGCCTACTTCGGCCGGATTGGGCGGGGACCGCGGAGGAGATGACGTCAATTCATTTTTAAAGTGGTTCTCCCAAGTCCTTTTTTGGTTACACTCTGATAAGTGGGACTCTGACATCGATGTTAGGTCGACACGGGCAGAAATTCGGTTCACATCTTATCGTCTGTCGGCGCTGGTGATATCCATTCAAAATTGCGCGCGTGTTGAACTCACTGGCGTTTAGCGCGGCTGTCAACTTTGGTTCAGGTGATACCCATTTCTTTGAGAATAACAACTAGAATGCTATTGGCAACTTTGCCAACAAATATCTCAGGCCTACGTATACCGTTGACGTCTTTATTCATGCATATTTGCATTTCTTTGCCCCACGCTCAGGAAACTTCATTCATATCGGGGAAAATCCCGCTCTGAGATAGGGATATACAATGTATAATGAGAGTTTGGTGACGTCATCTACCACGTGAACCATTAAATATAAATAATCGTGTGTATTGAGAGTATAGGGATGCGAAGGATTTCTTGTGAAATTCGATTTATTTCTGAACTATAGGGATCAATCATAAGGATTATGTGTTTTGATTTAAAGAAAGAGGAATCAAGGGTCGTTTTGGTGTTATCGTCTGCTGATTTTTCCCGCTCTTTTCATGTATAGTGTTGGGGTGAACTGAGAGCTGTCAGCGTTGTTAGAACGCCGTGTGTTTTGGGAGACTACAGCTCAGCTGCTGTGCAGAACAGGTTCTCGGTTCAGTTGGAAACATGGCGACCCAAATGGATGGGAAAATTGATACCAACAATTTAACAACTGTAGAATCTCCTGTGCCTAGCCCCACTGCCTCTACGTCTAGCTCCGAGGGTGCAGCGCCAGAGACTGTCCCTGATTCCCAAACTAAACCCCTGATGGAAAATGCCGAGGGGGAGGCAGAAGTGGAAGGGGAGGGGGATCAAGAAGAGGAGGGGGGTCCTTTTCAGAACCGAGATGGATTCCAAGCAAATCTGAGCACATCAGATGCAGACAGTCAGAGCAGTGCTACTAGTTCTGGATCGAGTTCAAGTGCTGGAGCACAGGTTGAGCAGGTCGCTCTGGATTTTTACAATCAGACACAGTTCGGTTTTTGCCAATCGCGGTCCAACCCTGCATCGAACCCGGCTACACCCCGGGTCTCACTGACTGGACCCAAGTACAAGCTGATACAAGATGGGGATATACAAGTGTGCCGACTTAACCATACGAGGACCATAGTTAGTAAAATCATGAATTCCAAGTACTTGCGGCGATGGGAAAGTCACCACCTACATTTGGACGAGTCGGAAATCAGATCGGCAACGGTAAGTATTGTTGTCGTTCATGTAGATGTCATCTGCAGTCGTGCATGCCGCCTGAATTTATTTGAAATGTCTGTTTTTTATGCCAGTGATTTTCCCCTGTACATGTACCACCAAAACATATTTCCCAATCATGTGACACCAAGTGAATTCCCAGACATGCCAGATGGATATGCCACTTTAATACCAAGATTATTGATTTTCCATGTTCTTTAGAATTTCCTTTTCATTTGCATAAATATGACAACCACTCCTATCCGGGATGAGAACTCCATCCTTGTTTGTTGAAATAAANGATTCGTTGATCAGTCGTTTGTATTGCATCGTGATTGTGGTTGCAGCAGATGAGAAGCCAGCTAATCGGGGAAATTATAGGCCTAGTTATCAGCAGCAAAAATCAAATTAACACACCCATTGCAGATGTTGCTTTATCGAGAAATTTTTTGCTGTGGGGCAGTTGTGTTGATTTGCTTTTCTCTCTCTGGCGGTCAGAGGATCCTGGGTTCGAATCCCACTAGGTGTGGGACTTTGGGCAAGTCTCTTTGCCTCACTGACCTCTCTCCACCCAGGTGTACACGTACCATGGCTTCCTGTCCAGTGTGACAGACCTAAAGAGCCAGGGATGATTAATTCATTGGCTCAGACTGGATTTGAACCCGGGACCTGCCACTTGCTATGCAGATGAAATAAACAAGAGGCTACCATTCCTGTTCATCTTCATCTTCATCTTGTTTTCAGCCCTCGGGATTTATGGAAAATAGCATCCCTTACTCAGCGATAGAGGAAATAAATATTGTTTCCCGATGGGATGCTGGACAGAAGTTTTGTATACGAATCACAGTTCCTGATGGATCGGTCTTATTACAGGTAAGAATGCGTTATTTGCTACCTGACATGCCTGATACTTTCAGTAGCCTCGAATGAGCAACTGGGGACTCAATGAGTTGCTCCTTCAGTTCTGAGACCCAGGGGTGGCACTTTGAGAAAATAAATTGCTGTAAATTGTCAGTTTAAAGCCTGCCACACACTGGAGCTATCTGCTGAGCAAAAAGTCACCGTTTGCTCAGCAGATAGCTCACCGAAAAATACGCGCACACGCGAGCTTTCTGCCTCGCGAGGCAAAAAACTCACCGAAATTACGCGCGGACTCTGTTGGCCATGACTACCACTGAGTACGCTGTACATTACACGTTTCCAAGGACTGTTGTTCGAAAAGACATGTCGTGGGATATTCATTTTGCCTTCTAAAGGTTGTGATCATTTGTAATCGGCAATGACAGGAAAGGGGTTTAGGTGGTTATAATGCGTGCTCACACGTTTATTTTTATAAAATCATCTTCCAAATATCGAGTGACGGCGTCAGCTCATGGCGCCCTGAGTCAATTGTGTAAAACATTGAAATCGCGTCACATTTTCCAGTGACTGTGTTTATGCATTGTACTGATTACTTGATTATTATTTTGTGATATTTCGATGAAATATTTATTCAGATATGTACAATATTGTCAGTCAAATGACAAAGGAAGAGGAAATCACCTGATTTCACAACAAGACCCTCTGAAATTTCCCTTACGAAAATGTACCACGTGTAAATGACATTACCACGTGGTAATGGGCGAATTTTACACCAAAAATATGTACTTTTACACATTTTTGGTGTAAATTTCGCCCATTACCACGTGGTAATGTCATTTACACGTGGTACATTTTCGTAAGGGTTCAGCCAAACATGTAAACTTCGGCGATAATTTTACCTCATGGACTATACATGTATTGGGGAGGTTTCGCAAGCGCCCGGTTGGGCCCTACGACGACGTTTATCCATTGTGTGGGTATACCCAAACAATAGATAAACGTCGTCGTATGGCCTAACCGGGCGCTTGCGAAACCTCCCTAATATCACTGCTGTCCACTACTGTTTTCAACCTGCAGAGATGTACATTTCAGCTATTTGTATTGTAAGGTCGTCAACCCTTTCCTCAATTGTGACTTGTGCCTATTTTGCTTTATTGGGTCACATATTTGAGCCGAGAGCTGAGTGCCAAATACAGCTTTATTATCAGCAGGAGGAAACCAGAGTCCCTGGAGAAAACCTGCTCTGTCGAAGAGAGCGCCCTCTTTATCACATTAAGAGTGGCTCCGAGTGAACCCATAACCTCAGCGTTAGGGCCGATGTTTCCACTGCACTACTGTGTCTGTGACCGACAACCAAAAAATCAACTTTTGATCACCCTCGGCAACCTAGCGCCATGGCCACCATCTCTCACAGGTTCAACCACTGACAGCAGGCATGGCGGGTGCCTGAACACCTGAGCGTACATGGGAATATCCACTGCTTACCTTCTGTCGAGAACGATCACAATTCTCCCCTCTATACAAATTTCATTGCCATGGCAACCAATCCACTACACCGAAGTCCCCAAACACTGTTTTCCTTCGATAGCTGGTCGTGGGTCTTGTGTTGTGGTATAGGATTTGACGTGGAGCTAGGAATGGTGAACGCAGACGGTATTTGTTGCTCGCTGTGACTCGGAGGACAGATTGTGGGTGATGGCAGCAACATTTTTGATTTTTTTAGAGAAATATGCCATGCTGTGCCTGTAGGTGAATAAATGAAAATAACTGGAGAAGACTCGATCATTTTGATGACATGAAAGCTGTAAATCTGATTTCCTGCACTTCGGCTGAATAAGATGGAAATTCACTTTGAGAATACCTGTAATGTCATTCTGTGGTAAAACTTGTCACGAAATCTATAATTCCTAGACATTCTCATAGAATAATCAATGCTATGATTGGTTATTAAAAGACATAAAGACACGCAATCTCATCTGATTGATTGGTTATTGGTGATCAATTGGTATTAATTGGCCACGACTTAAAAGTGACTGAATGTTGAAATGACCCGCGTGGGTTGGTTATCACTGGATGGACAGACGGATGGACAGCTGTTCCAATATCCCACTCTGTGGTAAAATTGAAGCAGTCCTATTCCTGAATTAGATCCGCTGATCAGAGATGAAATAGAAGGAAACTGGAGGCCTACAAAAAAACATTAGGAGAGCTGGGTCCATATTCATAAACATACTTAAGTCAAAGTGCGATACTTATCTTTTGTGTTGAACAAAGGATAAGTGTCATGCTTAGATTTAAGTAGCTTTATGAATATTGGCCCTGGCCTTGCTCTCACTTGCCAATGGATTGGTCTGAACCAGTGTCCAAAGGGCCTTTTCTCAATCTCACTCAAGTTACATGTACCGTACTCTCTAACATCATTCTGAGAATATCAGAAGTTCTTAGCACTCCCTCTCTTCACCACCATCCACAAATGCAGTGATGGAGGGAGCGAGCAATAAGAACCATTATTACCTCAGGATGGGCAACTTTGACATCACAAACTAACGGATGTGGCCAGTCTTTTTAACCCCTTAACTGGGTACGGCGTTCTATTACGTCATTACGAAATCCGGGAAACCCCCGAAAACACCCGAGGATCACAGCTTGCATAAGGCATAATAGTACGCCTTGCAAGGAAATGGCACGTCACGGTGTGTAGGACGTTATATCACGTCCGGAACCTGATGTGTCAAATACGTTTTTGGCAAATTTTTTAAAAGAAAAATTTGAACTAAAACAATTACACAGTTAAGAGGTTAAGGAATGAACAGTGGTCAAGAACTCACTGAGGGCTGAGTAGCACAAAGAATTTAAATCTTACGTGGAGGAGTCTCTGACCAGTGGCAATTGGCATTGGTCCAAAGAAAAGCCAAAAAATCATTATTGCCATTTCGTGTAAATTTCAGAAGCATTTTAGCCATCATTTATGAGTACAAGTACGTATGTCCCTTCCTTCAGAATGAAGGTGTTCCACAGGTGATGATGTACCTTCACATCATCTCATCATCATCAGCAATAGACATCCATCATATCCAAATCATCATTCGTTTCCATGGCAATGGAGCAAGTCCTTGTGCTCGTTCTTTTTCTCAGCATTACTCTGAAGAAGTTTCCCGATCCACTGTAGCTACCGCTTCCTCATCAGTTTCTACCACCATTTGGAAGTCTTGTCTGGACCTCCAGTGGCTGTTGATGGTGTACTTATTGAATATGCCATGTAATACTACAAGTGTGTAACGAAGCACTTCTAATTACACTAATTATAGAAATTATCTACAGGTTTTGCACTGGTGGCCCTGCCTGTGCAGGTCCACCAGGATATTCCTTCATAACCATTTATTCGTTCATATTCGTTTGGTTCGGGACACGTCCCAGCCAAACCTTGTTGTCATGTTTACAGTAGCATTGTACATGTTGTCAAGGAGAGTTGTTATGACTTGGACAGGGTTAAAACTGTATAAAAAGGGCCAGATTGAGCCAGTTGGGAGAGAGAGTTCTCAGCTCACATAGGAGTGCCTGGCTATACCCCGACCCTGTCCCGGTTGTGCTGCCTCTCCTGAGTTTGGAACATTGCACAAATAAACATATGCCAAGAAGACAAGCATGGACTTCGTGATTTGAGCTAGTCATCCCCAGAGAGAAGATCCGGACTCAGACCTTCTTGCGTTTCATTGGTGGACCGAACCCGGGTAGGGTAAGTACCAGCTTTAAGTATGACTACTAGTTGATCTTTGGGGGTAGCAACATTGCAAGGATGGCCTGTAGAGCTCCACAATCTGTCAGTACCATGCAGAAGGGTGAAGTTATTACATGGCAGTGTCTTCTGGTATATGAGGACATGGCAGGTTTGGCCACGAAATTTAAAAACAAGTGTCTGCTATGAAAATAGAATGTTTTGGTGGAACACAGTGCTGGCCAAATGATGATGTTGTCTTATTCTTTGAAAAATACGAAATTATATCTTCATTGTTGAGGTGGGAACACAAAGCCAAATGTTTAGCTTTTCCAAACCTTTTGAGGGATTCAGCTCTAGATTTTTACCATTCTTTGAGTTTTGAAACACGTGGGAATTTCATACTGTTGCAAAGGGAATTTGAAAATAGGTACAATACAACCAGTTATAATTTGTATTTGGAACGGATTTTTTATCACTCTCCACAAACTGAAGAGGAATCAGTAGAGGACTATGCCGGAAGATTTTCCTTGTTGGGACGAAGATTACAAAAATCTGAGGGGGACCAGACATTTCAATTTATTTTTGGGTTAAAAGAAGAATTAAGAAACTTTGTGGTTACGAACTCTCCTGACAATTTTCACAGAGCACTGAAATTGGCTAAGATTGCTGAATTGGCCTCACATGTAGTTCAGGAAGCTGATAAAGGGACAGAATTCTGTTTAGAAACGACAACACGTCATTTGGTAGCATCATGTGAATCCATCTTGTGTCATAGTAAATGGCAATACAACCAAAATGAAAAAGAGGGACCAAGCACAGAAACCCTAAAATGTGAACTTTCAAATGAACATGACAAGTTAAATGTTCAACATGTTGAATGTAAATTAGAAGTGGAAACTGAAAAGGCACCTACCGAAAGTATCAGGCCTACTGTTACAGATGTTGGTACAGAAATAGGTTTAAGCAGAGCACAATGTGGGGGGATAACGGAACAACTTGCAGCAAGTGAAGAATATGCCTCATCAAATTTAAAAGAAAAAGTTGAATTGGATAACGATGAATCATTAACTCAAATGGATTTTCTAAATCCAGAGGAGACAGTGAAAACAACCTCAATACCAGTGGTGCAAATTGCTGAATCTGTAGATTTGCAACCAGAGAAAGGTCACCTTTATGTCCAGATAGTATGTACAATATTTGCCTTATTGCTTGGATTAGGTATGATTGGCATACTAATTGATACACTTTGTTATGTTAAGGTAATAATTTCATGGTGTATTGGTTTCGCAACAGTGGTGACCATCAGTATAATTAAGCAGGTTATTGTTAGGCAAGGGTTAATGTACTTGAGTAATGTGATTGAATTCCTGACCCGATCAGTCCATTTTTGTACTGCCTCGTTTAGCAGATCTTGCATCGTTGACAACATGTTGAGCAGGTCTGACCCACCTGTTAATGTGGAGAGTCACTGTGAAGGTGTATCACTGTTATCCTCAGAGACAGCCAACAAGTGGTATTGTAAATTAACTGATATTCATATGATACTGACCCTATCAGTGATAAGTGATTACATAACCAGAAGCTTTGTTGGAAATATCGTGTATCATTGTAAACATGTTGTCATTTCAATGAAAGAAGCATGTACATGTACGAATCCCTTAGTTGAGACAACAACACACAACAATGTAGATAACGGAATTGAGAATTGTGAGAATATTGATTTAGTTGAGAATTGTGAGAATATTGATTTAGCTGAGAATTGTGAGAATATTGATTTAGTGGAGAATTGTGAGAATATTGATTTAGTTGAGAATTGTGAGAATATTGATTTAGCTGAGAATTGTGAAAATATTGATTTAGTTGAGAATTGTGAGAATATTGATTTAGCTGAGAATTGCGAGAATATTGATTTAGCTGAGAATTGTGATAAATGTGAGAATATTGAACTAGCTGAGAACTGTGAGAATATTGAACTAGGTGAAAATTGTGATGCAGTGTGCTGCGGAGAAAATGTTGTTTATATGTGGTTCAGTGAGATAAAGATGAGATTACTTGTGAAACATGTTGTTAATAAGAAGTTATTAAATGAATTAAATGTGAGCATAATTGTGAATTTGTTGACCAGTGTGTTGTTGCTGGTAATAGATGAGTTATTGTTGTTGTTCTCAACTTTGTGTAGTATTGCATTACCATTGTCAGTGGTGACAATATTGTTGGATTCGTATCAACTAAGCTGTGGTTTCTTTGACAAAATGAGGTTTAAGGATTACTTCAAAACTAGAAATAATAGAGAGGCAATATTTCTGACTTGCAAATCATGGATTTATGATGAACTTCAAAACAGAGTAAACTGGAATTGGGAAAGTGATGTACATGTAATAGATGATACCCCATTGTGCCCATCCAAACTGGATTTTAAAACATCAAACAAAACCAGGGAATATAAGTGCTTGGATCCTCTAAACCTAGTTAGACCTCCAGAGAAATTAGTATAATTATTGAAATTATTTGAGACCACACCATTACTTCAGACAAAATGTTTCATAGCAGTGCCACTTAATTTTGAATTTTTACTGGTAACTCCTCGTTTATGTTGCCATGTGCGGGGGAGGGTGTCATGTGAGTTACGAACCCTATCTGTTTTTGGTAAGATGGCAGAACTGCAGCAAATAGGCCACACAGAGTGAAGCTACCTCTTTTCAACTAGTCATATGCTGGTACTCCCTATACTGTTCCCTATGGTACCGTTGGTGTTGCAACCCAGACAAGATATCGAGACACGTGGATCTTCATCGGGACACAGACAAAATGTTTCATAGCAGTGCCACTTAATTTTGAATTTTTACTGGTAACTCCTCGTTTATGTTGCCATGTGCGGGGGAGGGTGTCATGTGGGTTACGAACCCTATCTGTTTTTGGTAAGATGGCAGAACTGCAGCAAATAGGCCACATAGAGTGAAGCTACCTCTTTTCAACTAGTCATATGCTGGTACTCCCTATACTGTTCCCTATGGTACCGTTCGTGTTGCAACCCAGACAAGGTGTTGAGACACGTGGATCTTCATCGGGACACAGCTATGATCAACATGTTAAGATAAGCTGATATACGAGGCCATGACATCGTCCCTCTGAAGCACTAAAGCCAGATAGATCATCTTATTACGGCAGTTTCTACTCAACGGCAGCTCTCGACCTTGATTATATGGCAGATCTCGACATCGATCATCTCATTAGACGGCAGCTCACGACCTTGATTATACGGCAGATCTCGACATCAATCATCCATTAGACGGCAGCTCACGACCTTGATTATACGGCAGATCTCGACATCAATCATCCATTAGACGGCAGCTCTCGACCTTGATTATACGGCAGTTATTGACATAAATCATCTCATCGTACGGCAGCTCTCGACATCGATTATCGGCAGTTCTCGACATCGATTACTTCTCAGCAGTTTCGTCTCCGATACGTACGTCTTGATTATCATCTGTGTTGCTGCCGTCCAGCGAGGCATCCAGTACCGTTACCTCGGCCGTTTCTGATATGGAATATAACCTTCTCTTCTCTTTTTGGCCAGTTGTGGATTGCTGTAGTCCACAACCTAAGAGTGCCGTCATACAATTTTATATTTTATCATCCATTAGTATAAATTAGAATCTGCACCGACATTTTCATCTACATGTACTTATCTTGAATTTGAACTCTTCTTCGCCACATAAGGATACAGTTGGACACTTCTCTTTACTTAGGAACGCTGAAGAACTCATACACGTTATTCGCCTATTATGAACAGTTTTAGTGGTTTGACCATCTTACTATTATCGGCCGCATAGCCTTTGGACATTTTATTTAAAATTAAATTACTAACCATTTAAGGAATTTATATATTTGGACATTTTCAATATTTGTGGCTCTTGGGATATTCCTTTCATATAATTGTTACACTCTGAATATTTGTTTCAACGGAGTTGAAATTTCTCAAAGGAGGGAGGAGTGTAACGAAGCACTTCTAACTACACTAATTATAGAAATTATCTACAGGTTTTGTACTGGTGGCCCTGCCTGTGCAGGTCCACCAGGATATTCCTTCATAACCATTTATTCATTCATATTCGTTTGGTTCGGGACACGTCCCAGCCAAACCTTGTTGTCATGTTTACAGTAGCATTGTACATGTTGTCAAGGAGAGTTGTTATGACTTGGACAGGGTTAAAACTGTATAAAAAGGGCCAGATTGAGCCAGTTGAGAGAGAGAGTTCTCAGCTCACATAGGAGTGCCTGGCTATACCCCGACCCTGTCCCGGTTGTGCTGCCTCTCCTGAGTTTTGGAACATTGCACAAATAAACATATGCCAAGAAGACAAGCTTGGACTTCGTGATTTGAGCTAGTCATCCCCAGAGAGAAGATACGGACTCAGACCTTCTTGCGTTTCATTGGTGGACCGAACCCGGGTAGGGTAAGTACCAGCGTTAAGTATGACTACTAGTTGATCTTTGGAGGTAGCAACATTGCAAGGATGGCCTGTAGAGCTCCACAATCTGTCAGTACCATGCAGAAGGGTGAAGTTATCACATGGCAGTGTCTTCTGGTATATATGAGGACATGGCAGGTTTGGCCACGAAATTTAAACACAAGTGTCTGCTATGAACATTGAATGTTTTGGTGGAACACAGTGCTGGCCAAATGATGATGTTGTCTTATTCTTAGAAAAATTTGAAACTATATCTTCACTGTCGAAGTGGGAACCCAAAGCCAAATGTTTAGCCTTTCCAAACTTTTTGAGGGATTCAGCATTAATTTTTTACCATTCTTTGACTGTTGAAACATGTGGGAATTTCATACTGTTGCAAAGGGAATTTGAGAATAGGTACAATACAACCAGTTATAATTTGTATTTGCACCAAATTTTTCATCACTCTCCACAAACTCAAGAGGAATCAGTAGAGGAATATGCAGCAAGATTTTCCTTGTTGGGACGAAGATTACAAAAATCTGAGGGGGACCAAACATTTCAGTTTATTTTCGGGTTAAAAGAAGAATTAAGAAACTTTGTGGTTACGAACTCTCCTGACAATTTTCACAGAGCACTGAAATTTGCTAAGATTGCTGAATTGGCCTCACATGTAGTTCAGGAAGCTGATAAAGGGACAGAATTCTGTTTAGAAACGACAACACGTCATTTGGTAGCATCATGTGAATCCATCTTGTGTCATAGTAAATGGCAATACAACCAAAATGATAAAGAGGGACCAAGCACAGAAACCCTAAAATGTGAACTTTCAAATGAACAAGACAAGTTAAATGTTCAACATGTTGAATGTAAATTAGAAGTGGAAACTGAAAAGGCACCTACCGAAAGTATCAGGCCTACTGTTACAGATGTTGGTACAGAAATAGGTTTAAGCAGAGCACAATGTGGGGGGATAACGGAACAACTTGCAGCAAGTGAAGAATATGCCTCATCAAATTTAAAAGAAAAAGTTGAATTGGATAACGATGAATCATTAACTCAAATGGATTTTCTAAATCCAGAGGAGACAGTGAAAACAACCTCAATACCAGTGGTGCAAATTGCTGAATCTGTAGATTTGCAACCAGAGAAAGGTCACCTTTATGTCCAGATAGTATGTACAATATTTGCCTTATTGCTTGGATTAGGTATGATTGGCATACTAATTGATACACTTTGTTATGTTAAGGTAATAATTTCATGGTGTATTGGTTTCGCAACAGTGGTGACCATCGGTATAATTAAGCAGGTTATTGTTAGGCAAGGGTTAATGTACTTGAGTAATGTGATTGAATTCCTGACCCGATCAGTCCATTTTTGTACTGCCTCGTTTAGCAGATCTTGCATTGTTGACAACATGTTGAGCAGGTCTGACCCACCTGTTAATGTGGAGAGTCACTGTGAAGGTGTATCACTGTTGTCCTCACAGACAGCCAACAATTGGTATTGTAAATTAACTGATATTCATATGATACTGACCCTATCAGTGATAAGTGATTACATAACCAGAAGCTTTGTTGGAAATATCGTGTATCATTGTAAACATGTTGTCATTTCAATGAAAGAAGCATGTACATGTACGAATCCCTTAGTTGAGACAACAACACATAACAATGTAGATAACGGAATTGAGAATTGTGAGAATATTGATTTAGTTGAGAATTGTGAGAATATTGATTTACCTGAGAATTGTGAGAATATTAATTTAGCTGAGAATTGTGAGAATATTGATTTAGTTGAGAATTGTGAGAATATTGATTTAGTTGAGAATTGTGAGAATATTGATTTAGCTGAGAATTGTGAGAATATTGATTTAGCTGAGAATTGTGAGAATTTAGCTGAGAATTGTGATAAATGTGAGAACATTGAACTAGCTGAGAACTGTGAGAATATTGAACTAGGTGAAACTTGTGATGCAGTGTGCTGCGGAGAAAATGTTGTTTATATGTGGTTCAGTGAGATAAAGATGAGATTACTTGTGGAACATGTTGTTAATAAGAAGTTATTAAATGAATTAAATGTGAGCATAATTGTGAATTTGTTGACCAGTGTGTTGTTGCTGGTAATAGATGAATTATTGTTGTTGTTGTTCTCAACTTTGCATAGTATTGCATTACCATTGTCAGTGGTGACAATATCGTTGGATTCATTATCATATCAACTAAGCTGTGGTTTCTTTGACAAAATGAGGCTTAAGGATTACTTCAAGACTAGGAATAATAGAGAGGCAATATTTATCACTTGTAAATTATGGATTTATGATGAACTTCAAAACAGAGTAAACTGGAATTGGGAAAGTGATGTAATAGATGATACCCCATTGTGCCCATCCAAAGTGGATTTTAAAACATCAAACAAAACCAGGGAATATAAGTGCTTGGATCCTCTAAACCTAGTTAGACCTCCAGAGAAATTAGTATAATTATTGAAATTATGTGAGCCCACACCATTACTTCAGACAAAATGTTTCATAGCAGTGCAACTTATTTTTGAAATTTTTGGTAACTCCTCGTTTATGTTGCCATGTACTGGGAGGGTGTCATGTGAGTTACGAACCCTATCTGTTTTTGGTAAGATGGCAGAACTGCAGCAAATAGGCCACACTGTGAAGCTACCTCTTTTCAACTAGTCATATGCTGGTACTCCCTATATCGTTACTCCCTATGGTACCCTTGCACCGTGGACAAGACAGGACGTCATAATTATGAAGTTGTCCAACGATCTACAGAGAGCAGCCTTCAGCATACGTTACTATCATTATCAACAAGCTATGATACGTATTCAGCTCGCTGATGGGCTTATACGAGGCCCCACCATTGTACCGGTACCTCTGATGCACTAAAGCCAGACCGATCATCTTCATTATACGCCAACTCCCGTGTACCTAATGTCTGGCAGTTTCTACTCATCGGCAGCTCTCGATCTCGATTATATGGCAGTTATCGACATCGATCATCTCATTAGACGGCAGCTCTCGACCTTGATTATATAGCAGTTCTCGACATCGATCATCTCCTGATACGGCAGCTCTCGACCTTGATTATACGGCAGATCTCGACATCGATCATCTCATTAGACGGCAGCTCTCGACATCGATTATCGGCAGTTCTCGACATCGATTATCGGC
>NMRB01000058.1:620501-631447 GCA_002633025.1 Notospermus geniculatus
GTGTAACGAAGCACTCACTTGTATTCATAATTTTATATAATTAGTCTGCACTAGGTATTGCCCTGGTGGCCCTGCCTGTGCAGGTCCACCAGGATATTCGTCTATGTTCATTTAAGACTTGTTGGTGGGTTGGTTGCCAGCCAACAAGATAATTTGTATTCGGCAACAGAGTTCGTTTGGTTTACGTTGGCAACCACCGTTGTGATAAAACATTACTTTTGTATATATATATTTTAAGGCAAGTCGGCACAGCTCGGACGAGTCCCGAACAGTATAAAAAGGGCCTGATTTGGCCGTTTGAGTTAGTTGAGTTTAGAGCTCATTCAGTTCAGGAGTGCCTGGCTAAACCCCGACTCGTCCCGGTTGTGCTGCCTCTCCAATACTGATAATAAACCTTGGATCGCTATATACGCTTGTTGACTACGTCTGTGGAAATCGTCCAACGTCCCCAGATCAAGGAAAAACGTGTGATGCGTTTCAGGAGTAATACTCCAAAGATGTGCAGGGCTTGAGGTACATGATGTAACCCCCCCAAAAAGTGTCTTTTAGCACCCCAAAGAAAGAACCTTCACAATTTGGAAATCTGGATCACCAAAAATATATTAGGCAGTGTTCTAGACAGGCCTTTTAAGCACGGTGGCACCACCCTGTTAAAAATTCAGAGGCCATTTTACCACGCTGTTTAAATTTTTACCACCCAGGAGCCGGTTGTTCAAAGCAGAGGTAAAAAAATCATAGGAAAATGCAGTCATCCCGCCCTGTTTGGAAAAATTTCTGTCTAGAACACTGATTAGGACCCTTGAAATGATCTGGGGCCCTTGGCCTTACGTTAAAACCCCAATTTTTGAAGGGTCCACTGGCAGCCCTGTGTGGGAGCTTGAAAAAATTATGTGATGAAAATGAAAAATTGCTGCAGACAGTTGTTTCACCTACTGCAACAAGAACAATTTTCCAACCATGGAATGTGTCCCTAGCCCTCAAGCAAACCTCAATTTCTTTTATACCCTTTGCTCATTCAGTACCCTTTAACTTTTCTCAATTCTTGCAACTTTTTTCAGATTCTCTTCCCCTTATGTAATGTTATGTGGACATTTTGTCCTACACAGCGTACAGTTTGCAAAATAGCTCCTTATGTAACATTTTGTGGAGGGATTATTTTGCCCTTTTTGTGTTTTGATGCTGGGGGTTTTTCGACAATTTTGGTTTCCTGGTGATTGTTACGTTGTGCAACGGCTGTGGAATACAATGGGCAGGTCCGAAGTTTTGTGGCTGCACTCTTCTGAGACACACAGAGGTTGAAAAGTTCACTGTAGTGTGTCAGTTTCTTGCCAGGGGGCAGCAGTAGTCTTGTTTTGATTCTTGATAATGATAATGTACTTTTCTAGTCCCCGCACTTTATTTGAGAATGAGTAAATACTTTAGAATTGAACTTGAAGAATTCCCTTGGAATGTATTGCTAGGTGGTCTTTGTTTGTGGCCTTTGTTTGTGAAGAAGATGATAGTTTGAAAATTATTTTATTACACCCATACAATTGACAGGTTATTCAATTTGTTAATTTATGACTTCCCCCTTAAATACCTGGGTTTATGGATGGCAACTGGGAAATTGCCCAGGTCCCTTCTATTAAATACAAAAATTGTGCAAGTCGAAACACGCCCTGGCTCTCTTCAGTTCACATTTTTTTACTCAGTCAGAAGCACTGGATCCATTTCTATCTCGGCCATTCTGCCCTTCCTCATGCCAGAAGTCGGGATTTTTTCTCCACCTTGTACAGAGAACTCAGATTTTTATCCAATTTTTGTGCATTCATATGGATTTCTTCTAAGTCGGAGGTAATTCTCTGGTCCACTTGCATCCAACTTTGCGTTTTCTAAGTTCTAACTGTACTTACTATAAAATCAGGTAGGCTTACTGGTACAATGTACTCAAGACGGGATGTGCTGCAATTTGCAGAATGTCAAATTCAAGCGATCATACCCTGCCTCAATTGACATGATTTTTGCATTTTTTTAATGTTCAGCTAGACACTCACTGCCGTCAAATATTGAGGTTTTACACCTGATGAAGATGGGTCAACTATCTTCTGCAGTATTCTCAGAGGTTTTGAGTTGCCCTCTCCACTTTGATTGAAGTATGGGTGCACTTCAGACAAAGAATTCACGTCAAATTGTTGTCAAATTGACGTCAAATGACGTCATCGAACCAAGTGGTGCAGTTGTCGTCGGCGCAAGTGGAGTGTGTGTGATTTCACCCATGATGATGTGATGCACACTTTGTCGTCGACGTCAGCATGATTGCCGGTCAAAAGTGACGTCACAATGAGAGCCACTGCAGAAGCTCTATCATCACCTTGCACAATAACCATGACAGTTAGTGTTGATTTGATAAAAAAACATAAAATCATGTCAAGGGCGATTCCATGAGGTGTCGTACGGGACATTTGGAGTAGTTTTTCTCCTGTCCCACCCAGATCTTTCAAGAAAGTTGGGATTAAATGTGTTGCAGGGATGTAGAAATAGGAGAGGTACACAGGGACACCAACACTTGGAATGTTAATTGTTTGACTGATCAGTAATTAAAAGAAATGTTCGGTGTCGTACGGGACATCAAAGTGGACACCAGTTTTGACCTTGCATTACATATCTGAAAAAGTCTGTGAACTGGTTATAGCAACTGACTTCAAATGAACCATATAATATCACATAGTAGATCCTCTAGCTAACTGACAATCACTTTCCCTTTTCTTGCTTCTAGTTGTGTAGCTAAGCTAAAAAATGTAGTGGTGTCGTACGGGACAAGCAAAAAAGTGTCGTACGGGACACATTTGTCCAACGCCCTAAGGCAGCAATAATATTGGTTCCCAGTAGAAGCAAAGCTTTATATGAGGTGGAATATTTGTACAGGTGAAGTGAACTTTATTTTAAACTTAAAACAACAGCAAAACATTATGTAAATTCTTGAAACAGCAGCAATAATGAACACCACAACAGCAGAATGCATTTTAAAGTTAAAAAGTATGTTTTCTCCCAAGACCAAACTCTGAAATTCAAATCTGATGCATAATGTAGAATGTTACAAAGCAGCACACAATATGCTGCTAATAAAATATCCGAGATCTGTTGAAAGTTATTTTCAACAAAAAAATAGTAGGGGACAATGGTGTCGTACGGGACAAAAGTGTCGTACGGGACAGCTAATTATCTGCTTTCTGATCATAACCAAGACAGCAAATTCAACAAATTATGGATATGACTAACACTCAGAGAATATTAATTATCACTGTTGTACATCATACTGAACAAATGCTACAGACATAATTAGTAGTTTTTGGTGTCGTACGGGACACTGTGACTTCGCAAATTTCAATCCAAATTATTGAAATATGGAAAAGGCCCAAACTTAATCTATGGCTGGTGGCAATACAACCTTACCAACCACTATCTATTCAGGGTAAATGACAGTTGCTGTAACAGTTACCAGTGGAGACAGCCTGGGTAAAAGATTAGTGAGAATTCACAGAATTTGTCTTAAATTAGGTACCCCGACATGTAAAGGGTTAAAAAAATTGATATACAAGACTTTTTGATCATAAATATTTTAATTCCTGAAAGAAGGGAATATCAACTTATGAAAATGACCAATACAACTTGAATTGGGGCATTCTGAACTTTTGCTTATTTTGTCCACCTTTTCATGGAATTGCCCTCAAGCATTATCTGCTGTGGCTTTGATTTGCGATTTAGCAAACTGTGGCGCATGTCCTGATTACCTGACGATGGATGAGTATTTTCATAATGAGAAAATATCATTCAGATTGTCGTTGCCGAGCGCTAGTGCCGACAACCGTGACAACCGGATGATTGTGCCGGTCCTGACATTTAGGTTTTTCTTTCGGAGGAGGATTAACGTCAAAACGTACTGTGTATTGATTTCTCGCCCAACGTACATGTTGCGTTGATGATGTGGTACCATCAAGGAGGTAGGCCGTTGTTTCCATAGTGATGACAGTGTCTACATTTACGAATATCCTGTTTTATTATATATTTAGAAATCTTCTCTGTTTAAGACTTATTTCTGTGGTGTGCTGTTTTGTTCAGCAGAATACTATAGGCGTACATGCAGGCCCTTGATACACACACACGTTACTGTACAGTGAACTTTATGTAGCCTCCCGTACTTCCTGCATATAGACTTCTCTAAAAAAATAGGTTCAGTTTTATCATGTTTTAGCGGTATTTGTTGGCTTCCTTTTACTCAGTCATAGTCATATGGGAGGGGTCTTAATGACATTTGCAAGCAATTTTTTTCAAATTGATCCTTTCAGATTTTTGAAAAAGGTCCAATCCAAATATAGGCCTACCTGTCCAGCAGTGTTCTAGCCAGGCCAGTGTTCAAAAATCAGAGGTCATTTTACCACCCTGTTCAAATTTTTACCGCCCTGTTTAAAAAATAACTTGCAATGCATTTTCTATTGCACCACCCCGTTTGAATTTCACTCCCACCCCTGTTTGAAAATCCAGGGTCTTAACACGTTCGCTGCAATGGCCAAAATATCATTTTCGTCCGCCATTGCCATGACCCCCAGACCTATTTCAAGTTATTTCATATTGCCAACTACAAGTCATACATGTAGCTGTACGCCCTCTAGCGTGTTCCCATACATCTGGTCAATCCCCACTGCCATTATGATCATTGGAAGGCTCTTCGTCATTGCCAAGCTTATCAACATTAACAGAAAATGCTTTTAGCCCTGCTACGAGTAAGTATACTCGTACATGTAGCTGGCAATGGGGATGAGATCAGCAACTACGAGTATAATCGTAGTCGGCAGTCAACGTGTTTAAAATCATAGGAAAATAGAGTCATCCCACCCTGTTGGAAAAATTTCTGGCTAGAACACTGGTCCATTCAGCACTACTTACCTACATGTAAGGACCTGTGGGGGGGGGGGGGATTCTTTGAGTGAACACTACCAGTACCTGTAGGACTGCATGCGGTCAAAACTGTTTCTCCTGGACCATTGCAAAGTCGCTGCTGTTGGTAGGCCCATCCACTTCATTACAATCCTGGCTTCTGGAACTTGACCTACTTCTCAAGGTCACAGAGCCCTACTCCTCAAGGTCACAGTTGACTCTGACTGCAACTTGGTTTGTTTCTTCAAGAGAGAAACATCACACTTACTTAATGGAACTTCTTGATACATCGTAACCTGAAGCTGAATTTATTGATGATTTTCACATGAAAATACCACCCAGTTTCTCCAGTTGTTGCATCAGAAATTGTGGATATTATTTTCTTGGGTGGGGCACTTTCTCCTTAACCCCTTAGGTTCTTCGGCTGCACCTATTAATTGAGTGTTGTTGTAGAGTGCGTATTTCATTTTACGAACGGTTGATAGGTCATGCATTTATTGCCAGTACAGTGGAACCTCCCTTAACGGACACCTCTGCCAGGAGGACACCTCTCTAATCAGGACACCAATGTTCAGTCCCAAACTGGTCATTTCTATTCATTTCAACCTCTATAATCAGGACACCTCTCAATTAAGGACAGCATTTGTCAGTCCCGAAGGTGTCCTTAATAGAGAGGTTCGACTGTATTTGATAACCTAAAAACCGCTAAGTGTACATAAAGTATATTTTTGTCATGGTCTTGTTCCGTGTCTTATAACCTAATTCTTCAAATTTATGAAAAGGTCATCTGTTTGTGTATATATTGCGTGTTTTGTAATGACTATCTGATCGTTTTAGAATAGATTGTTTGAATACACTTAGTAGAACATAGTAGAACAGGGATTTGAAATTCAACCCGGTGGCTATATGAACAGCTAAATATAGTGAGATGTTTAGGGTGTCGTCACTCGAAGTCAGAGATGTCTAAGACATGGAAGCTATGCCGATAGATTTTGATGAGGGGAGTTTCCCCTTTATGCAAGGTAGGCTTGCTTAGGAACAACTTGCGTGAAAAAATTCACTAGGCGTAGTGTTGAATAGGGCCTGTTTATTGTGACTGTGGGCCATATTCTAGAAGCTTCCTTAAAGCCGGCCATACACGATCAATAATATTGCACAATTTGGGGCCCAAATAGAGGCACGTGCTTCTGACATGATGGGTGGGAGAAAGATTGACAGTAATAGATCACCCGTTTTGGTCCTCATATTGTGCAATAATATTGAATGTGTATGGGTGGCTTAACTCTAAGGTTTAATTTTAGGGCCTCCTACAATTTGGCACTTCACTTGAACTTCTGAAATAATATTTGTTCTTTTTCCTGTATTTTCAGATTCTATGGAATCTAGCCAGTTGAGCATGGAGGGTGTAACCTCAATGTCATCACCGCCCGATATCAAACCCGATTTGGCTTCGCTGAACCCTAATGGTAACTCCAACCCGATTTCATCATCTGGATTTTTCATGTCGCACACGATGGGATCCAACCCCCAGATGTCACCAGGTAAGTCAAAGTTCTTCTTTGCTCGTAAAGAGAGCTAGAGAGCGTGCACGTGAGGTCATCGCGTCATGTGATCAGTCTGAATCCGCCTTTATTAGACAGCAGATGACATCGTCGACCCACGTGGTGCACTTTGTCGTTGGCGCAAGTGGAGTGTGTGTGACTTCCAACTTATGATGTAATCTACACGTGGCGCACTTTGTCGTGGATGTAACTAAATACAAGGTCAATAGTGACAATGTGACACGCTTTCAAAAGGCCCATTTTAGCAGTTTTGCGTATCACTCGGTTTGTGCGCCAAATGGAAACATGGAGAAAAAGAACCAACAATTCTGCCTAAATTGGTTTATTTGCACTACATGTACACTTAGGCCCCACTTGGGTATCTTAGCCTAGCTGCTCTGTCTTCAGCGAGGCCCAGGCTAGGAATCCATCAGACGCTATAATTTATGGTTCTCGTTCCCCTTGCACCACGGTTGACTGTTGCATGTGACGGATGTGAAGAACCACAGAAGATGGTGGTACTCCTTGGGTCTACAAAGATGATACTGGGAAATTGCGATTGGTGTCCACAGCGAAAGGGTTAAAATGGTTACCGGTAAATGCGAGCCGAGTGCAAATACAGCGTCAATGCTAGGGACAATCCATTTCAGTGTCATCGTGTTTAAAACTACATGTATTCTACTATGCATTCATTTCAGTGACGTCACCTTCTCTAATGACAATGGGTTCACCCAACGCCGGCCTAGGATCACCCACATCTATAAGTATTGCCTCACCCGGGTCCATCTCATCTCTTGCCTCTCCCGGGTCTATGGCATCACCCGAGTCAACAGTCGGCATGTCGGGGCTGTCGAATAAACACATTTGTGCAATTTGTGGTGATCGTGCATCTGGGAAACACTATGGTGTATATAGGTAAGATGTAAACAATTTGTAAATATTAAGGGCCGTATTCAAAAAGGGTGATCATCGTGCGATTGAGACTTAGACGCGTGTAACTTCACTAAATGCACACACTTCCACCATGCATTTGACGAAGTTACACGCGTCTAAGTCTTAAAGCCTCACTGTATTGAATTTTACGATATTTTCAAAGTGTTAGGAGAGTGCAGGTATAGGTCTCATAGCCTCTTGAAGGTCTCCAAAATACTTGCCTGACACGTACTTCAAAGAATCAAGGCCTAATTTTTAGCACACATTGAAAAAACTGAAGGCAGAGCTCTAATGTATTCAGATAGAGCATAGTACATTTTACACTGCACTAACGTCAGAGGACGTAAGCACTTTCTGAATTCAATACAGTGAGGCTTTAAACACCCTTTTTGAATACGGCCCTAAATCAATTTCAGCCTCTATTGTAGTTGAGATCAGACTAGAAAACCCAAAATTTCAACTCTCTCTTTCAGTTGTGAAGGATGTAAGGGCTTTTTCAAACGAACTGTCCGCAAAGACCTGACGTACGCCTGCCGTGACGAACGTAACTGTATCATCGATAAACGACAGCGTAATCGCTGCCAGTACTGCCGATACATGAAGTGTTTAGCTATGGGCATGAAAAGAGAAGGTAGGTTTTACTTGGGTTCAGGATGAATAGTCCCTGGAGAATTTTTCCCATAGATAATCAGATGTGAGATTTTTCTGGTGCCCTGAAGTTTGGGATTTGGAGCCAAAAGTTTGGTCCCGCAGATTCATGTCAATGTGGAAACATTGGCACCACTTGAAGGTTCCAGATTCAATTCCTGTTTTGATCCCACTCTTCATGTGATAGAGAGGACAACTCTTTCAGGTCTTTCAATTAGGCCAGACTTTTTTTATAAGTTGGTTCGCGGATCCGCCGCCAGGGAAAAGGTTGTGAACAAGAAAAAAATAAAATCACTTTTTTTCACAGTTCTCAGGTCCGCCGCCCCGAAATATGCCAAAATGAAAAAAAAAATAAAATTTTATTTTTATTTTTTTCCCGCCCGCCGCGTAGTGGCCCGCCGCGCAGTAATGATCCTGGCGGTGGATGGTGGATCGAGAACCAATCTACTGATCTCCGTCGAACATGCGCGAAGTTTCTATTCGCGATAGTCCGAACACTGCCTCTTGTTGCTCATTTGCGGACTGCGTCCAGCATAGCAATACGAGTCAGACGTTTGGACTAGATTCCCGAATGGAGATCGGCATTTTCGTTGCGTTGACGACAGTTCTCGGGAAAGATCGGGAACCAAGCATATCAAGATGGCGGCGTGGAGCGTGTCTGCGGCGCAAAAAAGACCAAGAATCTCGTGTCGTGCGAGGACTGTGTAATGATACCATACTGGCGAGTCCTAGGCCTAGCTTTGATATGAAACTTCCTGTGAGACTTGCGTACCCATGCTCGTGTTGGAACATTCAGCTTCAGGATCTCCAGCATGAACTCCATAAAAATGATGGGGAAAATTTTATTTTCAAATAAATTTTTATTTTTTTTTCATCCTCCGCTATGAACGTAATACAGACAAAACTTCGAGAACTAGGAAAATAAAATTTTATTTTTATTTTTTTTCCGCCCTCCGCTGCAAAGGGGTGGTGAAAAAAATCCGCGAACCAACTTATAAAAAAAGTCTGGCCTTACATAGAATTGGTTAGACCCTATATTTCTTGGGGTACCGGTAATATGGGCACACTTTGCGCTGATAGGAATTGGAGAATGTCTTAGATGTGATTTAACCATATTTCTGCCCAAAATTACAACCTGTAAGTCTGTTGAGAACATCATGCTGCAACCAAGTCAAGTTTCTTGCACAAAGTGTTGCCCAGGAAGAGTATAATGTGGAACAAGTTTGAATTTGAGCAATTAACCCTAATTTGGGCACAATTTTGACAAGTAACATTTTGGGCACACATCAAATTCTCTAGACTTTATTATACAGCCTAGCCACAATGTAATTGAAAGGCCTGTCTTTGACAGAACAGGTTTTCTCCAGACACCCCAGTTTCCTCCTGCTGTACATTTAACCTTTTCAATTCATCTAAATCTGTGGTCTTCCAAGCCAGTTTACTGTTTCCCATGTATGTCAATGTTTGACATTACTGGCAGTCAGCTCCGACTATCCATCAGGGTCTCAGTCTCATGTCATTGCTCAAGTCCTAAGTCACTTGCATGATGAGTTTTCATACATTAATACACTCCCAGCTTATCCCATGTTCTTACTGGATATTTATGGACCCACCCTGCACAATTATCGCACATCTAACAGGCGTTTGATTGCAAAACACCGTTCAGCATCCAACAATTCCCGACCCTTCACAGTTCAATGCAAGTCATGGGACAACATGAACAATCCGTATAACTTGTCACAAGACAGACGATACTGATTTTAATGATGTTGACCATCTAAAAGGTGTCCTCGTGACTTCTTCAGCGGTCCAGGAAGAACGTCAGCGGGTGAAGGAAAAAGGGGAAGGCGAGGTCGAGAGCACGAGCTGCGCCAATTCCGACATGCCAGTTGAACACATCTTGGAGGCCGAATTGGCTGTTGAGCCAAAGACAGATACATACATTGACGCACAGGTAAGTTGTAGTGGTGCAGTTTGTTTGGTTACGTTATTTCTTCATTATTCGTGATTTGGGTAGTGTAGTCAACCATGAATAGGCCTACTAGGCCCTGAATTTGGCCGTAGTGACTCCTATTGGTCAATTGACTGACAGCTCCTATAGACGATCTCGACTTCACAGATCTGCGCACTTCCGCCGAAATCTCAACCAGAACCTCAGCCTGAAACCAGCTGACGTGACACAATCCCTGATTCAGCAATGGTCGTGTCTGACGCAGCGTCTTCGACGTCACTGTCGTGGGGTTGTCTGCGTTACGTCGTTCAGTTTCAGACCGAGGTTGTGGTTGAGATTTCGGCAGAAGTGAGCAGATCTTTGTCGTTTACATCAATTTGAGAATGGCCTATTGGCCTTAGCAACAAAATATTAATTCACCAAACCAGGATGTACATTCATTAAGACCGCCACCACCTCACAAGGTGGCGGTCTTCATTGGTTTCACTGGATTTCTCTCGATCTCTCTCTCGATCTCTCTCTCTCTCCAATCTGTGGTTTCGGCAGGATAACTCAAAAAATACGCCACGTATCGCGATGAAACTTTCAGGAGTTGTGGATATGCATGTTACACGGAAACCTATTGATTTTGGGGGTCATCCGCCAACAATGAACTGTTTAATTAGATGAAGTCTGTTGTCCTAACGCATTTTACCTTTGCCCATGACGTCAACAACCCATGACGTCGGGCCTAAGAACGCAGCGTCACCACGACGTCGAGCATGACGCTGCAGCGTCACTCGCCGCAGCGGGGTTTTCGCTGACGTCATCTCATCTCGGATCAAACTGTGACGCCACGCACACCACGTTTCAGGTCCTCTGGCCAATCAGAGATCGAAATGAATTTGGTCCGGTGCCATGATGTAGGCCTACCCGTATTTCGCGAAAAATGACACGCACATTTGTCTGAAATCAATAAC
>NMRB01000058.1:631689-662760 GCA_002633025.1 Notospermus geniculatus
AACTTGCAGAAAGATGCAGTGACCAATATTTGCCAGGCTGCAGACAAACAACTCTTCACATTGGTGGACTGGGCCAAACGTATTCCACACTTCACGGAATTGCCCCTAGATGACCAGGTCATCCTTCTACGAGCAGGTGAGTAAAAATATTCTCCTCTACTCCAAAATATTCTCCACTGAGAGTATTTTGGTTGTGGTCTCTCTTTCAGTGGATGATCTTCTGGCTAACTTAGACTTTCCGATGCATCTATTCCAGTTGTCCAGCAGAGGGCATCTTATTGTCAAAGTTTCTCACATTCTGTGGTATTGATTTTAAAATATTTGAAGAAACGTTGTTCCTATCAACCATCTTAAGAACATTTCTTCAAATTCTTTCCCATTCATTTCCAAGGCTTTTAGAAAACTTCAGCAGAAGATACCCTCTGCTCAGATCTGGGGGTAGATGAGTTAATGCACAGTTTGAATAATAGGAAGGTTGAGATCAGCGACTTATCATGGATCCTTATACTTATACGGATCGAAATGTACACAAAATTTGTCCTCGTTGTACTGAATTCTATCCGTATTGTATACGTATAAGGATCCGTGATAAGTCGCTGATCTCAACCTCCCTAATCTGTAGATTGGAACTGATTTCTATTTTTTTGCACAGGTTGGAATGAACTTCTGATTGCCGCCTTCTCCCACCGCTCCACAACCGTTAAAGACGGCATCCTGTTGGCGACCGGTCTGCATGTTCATCGGAGCAGCGCGCACCAAGCTGGCGTGGGCACAATTTTCGATCGCGTCTTAACGGAACTCGTGGCAAAGATGCGGGAGATGAAAATGGATAAGACTGAATTGGGATGTCTTCGGGCAATCGTTCTTTTTAATCCTGGTAGGTGGCAGCACTTTTTTCATCAGTTTCCTCGAGCAGTTTGAAATGCATAAGTGCCTAAACAGTCATTCTCACTTCTTGTTAGAAAGGCCTCCAAACTCAGGGTTCTGCCGCTGCTGGTCGGTGCTGGACGGTCCCATCCAAGACGCAGAAATGCCGACCGACACTTGGCCTAAAAAGAGTATTTTTCCTACCATCAGAACTAACGAAGTGTGCCACGGGAGATGCCCACCACGCACACTTCCAAATTTCCTTTCTGTTCCCATTCACCAAATGTGCTTCCCGGCGGGGCTTCCTGACAAAGTTCTGACCAAAGACAACATTGAACAACAACAATGGCGGGCTGCCTAAGTTGCAATAGTGTGGATCGGGGTCATTTTGATGCCAATAAATGAGCTCATTATTTCGACTCTCAGGTGCAGGAAATCACATTTCAGCAAGTCTAGATTTCAAATTTTTCTGGCGGAGGGCCCCCAGATCCCCCGTTCCGACTGGACTTCTTCAGTCCTGGGCAGATCCCGGACAGCCATCTAAACTACTGAACGTCGCCCACTCCCAGTTAAGTCATACCTCAGTAGATACATCACCGAACCCTCAGCATCTCTCAAGACCTGTTTTCCATTTCCAGATGCCAAAGGCCTAACAAGTGTCCTGGAAGTTGAGAGCCTGCGTGAAAAAGTCTACGCATCCCTGGAAGAATACTGCAAGACGCAATACGCCGACGAGCCGGGCCGATTTGCGAAACTTCTCCTACGACTGCCAGCACTTCGGAGTATCGGCTTGAAGTGTCTCGAGCATCTGTTTTTCTTCAAATTGATCGGTAACACGCCGATTGACACGTTCCTTATGGAAATGTTGGAGGCACCGACTCAGACGATGTGAACAATGTGAACGTAGAGAATGATTCGTGTGAACGCCTGTGGACGAGAATTAGAAAGCTTTGAATGACGATAACGGTTTTGAGTTTGTCGCCTCAAGTTGGTTTGGAATGAAGGCAGACGATATGTTTACGTAGATTATGTGACTTTGTTTACGTAGATGATGAAAACATGTTGGCTAACCGAGTGTGAACAAGTTTACAGTGATGTGAACACATTTACAATGATGTGAACATCATGATAGATCTGTGCAAGTGGGAGAGGAAAAAGGTGTGATAAGATTTATCAGAACATTAAGTTTGGTTTTCTGGACAATTCCCTTTTTGCCCAAAATTTTAAAAAAAATTATGGATAAGTGCATTTCTATAATTCTTCGGAGGAGTGGGCTACTTTTTCGTTCACAGCATGTGGTCAGCTTTTTTTAGATGGGTGTTAGGCTTCATGCTGACTGTCAGTAAAACGAGCTTCACTAGCTTTTAAAAAGTATCTTTGAATACAAATATGATTTCACTCTTTGCTTTGTTCAATTCGGTGAATTTGAATGAGGGGGTAAATCGCGACAGACTTAGGTAGTGATGTCGTCTGAAGGTTGGGGATTACACATGTTAAATATGAATGTGAGAGGGATTTTTTATCGGGGTGTTGGTGCTTGCAGTGTCGTAAGTAAGCATTGGTTTTCCGTGTTTTGTCATGGCTTTGAAGTAACGTTAGTATTTCATGGGGGGGGGGGAGGGGAAATGTTGATGGATCTGGGCAGGACGATTCAGGTTTCGGTATGTGATGGGTGGTATCCCATTGTTAATGTTACAGGGATGAAAGTTTTCAGGGAAACCTTTTTTTTCCGGTGTTTTTCCATCTGTTGGATAAAAAAACAATACGTCCCTCTTAAGGCCTAAAACAGTGAAATATGACTTATTTGCACAGGTAGTTAATCTAGGGGTTACGGAATATATTTTCAGGGCTTTTTATCTGGATCACTTTCATCGCCAATTCGTGGTGCAGTCCTGGGCCGACCGCACAAAAGTCCAAAAGTGCTTTCGGTGCCTATTGGCAGTTTTGTTAATGGGAAAATGCATTATAGCTAACTGCCGATAGGTGCTGGTAGCACTATCGAACTTCCAGTGCGGTCGGCCCTGCCATCCAGATAAAAATCTGCTACCATGAAATGGGCTATACTTTGCCCCTTGTCCTTTTGGGGGATGGCACTACTCCTTGATGAGAGAATGCTGCTTCGTTCACTTCGCTCAGTATGAAAAGTTTTCCACCACAATTGTTTCTTCTTCTGATCCAACAGAAGGAAATTATTTTTTCTTCTGTTGGATCAGTTTGAATGAATATCAACCCATTTTCAGCAGCAGTGTTAACCCCGGGGCAAAGCAGTTGCATTTTATGGGAGCAGATAACTCTTTCATTGCCAAGAAAGGCAAGGTCGTTATATTAAAAAGGCTTGAATGACACCTGAAAGCTGTCATATGAGTATTCATTGGAAAGCTCTTAGAGAGTACTTTGCAGGGAATACCTATATGAAAGGGATCTGGTAAAATTTCTGGATTTGGTAGGTTTATTTGTTTTAATGAAATTGGCACTGGCGGTGAAAGAGACAAGCTGTATACCGGTAACTGGAACTAACATTGTTCTGTTCTTTGTTAGGTTAGCTTCAGAGTAGTTAAAAATTATGTATCTCTATTTTGTACTAGTAAAGTTTTATTTTTAGCCACTAACTAAGGCAGATGAGTATGGCAAAACAACATCTGTTGTGAGCTGTATTCTGAATTTTAATTTTAGGTTGCCCACGACATTGTTTTGTGAGAGCATGATGATCGTTTTCATCACTTTTGCTTTTAAGAAATTGTCATTGCTGGTATTTTTGTTCGCATAATGGTCTGTTAACATGGTATTGGTTTAGGGAGTATTTTGAAAAGTATTTTAAAAGTTTTGAATTAACTTGAACGGAAAGGTCTTAGAGGACCAAGGCACAATGGTTATCGTGAATTGATGATGAAATAAGTTGAATATTCTCAGCTCTTAAAACTTCGGTATCGCTTCTGCAATCATGTGTAGTCCTTATTTAGTCATTGTCTGCCTGTACAGCAGTTTGGAAACAATTCGGGTCTAGGATCACCTAACTTGATACACATGTACCCCTTGGTCTTGTGACTGCAAGGATGAAATTGCAGTATGATCTGATGCATAAAAATGTAAAAAAAAGATTGATTATCGATTCTACTCCAGTACATTTTCACTGAATTTACGTGAATTTTGTCATTTTTCTGATCATGAAATTTTGGTATTGATTAAAAAAAACTAAAGAACTATGTTTTCATTTATTGCCACGTTTATTTTTAAGGGCTGTGATAAGAATGAACATAGTTTATGATTTTATTTTTTTCCTGATAATTGTGAAAAAATTCTGTTATTGTCAATAATCGTTAAAATACTAAATCGGCTCTTGGCGGGCATGTACTGTACATATCCATCCTTCTGTCACTCCCCGTTCGTCATCCCCCCAGACTTTGGTCATCTGAAATGCACTAGGCCTAAATGACCATCAATCAATCAGATAACCATCAATCAATCAAAATAGACTCTATCAGTCCAAAAGAGTGCAGCACCTGACGGGCGGCATCATGACGTCCTGTACTACGTATATTCCTTGATTTCTTGACGTGAGATGAAAAAAAATCAAATTGTTTCCCCGACGTCATGATGGCTGAAACAACTGGATTACCGGGGTATTTTTCGAGTCACGTCATGGCGTTCAGAAATGGGGTGCGGGACGTCACTCTTTTGGAGTGATAGAGTCTATCATAGTAACAATCATTAATTGCTCAACAAGTTCTGCGGGCATTTTTTCAGAACAAAAGCTGATATGAATGAATTCTCATTGCAGCCTTAGATATGTTTGGTCTTCAGTAGGCCTACAGTATGTAGCGTAGTCCAAAATGTCACAATTTATGCTGAGAGTCGGCAGGTAAACCCCGGTGGCAGTGTCGATGGGCGAATTCAAGCATTAAGGATTTCATACATTGAGTTCATGGACCTAGTTCATGCATCATAAGTCTTGGAATGAAATTTCGGTGACCGACTGCAAGTTCCCTTACTGGGTCATTCGAGGGAGTCAAATTTGATTTTCCGGTAATAAACTATCATATTTGCCCTCTTTCTCCCCCCTGTTTCACCCTCTCAAACTGGTGCCAGCATTTTCAGTCCTGAGTCGATGTGCCAGAAGTGGTGTCGACCTAATCACTTGGAAGTGTTAAATGATATTTGAATTGCAAAGTCCCGTTTCCACTACGGTGGATTCCGGCACAGTTTGCGGCGAGCGGTGCGATTTTCACAGGCATGGAGATACCATAATTTTAACACACCATATATTGTTACACCATTGAAGGATTACCCCGGTATCCAAAACGCTGTGAAAACCGCTCCGCTCGCCGCAAACCCTGGCGGAATCCGCTGTAGTGGAAATGAGGCTTTAGGGATGCGGACTTACCACTGCTGGTCATTGTAAGTTTTCTTTATAATAAAGATAGCTGGCTTCTCTCTTCAATTCATAGGTATACGTATCTGCATGTAAATACATTATTGTATAATTTTAAAATTGTACTTAGCCTGTCTATGTCTTGTATGGAAAAGACGTCATTAAACAATAAAACTGATATAGTCTTGTGAAATTTTTTTGGATTCTGTGATTGCTTTGTATTCCGAGTCCCTAAACTTTGCAAAAAATACTTTGACCTCATGTGAATAGCATCCAGGGACACCATGGTGTTCGGACTTGTCGCCAGTGCGTGGGAAGTCAGCTGTGCGACTGACGAAAACCAACGGGAGCTCGGCATGGTGAATAGGACCTCTTGGTACCGGTACAACAAATACGATCCTCTGGAATGAACGCGAGTCAAAGGTAATGTTAATTTACCCCCAAAGCCCAATTTGCAATATTGGACCACAGAAGTGACACCTGGAGTAAGGTACTCGAACTAAACTCAAGTGGGAATTAGAATTAGAATTTTTTTAGAATTATTAGAATTATTTTATTTACTCTCTAACTACATAAGTAGTACATAGAGGATGAACAAAAAGAATACAGTTTTCAGCAACATGAAAACATAACCATACAAAATCAATTGAACACACCTAGGAACGGCATGTATCAAGTAAACATCAAGTTAATTGGGATTCACCACAACAAACGCCATCTGGAGTAGGTCAGTGAAACCAGACTATGGCAGTGACTTTTGAGATGGTCCCTTTCCTGCCTTCGTGTTCCGCCGGAAATGACCGGAAATCCCCGAATACCAGACTAAAATGGCGACTACCATGAAAACAGAATTTCCGAAATGAGCACAGTGGGGCAGTTATTTCGGTATCTAGCCGTTCTTTTAAGATGTTTCTTTCAGTAACGATAAAGCACATTCCTATATCCTGTTTTAAGGAAAGATATCAGGCAGATATTTCATCTACCTCGGTTCTTTTGCTGTTGAAGCCGTCCTCAAAAATGCCACTCTGCACTGCCCTGCATGAATGCACTGGCGAAGGCACTGCACTCGGAAGTGTGGAATTCCCCTCATTCCGCGAATCCCGTGATTCAGCCAACTGCACAATAAGCACCAAAAACTTGCAACACTTTGAAAAAATTAAACAGAAGTCATTACCAGAGTTAGGTCCTTGGATTGGAAGATTAATCATTCTACGGTAGGCCTAGCACCCGATTATTCTCATGTTTTTTTGCAGAAAAAAATATGTCTACGGCTACGTACGGTAGGCCTGGCTAGGCCCTACAGAACAGGCCTAAATTCATCATTTCCACGACGCAACAACATCATTTGGTTGAGTTGCATGTTTTGCCCCCGGCCTTTGCGTCATAGGACAATGACAATGTCAGCAATAATGCATGTTATGTTGATGTCCCCGATTTTGCGTCGTCGGACATTGAAGTTACGTCCTGGAAACCATGAAGAATAGAAAAATGTTTTTGAGCCTAATCGACGAGTTTATTTACAGTGGAACCCCGGTAACATGACCACCCTTGGGACAGACCCAAACTGGTCGCGTTAGCGGGGTGGTCGCCTTACCGAAATCAGCCCGATGAGTGCCGATCCAGACCGAAATATACTGAGTGTCATATTTCCTTTTTTATCCATATTTCGTTTAATAAACCAGACTAGACCATTTCCAGCCTGGCCTGATACTAGTAAGCAGATAGCCCACTGACACTGTGACGAGTAGGATGGAGGACCGGCAGGTGTGGAAATGGTGAATTCCGTGTAAATATTGCGCCCGTCTCATGCTTAGGCCTGCCTTTTATGACCGCTGACCGCAACTGTCATGCGCATGGCTTATGTCATAGTGTTAATTTGGTCCTTTTTGGTACACGCATGTTGCTGACTCGCCTTTGTTTGATAATCAGATCCCTAATTAGCTTGTGTGTGGTCGTGTTACCGAGGTGCTAATTGCCACTTGGGACAGCCAAAGCTGTGGTCGCGTTCCGGATAGCGGGGTGGTCGCGTTAGTGAAACTCTCCAAAGGGAAATAAAGAGAAAAACAATTGGGACAATTGAAAACTGGTCGTCTTTCCGGGGTGGTCGCGTTATAGGGGTGGTCGCCGACCGGGGTTCCACTGTATTATGATTGATATCAGTCAGTTGAAATGCATGCCATGTGAATTAAGGCCATATTTGATGAGTGATGAATTGTCATGCATAGGCCCCTAGGCCTATGTACTAAATTCCTCAAGTCAAAGTCAAGTGCAGCTCCAGCATGCCCAGTGTGTCAGTGCAAGTGGCCTCGCTTCCAGAAGTTTATACCTATAGGCCAAGGCCTGATTAGTTGCAGTAGTCTGACAAATGTCAGGAGCTAGCTACAGTGGTTATTATAAGGAGAAATTGCAGGGGCAGACCCAGGATTGTGGTAAGGGGGGCCACAAGCAGACCGATGAGGGCGAGCACCGAAAGCACAAAGGCACAGTGATTGGGACAAATTACAAGGCAATTATATGGCACTTTGGAAAAGGGCAATTTTTCTAATGTTGGTTGCCGAAAAATTGGAGGGGGGGGGGATGGGCCGGCCGGGTGTGCCCCCTGGATCTGCACCTGAATTGCTCCTGTATTTGGATGCAATGGCATTGAACTCGCCATGTTCAGTGAACTGAAAAACTTCAGTCGTGACTATGAAATCCATGCACCCATGCTCTTCCTTCCAGGCAAGCTGAGTCATTGAAGTCTAGCACATCAGATTCCTCATTTGGTACCAATGAAGCCTGGGTGTCTCGACAGAAGTTACAGGATCTGTATCAGCGCCTCCTAGTCGTCGACTTAGAATATGCCTTGGATAAGAAAGTGGAGCAGGATTTGTGGAACCATGTCTTCAAGAACCAAATCAATGGCATGCAGACGCAGGCCAAGGATCGCCAGGTGGGTAACAGTAGTATTTGGGTCAGAAACAGATCGCTAATCCCATGTCCCTTTAGAAGGAACTTAAGGCAGGTGAGAAGAGTTGAGTCCTGCACAACACTAAGAGTGGGTTGACTTTCCCATAGGTTGCTATTTACCAAATGCTGGCTTGACTTCTTGGACCACTCCGCGTGAGAGTTTTTCAAACAAGTTGGTTCCTATCGGAAAAAAACTGGCAGTCATTGGTCTTTCCCCGTGTCCTGAGCAAAACAACAGTTCCCGGGTTCGAATCTAGCCCGGGCCATATGGGATTTCATTCGCGGCTCTTCACGTCCGTCGCATGGGACAGTAAGATGTGGTGTCTTGTACCTTGTGTCTTTGCAAGGGCAAGTAAAATACCCCATCCAAGTGAGGAACATGAGTAGCTTGTGATGGCCTCCTCCACACTTACCAGGGCCAATAATGCTATAGCGTCGGCCCTGACGGAAAAAAACGAAATACAAATTGAAATTACCTATTAGTACCAACACACATGAGAAAACTCTCACATAGTGGAGTGACCAAAGTCCCATCGAGCCTTTTGAGCTATTTTTCAAAGGTCTGTGACAGGATGCTAGACAGCCTCTGTGTGCTACTGCCGTACCCTGTTCACCTTTCAGAATGCCAAGCGAGCTGAAATTCAGGCCAGTTTGAACCTATTCCTGGAAACATCCAGTGGATTTTACCTTCAACTTCTACAAGAACTATGTAGCGCCTTCAAATTGGACCTCCCTTTCCGAAGGAGGTCTTCATACTTCGGTATCCTGAGGGGTAAGTTTTCTATGTGGTCACTTTGTTAGTTTGAAGAGTGGTAGCATAGTGGTAAGAGTGTCAGAACCATCAATGAGAGGCCGAGGGTTCAATTTTGCTTTTGTCTGATCACCCACTGAAACAAGACGCATGACGCTTGTGTAATGAAAAGTGAAGATGTGGTATCCAACTTTGATTTCAGAACCGAACACTGTGAAGGGAATGAAGATGCCGAAAAAGAGTTCATCAATGTATATTTGCCAGTATTGCCTCGTTCATCTGGGAGATATTGGTAAGTGGCCAAAAAAAGTTTCTATAAGTTTACCGAGATAAGCTAACTTGAATGCAAAAGAGGGAAATTATGTCATTTTATACGCAACCATGGGGGGTTGCCCCAACTGCAGACTTGCTGAGAGTAGCACAGTTTATGGTGGCGAATCTAGGGGAAAAAGGCACTGGAAAAAAGTCACTAGGTATAAAAGCCACCAGGAGGAAGGCACCTGGGGAAAAGTCACTTGGTAAAAAGGCACCAGGTAAAAAAGGCATTAAGAACACAGGCACTAGGTAAAAAGAGGCAAAGGGTTGAAAGCAGTCTATTGAATTTTGAATGAAAAAACCCGTTCGTAATCATTTCATCTCTTATATTCAGCCCGGTACCGTCAACAAATTGAACAAGCACAAACCTATTATCGTCACGCCGCATTCCTGGTGCCATACAATGGCCAGCCGTACAACCAACTTGCCATCCTAGAGGCAGCAAAAGGAAGCAAACTCTCCACTGTTTTCTACTACGTGCGAAGTTTGGCCGTCAAACACCCTTTTCCCGTCGCTGCTACCAACCTGGAGAAGTTCTACACCAAAATTACAAAGGAGGTGCTCGACGTTCGTGGGAAGCTAACGATGTCGGAGATTATTGCGGCATTCTTGCAGTTTCATGCTTTTGTTCATCTCTGCACAGGTACGATCCTAAAACTTACGGGAGTAAAGATCGTGAATCCCATCTGAAATCTTGTGGCAGAATGATATTGAACTGGGACCTTGTTGCGTAAGGTAACCTATTGTTCACTATCAGCCTGACAAACGAATTGCAAACCCTTAAAGTTACAGGGGCTTTGTGAATAAGGTCCCTGGCGGTTAATTCAGTTTTTTTAAACTGATATACATGTATTTGGCATCATTCAGAGTGATGAAAATCCTAGTTTTGCTTTGGCCATGAAAGAATTAACGATCGCAGTGCCCCTATTGGAATTTCTGACAGCCACTTCCGTTTTCAACCTCACTATCAGGAGTAAGGCTAATATTTCCTAGATCGAGGATGAAAAACACGTGTTGGTTCCCAATACCGCCGCCAGGGCTCCATCCCATGGTGGCAGCATTTAGAACCAATGAGCGCAATTCAACTTCGATCCAGGAAATTTTTGCCCATACTCCTGGTAGTGAGGTTGAAAACGGAAGTGGCCATCAGAAATTCTACTAGGGGCACTGCGATCGTGCCAGATGTGAAATCAATGTATAATAGTTGGTTGTCCGATTGATGCTCGAATTTTTTCACTTTTTTCCGCAGATCTTGATCGAGCTCAAAAATTAATGAACCAGCTTCTCGTCAGCCTTCCCTCTCACATCACCTCGATGAGTTTCAGCTCGCATCAGTTCATCGAGATGGTCGTCATCAATTTGTTCGCGATGTACCACGCCAAGAGACATCTCGACAAGGGAGATAAACCCAGTCAGTCTGAAGAGAGATGTTATCAACTGGTTTTACAGCTTACTGGTGAGTGCGTGATCTGTAGGCCTACTTGAGGGAGAGAATTTATTTCCAACTTACAGCTTCCATGTGAAGCGCTTTGAAGCTGTACGAAAATCATTGTTTATTTACATTTTGTTTGTTTGTGTCCAATCTTTCTTTGTCTTATGAGTAATTTGTTGGTGGCATGCCACTCTAGAAGTTCTTTTGCTATCGAAAGCGTTCCATTTGGTGGGTCGGCATGTCCCAAAAGTCAAAAATAACATAAATAATGTAAACATCCGTGTTTACAAACATTAAATGTAAACAATGATTTGATGAATATGGCACAGCCACGAATATGGCTGTGCCATCAGGTACACACTGTAACATTTCGTGGCTATGCCATTTCAAATAAGGCTTTGCCAAATCTGAGCATTATTCGTCTGTGTGTGCCTAGCATAAGAGCCGTATGCACGGGTCGGACTTTAGCCTAAAGTATAACTTAAGTTAGACTTTCTCTTTACTTGAAGCATTCAGAAAAGTCAGACTTTAATGAAAGTGGCTGAAGTCCGACCCGTGCAAACGCCGATGCGGCCCTAAGAGTGAAAAGCACTACATTACATTATTATTGTTGTTATTATTTGTCACTGTTCCACAAGAGGTTCTGTTTTGTATTCCAGTGTCTCTCCTGGATAACCTACTTCACAGCACACCAAAAAATAATAAAGCTCGGGAATACCACACGCTGCCCGCCATCAAACTCATTATGGACTGGCTGAGACTGAATCAGGATGTTCTAGCAAAACCAATCGTCACTAACTCAACGTAAGTTGAATACGTGAACAAGTTCTCCACCAAATTTATTGTAATGAGTGCATCTGCCCGCACACAAATACAGCTAAAGGTCGTCAGTTCAAATTCTATTGTGTAGATGGCAGCACTGTAGACCTTTCCAACAAAGATGGCGGTGTCTAACAGTTCTCACCATTTAACGTCAGAAGCTTACCATTCAATGGCCACTGGCATGCTGAATGGTCAAGCGAGCCATGCGCACAAAAGTTTAGATAAAATATTGTCTAAGAGGATGCGTTTGGTAGTGTTATATCATGCTTGGTGAAGGAATGGCCACGCCGTCATGTGGCCTGTGGGAGAACTAGGAGGCCACCGTCTTTCTTGGAAATGTCTATACAGCAAAACGCCAGGATTCCCCTGTCCCTCCCTGGTATTGGCAATTTATTGACAATTTGTTTATAAACAATACTACCAGCAGGTACAAGCAATGAAAGGGTTAATGATTTGCAACATTTGTCATCAATTTGATGAAAGCGCATTTCTGAAAATACGAAGTCCTGATGTTTTTTCTTATTTTCAGAATCTGGCCATGTGCAAGTAAATTATATAACCATATTCAGCATTGGTCTCAACAGAAAGTTGGAAAATTCAAAATTTCTGATTGTAAGTTTATTTAATTTTCTCTGTTATTTTGGTAAAATGCTTCATGCTTTGTCTGTCCTTTAGCAGCTGTTTTATAATTAGAGCCCTGATAGCCGAGTGGTTATTCTGCTGAGCAAGTGGTAGGTCTCGAGTTCAAATCCCGGGCCATATGGGATTAATCATCCCTGGCTCTTCACGTCCATCGCATGAGACAGTAAGCCTTGGTGCCTTGTACCTTATTCCTTTGCAATGGCAAGTAAAAGATTCCATCCAAGTGAGGAACATGAGTAGCTTGAGATGGCCTCTTCAATACTTACAAGGGCCAATAATACCATGGCTTTGGCCCTGATGGAAACATACAAATACAATACAATACAATACCAGCAGTTTTGGAGTATTTGTACATGTATTTGCCCCCTGCCTAAGGGTCAATGAAGACCCTGACTTAACTGTTTGAACTTTTACAGATGAACAGACTCCATTACCAGAAGATTTTGAAGTCCAGTGTTTTCAACCAGTGGAGAGTTGTTACAAGAAATTCGACTTCTCGCGACTGCTGACGGATAGTTTGCCACTGGAGGTCGAGACACAGATCCGATGTCACCGATTGGTCGACTACGGCGTTTGGGTTTGTGAGGAATTCCCTAGGTAAATGCAATATTAGCAGAGCAGGCTTTGTTGGGCTGATTTTAGGGCAACCTGAGTTTGGATTGCCAGACTGGTGCAGTGGAAACATCAATGCCTGACACCTCTGAGCTTCCAGGTTCAATCTCTTGTTGGATCCATTCTTGTGGAGGTCTTCTCCGGGCACTCCAGTTTCCTCCTGCAGATTTGCCCAATGCTGTCTGTAGAGCTTTTACCATATTTGGTGCTCAGCTCGCGATTCAATAAAACAAAATTGACGCATTTCTCCTCAAACTGTCTCAAAATTGTGGTCAATAAAAATTCTTAAAATGTGGAGAATGTGGGATAAATTTTGATCATTATTTCATGTCCGCATTGAAATTACAAGTTAGGGGCGTAGCTAGCTTTTATGGCCTAGGGGGCAAAATTGACTGAGTCAGGAGGGTGAAGTCAGGGGGGGGGGGGGTCTGGGGGTCCTCCCCCATAAAAAAATTGAATATCTACATCCTCTCAGATGCATTTTCCCGACATCTGACACCACAGTAAATTGGCTCCAAGAGGGAAAATGACCTTCTGGAGGAAAAATTTGCTTTGTCCCTTTTTGCTCTGGGGGGCATTTGCCCCCTGCACCCCCTCCCCGCTAGCTATGCCCCTGCCTTAACTGTAGGTACTAGCTCATTTTACAACATTGGAATCATGCTGTAACTTAGTCCACTACCGCAGTCTGAATGTTGACGACTCCTTGATGAGGCTATTAAATTCTTGGTTGAGTTCCCTGTAATATCACCTAGTAGGGTCTACCCCGAGTCAAAACCTCTTTTCCTTCTCTCCAGCTTAAATCTACTTAACTACCAAAAACAGAAGAATGGGTACCATCAATTCAGCGCTCCGACCGCCCATGTGAAACTTTTACCGGGAGATGCTGAAAAGTTCTCCGGCAATTCTGAGAAGAAGTCGGCACGTCAGAATGTCGCTATTCAAGCTATACTACAGCACAAGGCTAGCCAACCTATCAAACAAGAGCCTGATACAGGCAAAAAGGAGGTGGGTGTTTTCATTTCACCTGTACATTTGCTTGTTTTCAGTTTGATAACTAACCCTTTCCCTGTCAAGGCCAATTTTCACAAAAATGAAAATATGCAAAAAAAGTTTTAAAGCACCTGAAACCTGTCACATAGGTATTCATTGGAAAGGACTGAGTATGTACTTTCCAATGAATACCAGTATGATAGGGTTGTTGTGGGATTTAAAGTGAACAGTCATGTCAGCCAAAGTCCCGGGGCCAAAGTATCTAATCACACGATCAATCGCCGCCATCTTGGATATATTGGTGCTGACTAAGTGGCATTATTCCATAAAAAATGCATTATTGCACAACTGCCATGGCGTTATTTTCTTAGGATACCATTTAGCAGGCGATCAACTGCAGACTTAGGCCTGTCCAATGATCTAATTTACTAAAATACCGAAATTTGTAATTTTGAAATTGTGAATTTCACGGGCCATGAAATTAATAGTGTCATTTTTGACTGCCGTGGCGAATTCCCTTTAATTTAAGGATTTGGTATCTTCAGTACTATTTATGATATTGTCAACTCCGTGAATTACTGTAAAATCCACTGTATCTTTGTTCGTTCCAGGGTATCATGAAGTCAAAACACTCCGGTAGTGACCAGCACAGTGGTGGAAAAAACCAAGTCTGGCCTAAACATGTTCAAATATTAGTACCGCCACACTCTACCTCTGTGAAAGCTCCATCACAGACAGCGATATCACGGAATTCCCCTCAACCGCAGCTAGCACGGAATTCCCCTCAGATGCAAAACTCGCCGCAATTGATTGGGCGGGATTCCCCGCTACAGCCGCCGCCGAAACAGATGTCTCCGCAGTTGCCTGTCGGCGTTAAACCTCAACCGGGGTTGGTGAACGTGCCGCCATATTCTACAACGCAGATGTATGGCCAGAAAGTTTCACCGCTAAACAGTTCTGGGAACATACCGAATAATTTGGATTTGGGTGGTATGCGTATGGCGCCGCCCCATATGCAGGCGCAAGTGAGTCGAACGATACCCCAGCCCATGCACCATCCGCCGTTACATGCACACTCCCAGCCGCAACAGCAACACCAACAATTTATGAACTCCGCAGGGCACCCTGGAAAAGATGCTAAATTGCAAAACGATGTCGGACAGAATTTCGAACCCCAGAAACAGAGTTTTACCATCTTTAATCAAGGTTTCGGCCCTATGCTCCACGACAGTGGAAATTTACCTGGACATAGAATTTACGCTGGAAATCCTGCGCAGAATCGTGTGGAAAATCATTCGAACCAAGATAATGAAACCATTGGCGGTTGGTCACAGTTTCCATGGCAACAAGAAATGGGGAATCAACAACAGCAGTCGCAATTCCAAGCGCAAGGACAGAAACAGAATTTCCCTGGCAACCAGCAACGTTTTGTAAGTGCCGGTACTCAAAACCCTCGGCAACAGGTGCATCAAATACGTTTCCAAAACAGTCCGGCGCAGCAGCAGGTGAATTCCCGGCATCCGTTGTTGATCGGGAATCCAATGCCGGTGCAGCCGGTCGGTCCGCAGCAATTCCCGGCAGACCAAATGCTGTTTCGTGACAACCAGGTGCTGAGTTATCCTATTGGGTCAAGGTCAATGGATCAGCAGAAAACTTCACCAGGTTTGTGTTATAACTTATTCCTTCACTTTACTCTGAGAGTGGTGCAGTGGAAACAATAATGACTGACACCTCTGTGGTAACGCATTCCATTCCCGGTTTGATCAGGTTTTCTTGATTGACAGGGGACTCTCCTTTACATGTAGGTTTCCAGTTACTCCAGTTCTCTCTCTCACTCAGTACATTAAAAGTGTCCATTATTGTCAGCGGAGCCAGTTTAATAAGCTCTCTGTAGTTGGGGCTTGGTTCTGAATTCAGTGTTTTTGAGCCTTCTGTTATGACTGTGAATTCAGTTGCCTACCGGTAGATACCGTAACTTGGTTCTTGTTCATATACTTTCTTTCTTGTTCATACTTGTTTGTCCATTATTGCTTGTCCATTATTATTTCTTGTCCATATTTGTTCATACTTTCTTGTCCATACTTGTTCATTATTGTCCATACTTGTTCGTTATTTCTTGTCCATACTTGTTCATACTTGCTTGTCCATACTTGTTCATTATTGTCCATAATTGTTCGTACTTTCTTGTCCATACTCGTTGATTATTTCTTGTCCATACTTGTTCATACTTTCTTGTCCATGCTTGTTCATTATTTCTTGTCCGTTCTTTCTTGTTCATACATGTACATTTTCTTTCAGTACGTTGTCCTGCAGAATTGCTCGGACGAGCAATGAGAATTCAGTCCTTAAAACTCATGATTTAATTCCAGGGAATGTGAACCACCTGGACCACGCCAGATTCTCTGTAGCACCGGGATCAGTTGTACCACAAGATCACCACGGGCGACCTATGGACGTGACATCGTTCAAGATTCCACCACCCAATACGGCCGGGATGTCAGGGTATCCACCCTCTGCAGCTGATTTTGCGAGGCAGTCGGAGGGCGTGCCTAAGCCAGACAGTCCACTGGACGCCTTACCAAGGTAAGATTGATTCAGTGCAATTTGAATTTTCCTCCTTCATCCTACACTACACTGTCAGTCTTTTATGTTCCTGATGAAGTCTACACTCGCCCAACCACTCCAACGATTTGAAGAAAATCTGAAGTTTAAAGGCACTACTCCACTAGACAGATTATGTCGACACTTTCTGTCAGCCAACTCTCGACAGAAATGTCAAATGTCTATCCACTTCAGATTAAAAAGTCTGTCACGCGTCATTTATAACTATATGACATAATCTTTAGATAGTCCTTCCACTTGACAGAAGTAACTTCTGAGACAAACTTCTGAGAATTTTTCTGCACTCTGGAAGTAACTGTCATTTCGTAGAGATTTTCTCTCAGACAGCAACTTCTAACAGTATAAATTGTCTAGTGGAGTAGCGCCTTTAGGAACTGAGGGCATTCTACCAGGAAACCGGATTGAGTGGAGAAATCCAGCATGTCCGAAGTGTTTCACGTGAAGAAACAGTTTGACCGAGGATTGAAAACGGAACCTCAGCAGTGACAGATGCCAATGTTTCCAATTCACTGATCAGAATCTACGTGTATTTCAGACATTTTTTTCATTCAATTTCAGACCAATGTACCCAAATGAGAAGCAACAAGGCAACGTACCTGGTGGCGCCACCTATTCTTTGTTCAGCCAGTCACCCTGGGCGATGGCGAAAACACAGCCACAGGAATCAAGAGGTGAGGATTATTGATTGATGATGGGGTGATTTCATCAGCCAAAAGGATGAAATTAACATGGATGACGGGCCTTGTCAGTGCGGGGAGACATGTATGAGTCCTTAACTTCTCACCAGTTTCTAATCATGTTTTTTTCCAGGGTATGGCATGATGCAAGGATACAGTCAGTCACAAAAGAGTCCGCCGGACCAGGGGGCGTCTGGATCTTACGCAAGCAGCAACATACAGGTAGGTAACAGGGCTGGGTTGTTTCCTTCATGGTGTATTAGAAATATTTCAGGATTTTAAATACCGATCTACAATTGCCTACTGGTACATCCGATGTACCAGTGGGCAATTACCCAGTATAGCCACTCATAAAATGGTAGTCCACAATATTTTACATAGAGGCCTATCGTCTTCTTGGCCCTTTTATTTAGTTTTGGTTGCATTGGTATGCAACTGGGCTACTTGTGCAGCAGGATGCACACTGTTGCTGCATGTTTTGGCATGCAGTGCCAGTTCTTGACACTCATCTAGCTGGGGTGTCTGCCTGAAGCTGCGACACTGTTTTGGGAACAACTAGGCCCTGAACGTTACGCAGACATGTACCTCACCACTGTTGAGCGTTTTTTACTTATTTTCCTCATTTATCTTTTAATATTTCCAGTCGCTGTGGTCGTCTGGTCCGTCGCCTCTGGAGAAACTCCTGGAGCAGCAGAAACAACAGCGACAGAGTGAACCGCACTGAAGGATATCATGGAGCTGATTGGTCAAAATTCATTACTAAGTATGCACTGAGCGATCTGTAATTGATCCACGTGCAGTTTACAATGCGAGAAAACGTCTCGACAGATCATTGAAACACGATCAAGGAAATCAGAGAGAGGCTGGATGCAGCAGGAGGATGCTGCGGAAAGCAGTAGGCTGGATGAAACATCCAGATCGAGGCACTAATTTATGCATAGGTTGTTACGCCAGTTGTTCTCCATCAGGTTACGCAATGTGGTTGATTTGACGGAAGTGAGAAGAAAAGCAAAGATGTGACGTGCTGTCAGTGAATTCAAAGCGAGAACAATCGCCAGTTTGATACTACACGACGTGGAATATGCTTTCAAGATAATGCAGTAGAATATGCTTCGTTAGCAGTAGAATACACCCCTAAGGTACATACAGTCGAATAGAAGCATACACTTCCAAGATGTTTGCAGTCGAATAGTAGAATACACCCCCAAGGTACATGCAGTCGAATAGTAGCATACACGTCCAAGATGTTTGCAGTTGAATAGTAGAATACACCCCCAAGGTACATGCAGTCGAATAGAAGCATACACGTCCAAGATGTTTGCAGTCGAATAGTAGCATACACGTCCAAGATGTTTGCAGTTGAATACACCTCCAAGATGTAGGCATGAATACACTTCCAAGGTAGTTTCAGTAGAATACACCTTCAAGGTGGGCAGTTGAATACACTACCTGGATGTTTGCAGTTGAATGCACTTCCAAGATGTCCGCGGTGGAATACAATTCAGAAGTGTTTGCAGTAGAATACACTTCCAAGATGTTTGATAGAAGACCCTTTAAGGATGTTTTTAGTTGANCAAGATGTTTGCAGTTGAATAGTAGAATACACCCCCAAGGTACATGCAGTCGAATAGAAGCATACACATCCAAGATGTTTGCAGTCGAATAGTAGCATACACGTCCAAGATGTTTGCAGTTGAATACACCTCCAAGATGTAGGCATGAATACACTTCCAAGGTAGTTTCATTAGAATACACCTTCAAGGTGTGTGCAGTTGAATACACTACCTGGATGTTTGCAGTTGAATGCACTTCCAAGATGTCCGCGGTGGAATACAATTCAGAAGTGTTTGCAGTAGAATACACTTCCAAGATGTTTGATAGAAGACCCTTTAAGGATGTTTTTAGTTGATACATCCCCAAGATTTTGCAGTTAAATACACCACCAAGATGTATGCAGTTGAATACACTTCTGAGGTGTGAGCAGTTGAATACACCACCAAGATGTTTGCAGTTGAATACACTTCCGAGGTGTGAGCAGTTGAATACACATCCAAGATGTTTGCAGTTGAATACACTTCCGAGGTGTGAGCAGTTGAATACACAAGATGTTTGCAGTTGAATATGTTGTCAAATGTATGCTCTGGAATACACTTCCAAGTCAAGTAGAAATAATCAAGTAAATCACCTTCAAGATGTATGAATTTCAATACACCTCCAATGCCGTGTTCACACTAGGGTTTTATATCGAATCGAATTCGCAATAAAGGCCTATTCCGATATAATGCGTCACACTCAATTCGAAATAGATCACTTTTATATCGATTTAACCAAACCGGTATTTGAATCGGTTTTGATTCGCATTAGCCAAATCGAAATAGTTATGTACTGCACAGTGTACATTCAATGTAGGCCTAACGTCATGACGTAGTTTATTTCGGGTCGAGTGTGATGCGTTTTGTTTCGAATCGAAATCGGTTCAGTTGTAGTGTGACCCGACCCGGTGTAACCAAATCAATCTCCGTATTTCGATTGACGGAAACCGATTTCGATGCGAAATAGGTGTGAACGCAGCACAAGATGTATTGTATGCAGTGGAATACACTTCTATGGTGCTTGCAGTAGAATACACTTCCAAGATTCGTATTGTAGAAGACACCTCCGAGATGATGTATGGATTGCAGACACCTCCGGGTATGGAGTGGAATACACTTCTGAGATGTATTTGCCACCTTGGCGTGTATTTCTTCCTGCAGCGAATGCAGAGAGCTGAATACCTCACAACACAACAGTGTAAAAACGTGTTTATTGAATGGATTCACTGATTGCAAAATTGTCTGCATCTTTTTGGTGGGTGTGTCAATCGTACATAACCTATGGAGAATTCTTGCGAGTGAAAGTTTTCTAAGGTTTTATTCATGCACTGGTAGGAAGCAGCCTTGTATTGTGTATGAAAACGACCTATAAAATCTTTACACTCCTTGGAGTGCTTACAGTTACACTCCATGGAGTGTTCAGTTGTCACACTCCTTGGAGTGTTCAGTGAGAAATTTCTGACCTACCAGGTTGTCGCTTTCAACGGGGTAGGATTGAAGTGAATAATTTCATTGTGATATAAATTATTGTTGACGGTTTAGGTGATAACTTCGGACACTTTTGGACGATGAGCAAATGTGAAATTCATATATTTACACTTCTCTGTACTTTTCTAAATTCTGCTGGAAAGATTTGTGAAAAGGAAGCTACATGTATGTAAGTCTGATGTGGAAAGGAAACTGTATACTTGCCGGATGTGAAAAGGAAACTACATGCAAGTCTGATGTGAAAAGGAAACTACATGCAAGTCAGATGTGAAAAGTAAACTACATGCAAGTCCGATGATGTGAAAAGTAAACTACATGCAATTCGGATGTGAAAAGGAAACTACATGCAATTCGGATGTGAAAAGGAAACTACATGCAATTCGGATGTGAAAAGGAACTACATAGAAGACTGATATGAAAAGGAAACTACATGCAAGTCGGATGTGAAAAGGAAACTACATGCAAGTCGGATGTGAAAGGGAAACTACATGCAAGTCGGATGTGAAAAGGAAACTACATGTACATGCAAGTCGGATGTGAAATGGAAACTACATGCAGGTCGGATGTGAAAAGGAAACTACATTGTACATGCAAGTCGGATGTGAAATGGAAACTACATGCAAGTCGGATGTGAAATGGAACTACATACAAGTCTGATGTGAAAAGGAGTCTTCGTGCCGATGAAACAGTACTTTATTTGGGATTTTAAAAAATATTTACATGTACATGTATGCATGATGGCTTGGTTTCATTTCTCACACGTACCAGCTCAGACGAGCTCTAAATGGTGGTGGAAGGTGCTGAGGTGGATTCCTCCCAACAGACCTAAATGGGTCCCTTTATTTCTCCTTGTAACTGAAGCCCCGGCATACTACACTCCTGTAAAATTTATTTTGTAAAGAAAACAAATGTACTTCAAGAGTTGCAAGTTGTGGTTTCTCCATTGATGCAGTCCAGAGTTGAAAGTCTGTCAATTGGGTTTTGACCAGTAGATTTTGCAATTAGATAGTTTTCATTTTCTTAGAAAACACAAGACCTCTTACGTTGTCTTTCATTTTGACATATTTAAGCTTTAAATTAGTTTGGTCAAGTCCATTGGCAGCTTATTGCAGATCTCGTAATTGAATTATTTCAGAATGTTTATGCAATAAATACGTGTTTTATGTAAGAAACACCACAGCTTTTGGCTCTCAAATGTTGGTTTTCTGTGATTTTCTGTATTGTGCCGAGATGAACATTTTTGACAGTGATTTCCTTTGCAAATAAGGTGTCGCCCTCTCCATCCGTGAAGAGTGAAATCGAACTCACAACATCAGTCATGATGAGTACCGGTATGGAGATTACCACTGCACTGCACCATTCTAACTGTCCTGCTCATCCCCAGTAAAACGAGAAGTGGTATTTGGGTTTGCAGTGTGCGCCTATGTTGTGGTAACGTTTTCATGTTGGAGTTATCAGGGGATTAGCTAGCTTTTATGGCGTAGGGGCAAAATTGATCGAGTCTGAAGGGTGAAGCTGGAGGGGGGGTCTGGGGCCCTCCCCAAGAAAAAAATTGAAAATCTACACCCTCTCAGATGCATTTTCCCCACATCTGACACTACAATAACTTGGCTCGGAGAAGGGAAGTGACCTTTTAGGGCAAAAATTTGTTTTGTCCCTTTTTGCTCTTGGGGGCATTTGCCNNCCCCCCCCCCCCCCCACTAGCTACGATTGCAGCAAGCGATTTGCTCGTAAAAAATCCCGCAGAGCCGTCGTCATGACGTTTTCAAATTGTAATCGTAAACGTAAAACGTACCGGGTAAGCTTGCAGAACCTCCCTACTATTAGTGCCTTGCTCGCACCCTGAGGGCAGCACGTGCTGGCCCAGTTATGGCGGTTACTTCATTCAACCGTACTCCCGCTGATCTTATGTGGAGATTATGTATGCATCATCACCATATTCCATTCACCATTGTCCTTAATGCATGGTGACCCACATTGAGGGTCAAGGACACGGTTTTTACGGTCAAGGCTATATGCTCTCAGTAAATTTGTCAGCAAAGGGGCAGCAAATGTGTCTTACACAGTCATCCATTTCCATTTAGATGGGGCCATTAAACTATTTTCCTTACGCGTGCTGACCCACTCAAGTTCAAGGACACAAGTTCAAGGACATGGATTCTGAGGTCAAGGTCACTTGTAGAAAAATCTTTTAAACTTGATGCTCTCTGAAACTTGCAAAGTAACAAACTAACAGCAAATATGCGTGTAATGTTACATTCCTCCATTTTCCTTTTGATAACCATGACAACCTCCCTATTGTTTTTATGCATGGTGACCCACTCGGGGTCAAGGGCATGGTTTCTAAGGTCAAGGCCACTTTTTAGTGCCATCTGTATTAAACTCGTCAACAACAAAATGACTCTCTACAGTGTTTTGTAGAGATAGTCATCCATTTTCCTGTAGATTCCCCATTAACTTAAATTGTACTTTTGCATTTGTCGGTGTGGTCTACAACAGCCCCATAAATTCCACTCTATTTAGAAATCCCAATGATGATGGTGTTTGGGAAATTTTATCGAAAGAAGTAACTGAATTTGTTAAAAAAGGTCAAACCATACTCATGGGAAGGGATGCTTCCCTTTTGCAATTATCCTCTGTATAGTCACTCTTTCAATCTATTACTGTACCCTTACCGCACTTTTTGTACATTATTGCACCATGTTTATTGTACCTCTTATCCCATGTAAGTTATACTTATACGGATTCAATAAACAATATTTGAATTTGAATTTGTCCCTCTTGGACTCAAGAAGACTTAGGGGTCAAGGCTAATAAAGCTATCTATAATTACCACTCACTTTTTCTGTTGTCTTTTTTGGATTCTGAGAAAAATATAAACATTTTGTAGGACTTTCTACGTTTGTCTTTCATCCAAAACTTTCTATATTTGACTTTCCTTTTTGTGTGATTTTTCTAGATCAGACCAGATACCTGATCCCGGGTCAGTGTTTATGATACATGTAGCATGGATCTTTTCGGGTCTTCACGTTGTATGACATGCACATGATACGTAATAGGCCAAATGTGATGTGACGTCACTTGATGCTCGGTGTTAATCATTTTGATCAACGCCGCTAGCATTCAACCTCGGTTTTCCTACTTTTTCTTGGGTGAATACACACTTGACACTAGCGGCGAAATATCGTGCCTCATTTCACCACTAGCGTAGGTGGAAGGCCGCCATTTTGGATCTTGCCGGCGCGCATGTAGAAATAGTTCGGTCGGCCTAATCGCACAATTCTTTCTAATTAGTATTCAGTTCATTTCTAATACCACTTGTTATCAACACGAAGTCCTTTTAGTCTGAAAATATTCGCCTTCAACCCAACAGCACCACTTTTCAACATCATCTATCATCTAGCGTAGATGCCACTGGGTTGGCGGTGACACGGCTGGCCTGTTCACGATGGTTAAAAACCTTTACCAAAATGTAGTAATCTGCACTACTTTCAAGATGGAAACCTAGCACCTGCGCTAGTGGTGATATAGAAGATATCGCCATCTAGTGTCAAGTGTGGGGTGAATAACCCAGGAAGACGCTGGGAACGAGGTTCGATAATATGGTGTAATCATTGACGTCAATGACGAACAGCAACACGTGTCCACCTGCTGTCAGGAAGACACTGCCAAGCCCAATTTTTGTCGAAAAACAAAACTGTCAAAAATCTTGAAAAAAACCTGAAACCAGTCCAATAGTATTCATTAAGCTCTGAGTGAGGCTTCCTAGACTACGTAGGCCTATGTGACAGGGTAGTTGCAGCAGCCCAGTGGACTTACGCCCGTATTCTGAAAGCTCACTCACACTCACACTCCACTCATACTCAAGTGAATGTCACTCAAGTGTGGCTCAAGGGACACTCAAGTACGAGTGTGAGTGTGACCTCAATAATTTGAGGGACCACTCACACTTAATGAGTGATGCATATTTTTAGATTCACAGATGTCACTCAACTGTCACTAAGTCAAGTGCCTCTCGAGTAATATGGTCTTCAGTGTGCACACTGGTTTTGTATTGCCAATCTGGCGTCATGTCTCAAGTTCGAGTGAGAGTGTGAGTGTGATCTCAATAATAATCTGGAACGTCTCCAGAACTCATTGTCGGTGTACTTGTCAAAGTCAAAATTATATTTTCTTCGCAAGTGATCAACATTTTGTTCCAATCTTTCAATATTTTCCAACGTACTGAGCCACATATACGCCATTTTGGTAAATAAACGTTTTAAATTAACGTTTTTTATTTACTTGAGTGAAGGCTAAGGGAGGTATACCACCCACTCAACCTTCACTCCAAAATAATGACTTGGGTGAGTGTGAGTGAGGTCTCTGAAAGGTTCAAGTGTGAGGTAGATCTTTCACTCATTGAGTCTTGAGTGACACTCATCGAGAGTCAAGTGATACTCAATGAGTGTGAGTGTGAGTGAGCTTTCAGAATACGGGCCTTAGCTTGAAATATAAGGCCTGTGGTCACTTCGCCTTCAGACTACTTGTGAAAGAGTGGCCTTATTTGGAAGCGATTTATTTTCGAACAAGGGTGTACCAGCATACTAGTATTAGATACCGGTATCTCATTTATGGTACCTGTTAATAATGAATTACCGCTACCAAAATCCAGTTTAAATGATATTTATTTAGAAATTCTATAGAATCTCAAGTTACCGGTACCGGTAGAACAAACATTAATGAAAATTCCTCAGATGTGGATATTTATGGATAGCTTTAAATCTCCTTAGCTTTGCCTGGTGGAAATTGTGCTTTCATAATGAAAGTTTTGCGTTGATCCAGATTAAAAAAGTCACGTTCCCCATGCCATTTTGAGGCGTGATATGCCATCATTTTGATCTTATAGGTCGACTTTGATGTCTCCAATTACAAGCATAAGCGTGTGTTGGTCATTAACAGAACCGAAAACAGCTGCTTTCATTGACGCATGAGTTAAAACCAAACTCCACATCCGCAGTGCCGTGTCGTTCCGCATGAATCATGGTACCCTCGACATGTGGGGGCCAAATTTTGGTTTGATTGGACTTCAAACATGACTGCCAGGCAGCCATCTTGAAAATGGACTTTGGCCCATATCTCATCAAAGTGCAGTAGTCACTACTGTCCCTTCAATACACTGTCTCGAAGGTTCATGCTATAACAAAAGGAGTCGTCCTCCAGAAATTTCGCAAATTTTCGACCCCAACCGAGGTCTTCTTCAGGCTGGCACTGGCAACTCGGACCAACACCAAGCCAGATTTCTTCTGGACTCTGGTCTCCTCCGATCCTAGCACTGTATCCATTCACCCAATACCGGTATCTAAAGCAGGCCTCAAACGAGGACTTTTCTGACGGCGGTTCAGCACGGTTCAAGGGAGGTTTAGAAATCAAACGATAACTTTATTTTTCATACTACACATTAACCGGATTTTATATTGCATTTATCGCTTGATTTCTAAACCTCCCTATTGAACCGTGCTGAACCGCCGTCAGAACCGTCCTCGTGTGAGGCCTGCTTAAAGCCTTGTTTATACTTCGACGCAACCATCACTGGCGACCGACGCGCGATCTTGCGTTCGACGCCGACCCCGTCGTGCGATTTGGTCGGCGTCCAATCGCGAGGCTGTAATTACTTGAGTAATTTCATAACAGGTCGCCGTCGCTAAAGTACGCTGGACTGTGAATCAATTCTGCGAAGTCGGCGTCCAGATTTGATCGGGCGTCGGACGCCGATTATCTTGCGTCGAAGTATAAAGTAGGCTTAATGAGGTCGAAATATTCCTTCATTTCTTGTCCCTGTTCTCCTTTACACAAATAACAAAACAACAATTTGTCTTTCTTGGCATATATTGATAAACAATAAAATATGATACATATATCAGTGCTAATCAACTATTTATCACATTCAGCTATTTATTTTACAAAATCTATTTTTTACACAAAATCATCAAAACAGCACATCTAGTTGCCCTCTAATTTATTCAGGAGTAAATGGCAATCTCGCCACGAAGAATCAGTGGGAGTGTGGTTAACTGAAGTAATAGCCACACTGTACACTACATTGTACTGGGTAAAACAGGTAGAGGTGTTACCACAACCGACCTTCCCCCACTGATCACAAATAGAGACCGTTGGAGGCCCAATTAAGTAGCCTGCTTCAGATCAGTGGGTCTTTAGTGGCCGATTAGCGATGATTGCTGCTCAATAAATTCATTGGGAAACCAACATAAAAATCATGGTGAATTGTCCATGGAGAGCCAACACATAAAGACCACTCTTTTCGCAAAGCCCCCAGTGGCATCGTACAATGGATTTGGCGTTCGCGTTGGCGTTTCGGGGGCTTTGCGAAAACTACATGTATATTCATTCACCGGTAACTTGAAAGACAGAGTGAAAACAGCATTTAAAGGGGAAGTCCACTGATACATGTATAGTTGGCAGACTAAATCTCATGCCATGTTCTCAACACCGTGACCTAGTCCTATAAGTATCTTCAAAATACCTGTTAGGAAAACCTGTTTCTGCTACAATAACAAAGTATGCTGGTAGAAATCGCCCTTTGAATTACCAAATGATTACGTTACATGTATATTCTTACATAAATACACCAGCAGGCATTCATATACCCCAACCACTTGACATTTTCCTCACATCAAAACACAGCAGGACGGAAAACATCAAAACACGTTGGCCATGTTTTGGTGTCTGATGGCTATTAATATCCAAGGGGGAGAACAATTAAAACACATTGGTCCACAACAAAATGTCCAAATTCCACAAAAGGTACAAGTGGAAATAAGAAGTGGGAAATTTTGGAATTTTGCGCGAATTTTTCAATTTTCCCATTTTGAGAAATATCGCCCGAAAAATCAGACAAAATGTCATGTCATTTTAAGAAAATTTCTCAAAATGGCAAAAAATTCTCCCAATTTGAGAAATTTAAAAATTCGCGCAGAATTCCAAAATTTCCAACTTCTTTTCCACTTTTATTTCTTACTCCCTTACATGTACATAGTACGTTCAACAGGCATACTCTATGAGGTCATTTTTTCAAGAATTCTCTTTGTTACTCGACTGCGGTCGATTTAAAACAAACGGAAAGAATAAGAGATTTATCTTGTGGAAGAGATCTGATGCTTTGTGCAAAAGCGCCACCTGGTAGAGAAGGATGTGGTAACGATTCGGCTCCATCTGGTGGTGAGAATATTCGTATTGTTTCAGCTTCATTAGATGTTGACGTCTGATCGTCTGGATGTTACGGAGCGATTCGTTGTTTTCTGAAAAGTAAAATCGGACATTGAGTCATATGAATAAAGACTAGTAAATGCTTTTACTTGAATTTTGCAATACAAATGCACTAGGCAATGCTGTACAAATTGAAGTAAAAGCATTCGCTAGTCTTTATTCATATGACTCATTGACTGATGAATCGCAAAATGTGAATCCAAAAGAAGCCATGGAAGAGTTGTTCACAACTCATGTTGGCACTTTCTTGGGGTTAACTTCATCTCAGCGTTAACTCTATCTTGGCATTGACTTATCTTGGCATTATTCTTGGCAGAAACTTTGTCTTGGCGTTAACTTTATCTTGGTGTTAACTTAGTTTTGTGTCCACTTGATCTTGGCATTAACTTTATCTGGAAATAACTTGATCTTGGTTTTAACTTTATCTTGGCATTAACTTCATCTTGGCATTAACTTTATCTTGGTGTTAACCTTATCTTGGCGGCATTACGTTTATCATGGCATGAACTCTATCTTGGCATTGAATTCGTTGTGGTGTTAACAGTATCTCAAAGTTAGCATAGTGCTAACTTTAGCATTTTAAACGACTAAACGAAACGAAACGAAATGAAAATTTCGTTTCGTTTCGTTTAGTCGTTTCGTTTCTTTACATCAACTTCATCGTTGCATGAGCTTTATCTTGATTTTAGCATACGTTTATCTAGGCATTAACTCCTTCAGTGGAGCGCCTCAACATCGACACTTAGGAATTACTTGCACTGTTTTAAACAACCTGCCATGAGATATTCTATAGGCCTACGTCTGAACTTTAAGTTCAGACGTATTTAGAATTCGGCTTGAGAGAAGTTTCTCCCTAAAATTCGGGCCTAGTCTCATCTCTGAGAAACCAGGGCCCATATTCATAAAACCTTGCTAGCTTAGTTGGCTGCTAGTTGTGTACACTGGCCTGTACAAACTAGGCACTTTAGCAGGCAACTAAGCCTAGCAAGGTTTTATGAATATGGGCCCAGGAATTTTTAATGCCTTATCCGCTACAAACCTTATGCATGATTGCTTCTTAAACATCACTTCAGCAAGTTGCAATATACCAATATCATGGTCACATAAAAATTTATTTTTTTCTTTCCTCCGATTTACTAGTAGGCATTGCCATTGAAATTGCTGAGAAATGTGAAAAACTACTGAAAATAAAATTTATTTTTCAATTTTTTTCCGCCCTCCTCAAATATTTCTCATAAAAAACTCGAGAAACAAGAAATAAAAAAGTCTGGCCTTACCAACATTGAGTAGAATGAGCACACCAAGCATAGCATGTTCTTCGGGCGTCAGACGAAGCTTGTTGAACATCACTACAATCTCGGCGACAATCGCGAGGATCTTCACGCCCTCGGTATACATCTCACACTGGGGGTCGCAGTGACCCATCATCTTCACCAGGTAACAATTCAACAGGTGGGTATACTTCTCGACCAGGGAGGAAAATCGTCCCGACATGCTCATCACTAAACCACTTCCATCAGCAGACGACAAACTAGAATCATTCGAATTTTCCTCAGAGTAGCCACGGGGCATCGTCGTCTGCTCCTCATTCAAGGTGACTGTCAACAATAACATCGAATGCCAATGCAACTTCAGAATCTTCGTCCACTCATCGATGGAGAGGTTTTTAAAGAAGGGCAACTGTTTCGACCACGTGACCACACTGGCAACAAATGTATCGGTCAACTCGCAAAATCTTATCTCCGTCTCTCGTGACGTCATTGAGAAGTCGACTCCCAAGTCGAGTTGGGGCATGGGATGTGATTCAAATTTGACATCTTTGGCGGTTTCTGCTTGAATTTTATTGGACGCCACCGACCAATGATGCACAGGCTTGATTTGATGGGGTGGATGGATGTTCATCTGTCGCTGAGCGAGCTCCTTTTCATCCGATGAACGTCTCTTATGTTTACGGTACTTGACCTGCAAAGAATGAAAGATCGATGAGCAAGCCTTCCTAAGGCATTCTCACCAATAAAATCATCACACTAGCATTGTTCAACTTTCCCCCTGATCTTTCGCCCTTTTCCTCTCACATGCCTAATCTATTGACTATTGATGGATATTCAAATAATTTGGGGTCAGAGCATGCCCCGAATAAAGAAATTTGAATTATTTCACCGGCTTCGATTTTTTTGTACGATTTTTTGAGAAATTTTCGAGATTATCTTTGAGGACGCCTTCTGATTGGTCATATTAAATCACATGATCTCGGCTTCAATAAAAAATGGCCGCCATCCCTTCACCACTTGGAGAAATTCGACGCGCTGTGATACCATTACTTCATCAGGTAAATTATCATACTTTAACTCATTCTTTTATGTGTAGCTAGTTTCCATGCCTAATTATAACTAAGATCATTCAAATACGCAGATTCGAACAGTCTTGTCTAGCAGCCTCCTCTGGTCATCGATGGCGGCGCAGTCTTCAATGCCTTGCCCTATACCAGCGAACCGTTATTGCCGTCTAGGCTTGGTTTTAAATTGAATCGAGGATTCAGCGCCAAAAAGTGATCTCGCTGAGGTGATAATTGGGAAGTGCACCCCTCCCGGTTGCCGTCACGTTTTCTAACACATTTCAGAATCAAGGAGTAGACTCAAATGCCACACGCGTCGCGAGGCACGTTTCATGTACATGTCAATCGCATCATACCGTATTTGCGTGATGTTGCAATGACTAAGATATGTGGGTGTCTCACTTTGTCTAAAGTTGGCAGCAAGGTACATGTAATGTACATGCTGTTGGTTTCCAGTGTCAACTTACCTTGCACAGATTGTAGAGAGCACCGACATTACGACCACCAGGCATACGATCTTCCCGCACAGCTGAAATAGAAATGTGGAATTGGTAACTAAGCACTAAAAAGGGAACAATCGTCCATTTGGTGACAAAAACACCAAATTTGTCACAGATGTACTAGATTATGGGATATATTTCCATTAAGGCCGCCGACGTTGAAATTGCCAAATTCAGAAAAAAAATAAAATTGGATTTTGAGTGTTTTTTTTTCTCCTCCGATCCTGTGCATAAAAATAAACCTCTGAAAAAAACAACATTTCAAATTTCTCAGTTATTTTTTCCTGCTGATGTTGTGTTTCAGCTTCTTGATGTCGAAAAAATAGTGATTGGGAGCCATCATGGTGGAAATATTTCTTCCTCCTCTTCTCCGTAGGCTAGATAGCATGTCAGGATATACAATGTATTTCGAAAAAAAAATCAGTAAATGTTGATTATTTTTTTTATTTTTTCCCCCCTCCGACTTCAGATTTCCTACCAAATTTCCCGTAAACCAACTAATTTAAAAAAAAACGGCCTAAAGGATGGGTGGCAGGCTGACAACCCCTGGCGGCCGCAATCTTGGATTTCAAAATGGCCACCCCAGATGGTTTTCCCCAAATAACTTTAAGAGAGGTACGAAGGTGATCAAAATGGCTGATCCCATTTTTCAAGGGTGACCAATCCAATGGGACCTTAAAAATGGCGTCACGCGTCCGCCATTGGATTTCAAGATGGCCGCCACCAAAATAGGCCTGATTATGAGATGACAGACTTGTCGTGGGACCATTATATACCTAACATTTCAAGCAATATTGGCAATATGGAGGGGCTCTGAAATCGAAAGTTGAACTTTGGAGGGT
>NMRB01000058.1:667559-690794 GCA_002633025.1 Notospermus geniculatus
GACCCCAACCATGATAACCATGATGATTTCGACCATAACCATGATGATTCTGATCATCATGGTTATTGCATAACTGAAATGGGCATCCTCAATAAGTATGGATGATAGCATGCCTAAGCTCTACACAGGCAGAGATATTTCAAATTATCAAGTTTGACCTTGACAATGACCTCTGATAATGAACTCTTGATAACTTACCGGTATCAAGTTTGACCTTGATAATGGCCTCTGATAATGAACTCTTGATAACTTACCGGTATCAAGTTTGACCTTGACAATGACCTCTGATAATGACCTCTTGATAATGACCTCTTGATAACTTACCGGCATCAAGTTTGACCTTGACAATGACCTCTGATAATGACCTCTTGATAACTTACCGGTATCAAGTTTGACCTTGATAATGGCCTCTGATAATGACCTCTTGATAATGACCTCTGAGCATCAAGGTCATTGCATAATCGAAATGGGCATGGAACAGTTCAAAACATGTTTTGAAAATATTTTAGAAATGTTGCAGAAGAACATGTCATGTGAATGTTTCTGTACATTTTCAAAACATGTTTTGAACTGTTGCAAGTTCTGTCCACATTGTGCAACAATCTCAAAACATGGGTGTTGCAGATTTGTTGCAACTCAATGTTTTTAGAAATGTTTTGGAAATGTTGATGGTGGACAGGCCTTCAGACCAAACATGCCCATGAAAATAAAGTATGAACTGGTCAATTCAAGGTCAAACTCTCAAGCCTTGCATTGCCAGTTAAAGATAATATATCACGACTTCATTGTTTACATCCAATGTTTGTAAACATGAATGTTTACATTATGTTATTTTGGACTTTTGGGACATACTCAGGGTTACATAAGATCTAATAGTGTAAATAATCTATTGATGAGGTGGTAAAGGGGTCACGTTTATACCAAACATGTGCCGTTGTATAAAGGCCTGTCTACAGTGCACGTTTCAAAAACATTCCTAACAAGAGGACATTGAAAATGTCATATGGTTCCCGTACGTTCATTAGATAAGAATGGAAATTGTCATATGTCACACCATGATTCTGATCATCCAAAGAGAAGAAAAGAACAAAAATTGACACACAATATATGATAAATAAAAAGGCAATTTCCAGAGTGTTTGCGAATTTTCGACCCCAACCATGATAACCATGATGATTTCGACCATAACCATGATGATTCTGATCATCATGGTTATTGCATAACTGAAATGGGCATCCTCAACAACCTATATAAGTATGGGTGATAGCATGCCTAAAGCTCTACACAGGCAGAGATATTTCAAGTTATCAAGTTTGACCTTGACAATGACCTCTGATAATGACCTCTTGATAACTTACCGGTATCAAGTTTGACCTTGATAAGGCCACACTTTTTATATTTATTGGATTACGGATTTTTCAGGCCGAAACCTATGTAGGAGGGGAGGGAATAAAAATAAAAATAAAATACAAAAATCTTTGGCTTTTTAATTTTTTCCCTAGTGTTACGTGCTATGCATCACAGAAATTCAAGTGGGAGGGAATAAAAAAAGTGAAATGTGGTAAAAAAGAAATAAAACCTTTTATTGATGGAAGAGTAGAACAAGAGATAGGGCCTACATAGGGGCCTATATCCTGAAAATACAGGGCGTCAGCATTTAAATATCTTTTTCGTTGCACCTAGTGGTCGGCGGGAAAAAAACAAGAACACAAACTAGACCATCGGGAATTTTATTTTTTTTCAACATTTTCAAAAAACCTGGGAGGGGGGATCCGTAATCCAATAAATAAAAAAAGTGTGGCCTAATGGCCTCTGATATTGAACTCTTGATAATGACCTCTGAGCATCAAGGTCATTGCATAATCGAAATGGGCATGGAACAGTTCAAAACATGTTTTGAAAATATTTTAGAAATGTTGCAGAAGAACATCATGTCATGTGAATTTTTCTGCACATTTTCAAAGCATGTTTTGAACTGTTGCAAGTCCTGTCCACATTGTGCAACAATCTCAAAACATGGGTGTTGCAGATTTGTTGCAACTCAATGTTTTTAGAAATGTTTTGGAAATGTTGATGGTGTATAGACAGGCCTTTAGACCAAACATGCCCATGAAAATAAAGTATGAACTGGTCAATTCAAGGTCAAACTCTCAAGCCTTGCATTGCCAGTTAATATTTTTCGATCCATAATGCGAGTTCAAAGCTATCCAACACTGATAGAGCACAAAAAACGACACACAAAATGATAGTACATATAAAGTCGTCTCCGAATTTCGCAAATTTTCGACCCCAACCGGGGTCAAGTACAGGTCCCAGCCCGGTTGGGGTCGAAAATTTGCGAAATTCGTCGGAGACGACTATCTGCGAGTTCAAAGCTGGTGCCTGACGAATGTCAGCAATAATGCATGTTATGTTGATGTCCCCTGATTTTGCGTCGTCATAATGTCGACAGACATTGTAGTTAACGTCCTGGAAACCATGAAGAATAGAAAAATTTTTTGGAGCCTAATCGACGAGTTTATTTATTATGATTGATATCAATCAGTTGAAATGCATGTCATGTGAATTGTAGGCCTAAAAGCTCGTGGCACACAATTTTGGCTGAGATATTTGTAGGCCTACTTGATTTTCTGAGTCTTCTAATGAAACAAATCTATTCGGCCTATAGGACTCCAGAGCTAAGTGCCACGCCTTGCACGTTCCCGCCAAAAATACTCGTAGATACGGTGTAGGCTACTTACTGTCAGAGAGACAATCTCACACAATTTCGTGGGGTGTGTTAGTGTCACTGGTACTTTCTAAAATTCCACTGTGCCGACAAGAACGTATTCCCTGCCCTTGTAAGCTACGACATCCATCCACAGACTGACTGACGATCATTTTGAAGTTCAAGGCTCAGTTACGCGCCATTACCGCACGATCCACGTGCGACCTTTGGGGTTGTGTTGACATCAGGCGGTGAGGGTAATGACGTTGAATACGTAATAGCTGTTTCCCGCGCACGCTGATGAGCCTGGTCTCCTGCCTCGAGACGTTCCCCAAGTACGAGCCATTGTAGCGGAACGTTTCGATGGCAGAGGATCAGTCTAGCGCGCTGATTCGATTTTCGCCGTTGCTTCCTTTTTTGTTGGCCTAGGTAGGACTCTAAATGATACGGATGGACATATGATATGTTAGTTGAAATTTATAATATCTGAAGTCGGAGCGTCGTGACATTGCGCTTGGAGGAACCTCCAAGCATTGCGTAACCCTCTCAGCACACGAGGCAACAAGCAAAAGCAACGCGAGCTAATGAGTAATAACAAGAAATGTTTAAAAAACATAGGGCGTGTCATTGTGGCTGCTACTTGGAAGTTTGAACTGAAACAGTATAGACCCCCGGGTATAGACCTTGGGCCTTAGGGCTGGCGGACATATACGGTAGGCCTAGTTGCTCTGCATCAGCCCTGTGAATGTAGCCGGGGATGGAAGGCACAAAAGCCCATTGTTCTTTCCTCGCTGCGCTGCTACGGGCGGAGGAAGCTCAGTGGTCAACCAATGGCGTAGGCTGGTCTGAGCCTGGGGAGGTGCATTTTTGTGATCCGGAGGGGAGTCCACGCGAACACGGGGCACGTGACGATTTATACTGGACAACGTGACACTTTGTAAACCTAGTCCAAGGTCATCGACGTTATTTTCGAGCAAAATCTTGTTTTCTGTTCCATTTATAGCGCGTCGAAGTCACAAGTTCACAAAAGAAACGAGGCTTTGATCAGGGCATACTAGTATGTTGGGCAATTCCAGGTGACATCCGCACTCATATTCACAACTGGGGGTCCTGGTGTATTTGGAGCCTGAATTTATCAGAATTCGTGTCATCATCATCTTTGTTTTTTTCATAGCAATAAAATTATTAAAAATTTTCTAAAAGGAATCACATCAGGTCGCATGGAATTGCCTTATTCGACAAGAACAAACTTATGTCGAATAAATTTTCCGTAGGCATTTGTTTTATAAAATTTCCTACCCTATCAATGTCAGGACCGGTGTGACAGGAATCTCAGTCCCCCAGCCACCAGGTCAGGGTTTGTCTGTCAACCAATGGGGGATTAGGATAGGCTACTTGGCTGTATTGAGACTATGATCATTTGAGTACAACCATACAGGCTATTCTATGGTGGACTTGCACTCCAAAGAATTTCTCCTCTGGAACACCCGTGTAAAGTAGACCTATTCACCCCAACTTAACATGGGCAAAGTGCCAAGCTTGGAAATGTGCACAAGTCAGTGGTAAATAATCCATGTCGCAGTTACCTTATGATGTTAGGGTAACTTGAACAGCCAAATGCAAACACTCCAAGTTTGTGCTCAGGAAACTGGTATATTGTAGTTTGTGGTTTGATCATTGTGTCTGTTGCACAGGCCTGGCACTTTGCCCATGTTGAAGTTGGGGTGAATTATACTTTAACATCAGTTATTCCCCATCTGTCAGTGTCACTCTGCAACAGACTGACGTGAAATGACAATAGGGGTCACTTACACAGATGTATCAAGCTGTTTCTCACGCACTTCCCAAACAATGATGTAGGGGATTAGGATAGCTTCCAGAACTGGAAGTGTGGGTGATAAGGGCATGAAAAATGACAAGACATGAGGATATGTTACAGGGATAAGAATTCTTTTTTTCATAAATATGACAAAATACAACATCGTAACAATTGAGACTATGTAAATTACCCTATCTTTCTTCTGCTTTTTATCATTTTCAAAATATTTCTCTCTGAAATTACGGAACTTTAGTTGCAGAAATCTAGACCAGTGGCTCCTTATGATAAGTACTCTCTAACAGAGCCTCAGCTAGCACCAAAATTGTGACCCAAAATTCTGATCAATAAATGATTTTTTGGCAACAGAATAAAATGCAGGAGGAAACAGGAGCCCAAAGAAAACATAAATTACAATACAAAGCTAGTAGAACCTGGCTCTGTCTAGGTAAACTTCCATTTTCCTCCTTGGTTATTATCATTAAAGCCCCACTGTATTGAATTGGAAAAGCACAAATCATCGCCGCGATTCTCGACGTCAGTGGACGACGTCACGACGTCATTGTAGTGTAAAATGTACTACGCTCCATCTGAATACATTAGAGCTCTCCCTGTCGTTTTTTCTAATGTGTGCTGAAAACTAGGCCTTAATTCGCTGAAGTACATGTACATGTAGGTAGGAAGTAAGCATTTTTGGGACCTACAAGAGGCCATGAGACCTCTATGTGCACTCTCCTAACATTTTGAAAATATCGTAAAATTCAATACAGTGGGGCTTTAAAGAAAATTTTGTTTCAACAACAGAAATATTTCTGTTTGAATTCCAATGGATGCAGTATTCACAAGGTTTTGTGATGATGTTTGACTGATATAAAAGAAGTACATACATACAAGATGCTAGCTTCAGATTTCGACAACATCGCGAGACACAAGTAAATTATTGGGAAAAAAGATCAGTAAATACATAATGAGCCAATAAAATGAAGACCCTTCCTCATGTACACTGCTGCAATAATCACTACAGTTTACACAAAAAAAGTTTGTACGTGATCGGGGTGTGAACTTCAATCACAGATATTTTAGAAGTACTCCATTCTGCCCTCCAATAGTAAAATGCAACATCTTGGCTAAAAATCAGTAGGTGCATGGTTGGCTGATGATGTATAACAGAGACACTCTACACTATTGTGTACTTTGTTGTACACAATAGAGCTATTATTTGAATCAACCATGTTCCCGCCGATCACGAGTGGAGGCAGTTGTCTCTTCTGGCACCCAGACATGCCAAGCTTGGCAAAATGCATTAATTGCACTCAGAGCATGATTATGCTAAGCTAATCAAGAAAAGAAATAAATGCTGATACAGTAGAAAACACTTAAGTCGGAAAATCAATAAAATTCTGTTGTGCAAGTCGGGTCATGTCGTCGAGCTTCTTCAATTTTTAAAACATTCAGGCTGATGCACTAGATCCATTTCCATCTAGGCCATTTTGCCTTCCTCAAGCCAGATGTCAGAATTTCCACACAAATCGGATTTTATCCGACTTACATAAGACGGATTTCTTCTAACTTGGATGGAATTCTCATATCCACTTCAATCCGACTTACCGGAATGCGTTTTCTACTGTAATTCAAATCAAAGCAAGCAGGTCTGAACATGATTGTGCTACATGTACATGGAAATGCGAAAAGATAAATAGTAAATTTCACTATTCATAAGCTAATCTGCTTCCAGAGTAAACTTTTCAAATCATTTAAAATTAACGAGTGTTCCATGTGCATATTTTTTGAGTACACGCTCAAGGCTGTGCATCGCTCGAGAAGTTTTTCCACCTCGTTTTGAATGCTAACAGGAGTATCACTTAGTACATAGTCTATGAGGATCTCACACACGAAAGCTAGACTCGGTCGAATTAAATCGCCAGTACAGCGATGAATTCCCGCATTACACGTCGTTTTGCACTGTTCGGTATAAATGCACTCCTCGTCTTTGGAGCAAAAATGTCCGCGTAACAACTTATGCAACGTAGCATTTGATAAAAGTAACGATAAATCGTGAATACGCAACTCGTAATTGTCCGTGTAGCCGATATTTTCCGGTTGCGTATCACACATATAAAACGAACCCTCAACATCATGTTGATAAACCTCTAAAGCAAATTCTAACAATCCCACGGCGATTTTCGCACGCTTTTTCCAATCTGGTAGTCCCCATAGGTCAGACCTCAAAACAGACATCAGTCCAGACTTTGATCGACGATATAAGTACGTGTTTGGAACTTTTTCGATGGCGTACATGTCGCCGCAGAATCCCATCATTTTTGGGATGTGGGGACTGTCGGAGAGAACGACTAGGAGAAAGAATTCGTTGTTCTGTAGAAGTGACCAGATTGTCTTCGCCTCGGACAGGGAAAGCTGGAAAATAATACACATATCATAAATTCCATGTAATAATCGCTGTTGTACTTGTATTTGTATTGGATTTTTTCCATCAGAACCAAAGCCATCGCATTATTGGCCCTGGTAAGTACGGAAGAGGCCATCTCAAGCAACTCATGTTCCTCACTTGGATGGGGTCCTTTACTTGCCCCTGCAAAGGCACAAGGTACAAGTCATCAAAGCTTACTGTCCCATGCGACGGACTAAAGAGCCTGTGGCTACTCCCATATGGCTCGGGATTCGAACCCGGGACCTGCCGCTTGCTAATCTGACGTGACAAACACTTGGCTATCAAGGCGCCCCCATTTGTTTACCTGACGATAATTTCTGCAGGCATTCCCACTGGGAATAACAGGATCCAACAATGTGGAATCAGGTCCAATTTGGCAGAGTTTTCAATAATCCAAGATTATACAACATACCTTTCCATCATTATTTACATCTGCCAATTGAATTATCCTTCGGTATATTTTACTGTGATCTGCCTTCCCAAACTGTGCCAGAAGAAAATCCCCGAGGAGTGTGCGGAATTCCTCCATGCTGGTTCCTTGCTTTGGTGTCTCAAACCTAGCAGGACTGGCGTAACGATCTGCTTGGAATTCACCGCTCCATTTGCCGAGTCGGAGAGCTAAGCGATCAGTCACATACACCTGGAAAGAACAAGATATTGGCAATTTATCCTGCCTGTAAAAGTTCCCNGTACCTGCCCCCCCCCCCCCTCAGCAAGGGTAGAAACATATTCCCTTAGCGCCTACCCTCCCTCGAGCAGGGAGACCATATTTTCAGATTACTGAGTGCAAATTGCAAACGCCATATACGGTACAAAATATTGGTGAAAAAATCATCTGGTTCATTTTCATCTGTATTGATGGTAATTTTAGCTTGATTTTTGATCATGTTTATAGCTGAGTGTTTCTAGAGTGTCGTTCAGAGTTGCTTATCAAAGACCAATTTTGCTCTGGCACTGGGCAAAAAAAGCTGGCACTTAAGGGCTTGATGCAAGCTTCAATCTAGCAGAAGTCTATTACTGATAGGTTGCATGTACTAACCATTTTTGACTTTTCCTTGTCAGTCACACAGGTCTTTATCAGCATTTCTTCAGACTTGCAGAGTTTTGGACAGATCGGTCCAGTGATGATGTTCCTGTCATACAGCGAACACTGGAGGGAAATGAAAGACACTTATAAGAACATTTTAAACCTGATGAAATATCAAGTATTTCATTTGCAAAGACATTTTAAGAAGGGTCTAAAAGGCTCTATCACACACTTCTTAGAGTTCAAGATCAACCACTTTGAGTGCCCTGCATCAAATTAAGCATTATTGCAAATATTGACAATACAATGTACTGGCCAAAAACATGCACAGCAGGAGGAAACCGGAGTGCCCAGAAAAAACCTGCACTGTCAAAGGGAGTCATCCTCCCGTTAACCTGAAGAATGGGTCTGAATGGCTATCGAACCCAGAACCTCAGGGGTGACAGGTGCTTCCACCGTGCCACTCCAACAGCCCACACTTCAGAATCTGAATGTTAGCCATCCTCCCATAGCAGGACTTTGGTCTCACTCCTCTCCGTACATCCGCACAAAAGCGAGGTAATAACCCCTGCTGTGGGAGGATGATTGATTGTTACAATGTACCAATCTTTTCTTAGAGAACGTGTTTTTATAGGGGTACAGACTCAATCAAGTTTAACTGATGGAGAACCACATACTACGTGTACTAACCATGTGTCTCTTGAACAAGCTGATCTGACAGTTGTCATAATGATTGATGGCTATCACTCCGATGATAACGGCGGCAATCAGGCCCAGACCAAGGATGATGAAATGGCGACATTTCAAGTGGGAAAAGAACTGAAATTAAAAAGACCCACCATTTGTACAAGTACCGTATCTTCCTGACTATAGGGCGCACCTGACTATAAGGCGCACCCCCAATTTCACCCAAAATCTCTGATGAAATCCATACATAAGGCGCACCTCCCTATAAGGCGCAGTCCTGTCAGTGAATGCGTCAGTGCATATTATACACATACAATGCATGGCTGCTCAGTGTGCATTGACCCAACAACAGCCAAGACAATTACAGGGTCTGATTGCCTTGTTTGAACCCATTGACATCTGCAATTCTGCTGTTGGTACTGATGGATCTGGTTGTATGTTTTCTTAGCTTGTTGTGACAAATTAGGCCTAACTGAAACTTCATCAGTTCACAGTTCACTGCATCATCTGTCAACCAGCACTGTGACAATGACTTTGGCTTGCATGCATCCATGCATGCTTGAATGCTTGGGTTCGTCAGTGTCTTGACACTTCTGATCAAATTGTCAGACTGGATCCGCAGATAAGGCGCACCACCCTATAAGGCGCACCCCCAATTTTAGACCCTTCTGCAAGGAAAAAGGCTGCGCCTTATAGTCCGAAAAATACGGTAATTGCGAAAACAATAAAGGAGTTATTGGACTTAGATTCATTTGATGTACATTTCAGCTGTGGAAAAAATTCAATGGTATGAGCTGGAAAGTGTAAAATCTGGACAATCTGGATTTGTTGGCAGCCGCTTTTGCATTTTTTTTCAGGTTTTTTAACCCCCAATCTACATCTATCATTGTTTTTACAAGAAGGCTCTCAGGACAATTCTGAAAATCCTGGAGAATGAATTGTCAGCCTTGAAGAATTAAAGCACATTACATGATGTGTTGACAACACAGTGGCAGATCTCCTGGTAATAGTTCATTGAGAAAAAATCATTGGTGACCCTCACCAAAAAACAATACAAACATGACAAAGGACACAGCAAGTTGGTGGAGCCATTTGAAGAAAAAAAAACACTGAACTTCATTTTGACAACACAATGGCAACAAAAAGGAAATCAAATAAAAATAACTTCATTTTGTATGAATGACTAAAGCTCCAAAACATTAGCATAGATTAGTGTTCTGTCCAGTGTAATATTGTGCATAAGCTTTGTGCTCCTAGCTCCATCTAAAACAATCAGACAACAGTGACAGTGGTGGATACTGAATTAGGGTTTCTACAGGTTGGTACATTACCGTCAAAACAGCAACAGGGCCACCACATATTGTATTGATGCATGCCTATAAAAGATACAACAGTCAAGGACACTCACAACATTGATGTTAATTAATCTGAGATAAGGATATCATATGGGCTGGAAGTAGTGGAATATCGGAATGCTCTAGGCCTAGCGGTACCAGCACAGGAGTTCGTCTACAACATTGAGACACCCTTTAGACTAGTATGCATCCCCTCTGTATAGTAGAGGGGATGCATACATACTAAAGGGTGTCTCAATGTTGTAGACGAACTCCTGTGAGCGGTACCACACCCGTACCGCCACGTGGCCAATCCATCTCCAGCAGAGGGCCACACTGCACGGCCGGGGGCATGCGCTGCGCCGCCTGTGACTCTGTGTGTTCCGTACTCCGTAGTAGCTAGCTTATGCAGCTTGCAGCTGCGCTTGAACACACCACACATATGCTATGCATATCTTGGAGCACAGCATGCAGCATCAGTCAGTGCATTGCATGATGATTGGAGTTAATTGATGCAGTGCATGCAATGCATTGTATGAATGCATTTGCACTGTGTATCATCTGTGTGTGATCTGACAGTGACAAGCTCATCTTTCAAAACGTTCAACAACGTACTTTGAGAGTTTGGGGGATTTTTCGGAGAAACATCCGGATGATCTGGCCACAAATGAAGGCGCTAGTTCTTATGGGGAGGGTTTTCATGGAAAGCAAACGCGTAATTTGCTTGAAAAAGTACGATTTTTCAATCGATCTGCATAATCTGTCTGCTTGGCAGGCGGTCGGCCATGACACTTGACCCACTTCTTGTATCCACAAAATTGCTCACCAATATTTGAATTTTACAATAGTAACATGCAAACATACACCATATTTATGTAAAAGTTGTAAACTAAATATTTTATCTTTTAGTACCTTGAATAATTAATGTCCGTTCTTATAATTGGCATATATTAGATGGATTTAGATTCATAAAACTTGGAGATTAGACCTCCCTGAATTTGGAAACTGTGACCCCAAACTTCCTCTTTTAGCAGAATCCGGGCAAAGGTACTTTGCGGCTTGATCCGAGAGAAGTTGTTGTCAAAAATCACGGCAATTAAGAAATGAATGAATAAAATTAACATCTGCTAAGCTAATATGAGAAATTAAAAATCGCATGATGTGAGCGGCAGGGTGACCACAATTGTGTATTCTGAAATAAAGGGGCAGAAATGTTGGAAGCCAGCTGAACGTATTCGATCCAAGATGGCTGCGCCCATGGTTTTGCAGGTGCGCGCATGCTTTGTACATCGAACACGTACATTCAATGTCATTGTACATACATGGCATGCGTGCATTAGCCTTACTTGTTGTGTGTCCTTTTCAGTTGTTCCCCATATCCCAGCCCCCAGTGTTTCCATTCTGTGCACAGTTGGTGGGCCATGACTTCAATCAATAAACAAGAAATGCTGGGAAATCTGTCGTGCCTTTGTTTTTTGTATCGTCTTAGTTTGTTTTATTGAGTACCGTAGGCGTAGCGGTATCGCTAGTCTCGCTCTCAGACCTCAGCAGTCTCTTGTTTATTTTAATACTCCCAGCAGAGCAGAGCCTTGTTTCGCATACACTCACCATGTTTGTGATGCTCACTCTGCTGGTACACTGTAGGCCTTGCCTGCTGGTAATGAGAAGACAGGAAAACTTGAGTGTGGCTCTTGACACTCATGTGAAGTTTCCATTTCATGGCTTGTTGATTGATTGTCCAGTTTCGCATTCTACTCTGTATCTTTGCTATTTTGAAATATGTCTTGGAGATCTTACTTACATGTAAATTAGTTGAAGAACTTGTGTTTTAGATACTCATGTCTTCTACAGTTGTAGGATATCGCTAGAATCCATGAAGTGTGCTAGGCCTACACTCAAAATTGTTGATATTGGTTGAAGATTTCAGCAGAAATAATGCCACCCACCATGAACGCATGCCATTGCCCTGCCGTGCCAACCAATCGTCTTGTCTGTTCTCAACATTATGTTGTACAACAGCTGGTGTTCATACAAATGAGTTGGCGTCCTAGAGGCATGGAGTGGTGGTTATATAGGCCATACTGTTCCTTCCAAAAGATTAGCGTAGGCCTTTGACTAGATGAGATGTTAGGTCCGTAGATCAGTTACTTACAGAGTCATGTTAGTTGAAGTAATTTGAAGTATTTCTCCAATTCTTATTTCAAAATATCAAAAATATGTGATTTTATGTGAAAGAACCTGGAAAATCACCAAGACAGCTGAGTGAAACTTCTCATTGGTGGTGACCAAAAGAGACAGGAAATAAGCAAAAGCTAAGCCAAGGTTTTGATACTGTTACTCTAGTCCTGGTTGGCCTAGTTACTTGTCTTGTGCCCTCTCTGTATTCATTGTGTGTACCCCTATTGTGTCGCATCTGGCAGTGCCTAAGGGCAGTTTTGATATGCAACCTCTTTCAAATATCATTTCAGTAAAGCACCATGGCGGATGATGGATTAGCTGTAGCTGAGCTCCCTGAGATCAAGCTCTTCGGGAGATGGTCATCAGATGATGTCCAAGTTGGGGACATCTCATTGACAGTGAGTAGATTCTGATAGTGTTAATCGCATTCCTGAAGTGCATAAGCTTGTCATAGTACCATTCACTTTAGACAAATGTTCTTTGATAAATGAAAAATGTGTGGCAGTCTAGGAATACCCGTCAGATGTCGCGTTTGAGGAAAGTGTTAATGGCCTTGGTGAACCCGCACATTTCAATAGCTGAAATGTACTATGTAACAGTAGTAGATCAATTTGTATTTGTAGTAGATCAATGCACAGGCAATCTGACAGCCCTTGTTGATCATTCAGCGACATCCGACAGGTTTTCCTAGACTGCCATACAAATGTTCTAGGCAATTCTGGCTGTGACTGAGATTGGCTATGGTAATCTGATTAAGTTTCATAAGTAAATTTCCTAGTTTGGGGAGTTACCCTTAGAAAATATTACTGTGCCATGTGTTATTACTGCTGGATTTCAAATTTGATTTAGTTTCCTTTGTTGAATAATATATTGCTCTTTGCCGATATAACTTATCTGAATAATTTGACTGAGTTGTTAATATGTAACTTTCCAGGATTACATCGCTGTCAAGGAGAAATATTCCAAATATCTCCCCCACTCTGCCGGCAGATACCAGGTGAAACGCTTCAGGAAGGCACAATGCCCAATCGTCGAACGTCTCTGCTGCTCCTTGATGATGCACGGAAGAAACAATGGCAAGAAACTAATGGCTGTCAGGATCGTACGTCACGCCTTTGAAATTATCCACCTTCTGACTGGTGAGGTATGTATCAGATGTGATGTTTCGAATGTCTTTCCTTTGGCTTGATTCATACTTCAGATGCTGAGCATCTACGACATTTGCGTGATCAAATTCAGGTACCGACATTTTCATATTGATTCATACCACTGCGGCAAGCCAGCATATTAATGTGGCAGAATTATCGCAAGAACATTCAGAGCCCCACGATTGGATGCTGACAAAATTGTCCTACGAGCTTTGGCGTCAAACGCTGCATCCAGAAAACTTGATCACACGTCAGATGACAACACTGGCGTCTAAGTATGAATCTGGCTTTTCAGTGCTTCACGTAAGACAGGCGCAATCACACTCGCGCCTGCAAAATTGCACTGAGGAGTTTGATTGACTGCGCTCCTCGGCATCCTTGGAGTAACTGACCATCAAATTTCATTAGTATGGACAACTCTCCTCGAGCCTTCGTGGAACTCAACTGATTGAGCTCCTGCAGATTACAAACATGAAGCACTGGCTTTTCACAAGCAGCTCATCTCTCCCCCACCCAGCCTTCCACTAATAAAATTGATCAGATCATATTTTCCAGGTTTGCTAAAACAAGTTGGTTGTATTAAAAAGCAAGTTATTTGACATTCTTTACAGAACCCACTGCAGGTGCTCGTGAATGCTATCATCAACAGTGGTCCACGTGAGGACTCCACCCGTATCGGACGTGCCGGTACCGTCAGGCGACAGGCTGTTGATGTGTCTCCCCTGCGTCGTGTCAACCAAGCAATCTGGCTGCTGTGCACCGGAGCCCGTGAGGCTTCATTCAGGAGCATCCGAACGATCGCTGAATGTTTGGCTGATGAACTCATCAATGCAGCTAAGGTATGAACTTGAATTTCATGAAACTTTTATGGCTCTTTAACACGTTGACTGCCAGCTTCGAGCATACTCGTAGTCACAGATGTCCTCCCCATTGCTAGCTTCGAGTATACCCGTAGTAAGGCTAATGCATTTTTTGTTAATGTTGACAAGCTTGGCAATGACGAAGAGCCTTCCAATGATCATACTGGCAGTGGGGATTGACCAGATGTATGGGAACATGCTAGAGGGCGTACAGCTACGACTTGTAGTTGGCAATATGAAATAACTTGAAATAGGCCTGGTAGTCGTGGCAGTGGCAGATAAAATGATATTTTAGCCATGGCAGTCAACGTGTTAAGGTGCCTATCCACGGGAGAGTGTTGTCACGCGAGTTGGCTCTCTGTGGGTTGCCCAACTTTGAGAAGTTGTTTGGTCACTGGTTTCAGCATAGGCCATAAGGAAACAAACAATAGTGCATTGCCCATTTTGAGGCAACTTCCGCACAAGAACTCTCCCGTGGATAGGTACCTTTAGACACTACTGGGCGATTTGTATGTAATGTAGGAGGAAACTGAGCCCTGGAGAAAACCTGACCCGAGTCGCCGTCTGTCACATCAGATCTACCGAGTCCGACCTGTTTTCAAACCCGGGACCTCAAGAGTCGACAGGCATATGTTCCACTGAACCGCCCTGACAGCCAATAAACTCTATCACTCCAAAAGAGCGCAGCACCTGACGGGACAGCGTCATGACGTCCCGCACATCATTTCTGAACGCATGACGTGACTCGTAAAAAAATCCGGTTGTTTCAGCGATCATGACGTCGTGAAACAATCTGATTTTTTTCCATCTCGCCTCAAAACATCATGAATGACGTGCGGGACGTCTTGGACGCCGTCCCGTCAGGTGCTGCTCTCTTTTAGAGGAATATCCTGTAATTCATCATGAAGACATTGTATCACACCTTGTGTTGCTTTTTTTCAGGGTTCGTCAAACTCCTACGCCATCAAAAAGAAGGATGAATTGGAACGTGTTGCCAAGAGTAACCGATAAGCGAGTCAGATTATGTAAAGAAACATGTAAATGAGAAGAAAAAAAACATTGAAATCAATCTGGTGTTCTCTTGTTTCTGTGGTCACTGTTGTTTTCACCGTGGAGAATCGGCAGCCGCCTTTCCGAGTAGCAGCAACCCTCTCCGAGTTTTATCTTACACCTCACCGAGTAAAAATGGCGGATGTTACTGTCCCCAGGTAGGTAGTTCCCTGCCCCCCCCCCCTCACACCCACACACACACACACACACACCAGTTTTCGAGACAATTGCCCCCAATAAAGTTGAAAATAAATATATGATGTAAAGCATGCATAGATTCAAGGGGGCATTTGTTCTGAAACCAGGTTGTAAAGTCCAGTGCCCAGTTCTATGACTGAAGCAGCTCTGCTGGATGATGGTATTCATCATCCAAGCAGGACGTATTTGCATAGTGGTTGTCCCAAAAAGTCAAACCAGGATAAAGCTTGGCTTGGTTGGGGGCTTTGTTTCTGGTGCCATCTACTGATGTCGCTTCTCTTGCTTGCAGAGCTGTGCCTTTTCCAATTCCTCGGCTGATATTTCTGTCGTGTTCCTGGAGGTTGTGCCCAAGGGTCTCCAATATTTGCAGGACTGGGGCCTGTTTCATAAAGTGACTTTAGGCTAATGGTACCATTAACTTCAATGCATTTTCTATTTGGTTAAAGGTACCATTAGCTTAAAGTCACTTAATGAAACAGGCACTGGTGTCTTACTTGTGAGGCAATCCAGAGTGATAGGAACGTGGGAAGGATGGTTTGTGGTTGGTTCCTGTGGGTGAAAAGTGGCACAGAAGTACCACTGCCCACACCCGTCAGCTGATGACAGCTGTCGGGTGTGGGCAGTGGTATAAGTATTTAGGGATTTAAAATGGCCGTTTTGCCACGCCGCAGTGCAGTGTGCCACTTCACTGTGGTGACTGCTAACTGCTCCCTGTCAACTGCACAATACATTACAACAGGCCGAGGGCCTATAATATCAATGCGTTGCCCTAATAATATGATCCATTGTCGTTGCCTTGCCATGTCGAATAAAAGGACACATGTGTAGTACGAAGCTTACGAAGCGTAACACGCACAAACCTCAATAGGGCAACACTCGCCTCGTGGTACAATGTGGTAGGTCTGGCAACATGGGCAATCTTCGTTGAGGCGATCATGACGATGGCAGTATTAAGAATACACATATACACCGGCGAACTTCGGAAAAGTTCGGTGATAAATAACCTTTGACCCGATGACGTTGCAATAAAATTCTCCCAACCTAAAACAGCCTCAAAGTTATAATCCGTAACACTTTTCAACGGTCTACCCGACTTGGACACTCCAAAATACACTTGTCCGGCCCTCCATAAACAAAATCCGCCTTCACACCGCGTAACGCCGGCATATTGGGTAAATTTATCACATTTCGCCTGAGCCCGTCTCTGAGGTGGAATGAGAGTGAGTGACCCGTGGTATTGATCAGTAGCGCTTCGCGCGTTTGCTGCTACGCGGCGTTCAGGGTCCTTGCGTCTAGTTTACCTGTTACGTAGTACATTTCAGCTATTGAAATGTGCGGGTTCACCAAGGCCATTAACACTTCCTTAAATGCAACATCCGACGTGTTTCCCAAGACCACCTCGCATATATGAAGCCTGTATGTATTTCGGCATGTTCAGCCCATTTAGTTCCATGTCTGATAGTCACATAGTTGTACTCCCAAGTGCGGGTAAGTAGGGGAGTGGTTCGAAACTACGGTGGGAGTAGTGTTTCAGACACTTTGCCCATCCTGTTCTTGCAAGACTGCAGTAGGTTTTGAACACCATGCATGTTGTACCTTTCGGTTGAAAAATTAAATGCACAAAAATTTTACATAATGATCATTTATTAAGCACCACGTACACTTTTATCTTTCATGCATGTTTTATGCTCTTTGTGAGCCCCTTTACATATATTTTTGGCCATACAAGTTCGTAATTTTGTACCGGTAGATGAAATTTTTGTTCCATTCATTTATGCTTCACTTGCATGTCGTGCATCTAAAGTCTGTCCCAGCCAAGAGTGTTGCGGCACTGCATCAATAAGCCTATCAGATTTCATCCAGGAATGCCAGGCAGACCAGGAAATTACACTAGACCACCAGTGTGACCATGGATGGTTTATGGCTGGTTGACAGCTGTTAATTGCCTGCACTGCTGGGTGCCATTTGATCTTGCCGCTATACACTCTTGGCTGGAACAGACTTTAGAAAATGCAAAAAAGAGCTGCTGATTCAGTCATGGATCATGTCCAAACTATGAGTTCAAAATACTGTCACAATACAAAGCAGAAAGAGGAAGTTGACACAAAATAAAGCACCACGGAAGCTTGAAGGAGCACGGTATTGGATCTCAAATGCGTTATTTGACTGCCGACGTAGAGGGAGCGACCTAGCGGCAGCAACACAAACTACAAAATTGTATTACAAAATGTATGTAGTAAATCGGGTCCACTCGCCGACAACGTAGTTAGTCCCTGGGGTTGGAGAGTGGCACGGTGGCACCATACAGCTGTCGAGAAAAAGTGGCAATACCGTGGTCCTTTAATAAGTCGCGTCTTGATAACCTCTTCAGAACAGTCACCGATAAGTTTCCATTCAAGCCACGTGACAGACCCATACTGATACCGACATGCACTATTTCCACATTTTAACTTCAAGTGTCTAAGTAAAATGATTTTCGATTCTTCCTCTTCGATTTTTCTGAGAGGTAGTCTTCCCTTGCACGGCTTGAAATGAATTCCAAAATCGATCCGACTTTGGATACGATTTCTTTGGCAGTGGTTACGTCCGTTTCAAAATCGTGGTGGTCGAATCTGCCACTTGATTGTTGGAACACGAGACGGAATTGGGATTTACCTGAAAAGACGAGAGGTTTGGTAGAATATAACCAAACTGACGGGTAACAATTGCATCTGTCTCCAATTAGGTCGCAGGTTCAAACATCTTGGATCATGCAAGACGTGGGGACTCAAATGTTTGTTCTTGACTCTTACTATAGGGGAGAGCGCAGTTGCGTAGACTCTGACAGTCCCTTCAGGTCGCAACAGGGCAGTTCCTTCCACGCTAGCATGGAAGGGCCTTGTTGTGCGAGACTACAGTGGCACATTGATTGAGTGTTTGATTGAGTGTTGGGACTTGAGACTAAGGCCAAGCACACATTTGCGGCAAAACTCAATGCAGTTGGTAGGGGTGTTTTTTAAATTGACTGACCCGGCTGAATGACGAGTCAACAGCGTTGGGTCAGTCAACTTTAAAAACACCCCTACTGCATTGAGTTTTGCCACAAATGTGCACTTCGCCTAAGAGGATGTGACGGGATGAATTTTTTTTTGAAGCATTTCTTTTGGAAGCATCCTGTAAACTTCTTTGGTATTTGTAGAACAGTTCATTTCAGGACCATAGTAGTTCATTTCATGTCCATATAAGGGTAGAGGCATTTGAGGACATGAGTTCACCTCAGGAGATGTCCTGGTATTTTTCCAGAATATGATTAAGAAATGGTCTCGTACCATCCAGTTACTGTCTTATGCAGATTCTGGGCTGCATCTGGTGACACCGAGAGGGGCGGATTTTCTGCATGAGACAGAAGCTGGGATGGAGTCTCAACGAACAGTCACTTTTGTTGACGACTCCGTCATTTTTGTTAAAACCATTGACAGTAAAAAGTTTGAGGAAATCCTTGAATTTATAAGGAACATGGAATATGAAGTGAGTGCTGAAAAGCATGAGCTCAACAACAGCAGCAGCATGGTGAGTTTCATACTGCCGTATTGCCATCATTGCCTGATTATTATTCGTAGTTATCATATTAGAGTTATCATATTAGGCCCAATAAGGTAGGAACTTAGGACTCAAAGACAGAAAACTAGGTGACACATCATGTGAACCTTGTAAACGAATAGTCATCATTGTGTGTAAAAAGGAGCCAGATTACTGTGGGAAATGTTGTGTCATTAGCGTTGGTGTGGAGCGTTCTTTCACCATAGGGCGTTGTCACCCCAGTCACTGGTGTAGCTCAACGTGTTTTAACCTTTACATGTTCATTTAATCGAGATCACCTTGAGGATGTTTCATGTAGTATACTTGCAAATACCGGTATTGTGTTGTATTATCGCCCAAGTTGTGACGTTCAGCGCGTTGCGCATGGTGTATTAAGTGAAAAGGGGCGTATCTGATGACGTCACTGATGGCTATCACTAGACATCAGTGGGCGCTTCGTTAAGTAGTAGGCTCAATGGATTATATTAGATTACTTGTTTATAAGAAGCACTATTCTTAGTATTATTGATTGTTATTTTGCAGGAATAACCATCGTCCCGTAAAGAGTACCGTTAGGAGTACCGTAAAGAGTACCGTTAGGAGTACCGTAAAGAGCGTTAAGAGTACCGTTGTTACTGATTATAATTGAAGTCAAAGTCTGTCGAAGTGTGGAGTGAATTGTAGATTGAGGAACGAGGAACATTATAATACATATATTCGATACGGCATATTCTATCTTTGTTGTTCATCTCTCACCCCCTTGTTTTCCAACGGACGTGTGCCTATGGGGCGGTCACAAGGACAAGGGTTCGATTCCTGTCCAAATGGCGGGACTTTGTATTCTCAACAGGTCTGTAAAGGTCAAGTGATATCCGGATCCTGCTCCTTGAGATCCCCAGAAATGTTTCAGGAGAGACTGGGGTAATGTAAAGCGCTTTGAGACTACAACTGGGGAAAGTGCTTCATATTATTGTACAAAATAATTTGTATTCAGATGTGAATTTTGCAGAAGGTGGTGAAATTGACAAGATGCTGATGGCAAGAAAATAGGATGTATCGAAAATGATGAACTCTCATGCTCCCTTTAAATGTGGTAATCAGAAGAGAGTTTAGGCCGGGTTCACATACAGCTACACGGTACACGGACAAGCCGGCGAACAATGGCTCCACAAAGGATTCAAGACCATGAAACCTTTGTTTGCTGCCGTGTCGATGTAGCGTGTAGCTCTATGTGATCCCGGCCTTATGAACACACATGCATGAAAGGCCTCACCACCTGCCACTCCTAACTTCATGATTACATGCCTCACGGTTTGATACATTGTTATGTTATTCTCAGCTTGGGGAGAAACGTTGCCTAGTAACCATTCCTTGTGTCACACCAACGTTTATTTTATCCCTTAAAGGGGCACTGTATTTATTTCCTATCCTGTGCTGAACATACCCGCGTTAAAGGAGACCTCTATAGGCGATTCTCGAATTCACAGATCGGTGCAATTCCGCCGAAGTCTGAACCATACCTCGATCTGAAAACAGGGTGACGTGACGCAACGTCGTCGTCAACATATCTGTCATGGGGTTGTCCGCGTCACATTTAGTTTCAGACCGTGGCTACGGTTGAGATTTCAGAAGTGTGCAGATCTTTGGCCTTGCCTCAATTTGAGAACGGTCTATTGACAGTTTGTTAAACTACCGCTTATCAATCTCAACCCATGCGGAGTAAACTCTCCAAGGGTGTCCACATAGGCATTGCATTGTAATTATACATTCTGCAACACTGGGGCAAAAGGCAAAAGTACAGTGTTGGAGAATGATGCAATCACTCACCACTGGTGGCGCTGGCTGTCGGCAAAAAGTGGCAATATCATGGCGCTTTAACACGGTGTACAATCAACCTTGCCGTACAGCTACGGGAGAAAGTTCCGGTCACATGCGCTTGGCAAAGCTGAGATTCCAAATTACTATAAATACCACTGCTAAGGGCAAAATGACAGTCCTAGGTGAACGAATACACTATAAAATGCATGCTGCTGTAATATCTCCCCAGAAATTCCCAGGAGAACGCATCGAAAATCGGCAATTTTAAAATGAACTGTACGGCTGCGGGAGAATTAGACTTCTCCCGCAGCCGTACAGTTCATTTTAAAATTGCCGATTTTCCATGCATTCTCCTGCGAATTTCTGGGGTATATTGCAGCAGCTAGGCTTTTTTAGTGTATTCATTCGCCTTGGGTTATCATTTTGCCCTTAGCATGGTATTTATAGTGATTTGGAATCTCAGCTTTGTCAAGCGTATGTGACCGGAACTGTCTCCCGTAGCTGTACGGCAAGGTTGATTGTACACCATGTTTAACATGATCATCATAATAGAACATTGTACAAGAATGTTAACCCTTGAAATGTCGGAGGCGACTGTTGTCTCGATTCTAAAACTTCTCCCACTTGTTATCAGATGGTGCTACAATCAGTCCATGTTTTAAGCAATTTACTTCATGGAAAACTCTTAGCGACTGGACAAAACAGTTACATGTATTGTACCGGTAGGTGTAAATTTTTGTGCTGGTGATTTTTGATACAAATTACAGACAGACTTTTAGGTGTCACAGAAAAGTTCACGTTGGTGTACAGTCTGAGAATTAAAACATGAGTGTGCTATTAACCCTTTGTTACTAAAGGACAGGATGCCGTCACGAACCAAATCACGTCATCTGGCAATGTACCAACAGGGTTAAAACAAAAAGTTAAAGCCCCACATTATTGAATTTTGCGATATTTTCAAAATGTTAGGAGAGAGCACAAAGAGGTCTCATAGCCTTGTGAAGGTCCCCAAAATGCTTGTCTGATACGTACTTCAGAGAATCAAGGCCTAGTTTTCAGCACACATTAGAAAAAACGAAAGGGAGAGCTCTAATGTATTCAGATGGAGCGCAGTACATTTTACACTACGCTGACGTCGGCGCACTGACGTCAAGAATCGCGGCGATGATTTGCGTTTTTTAGATTCAATACAGTGGGGCTTTAAAAGCAATATGTGTTGTGATTGATTCATTTGGGTCATCTACAAATGTACATTACATTTCTTACTTTACTGTGTGGCGGTCTAGGAAAACCCATTGGATGTCGCTGAATGATCAACAACGGCTGTCAGATTGCCTGTACATTGATCTGCTACTGTTTACCTGTTACATAATACATTTCAGTTATTGAAATGTGTGGGTTCACTAAAGCCCTTAGCACTTTCCTCAAATGTGACATCCGACGGGTTTTCCTAGACCGCCTCACAATTCAGTCAATACTGTCAATAGAGCTAAGAATGTCGTATTTTGTGCTCAGTTCTCAAACAACATCGACTCGACTGTGAGCTCTAATTTGGCTACATGATCAGTCTCATGTTTATAGAAATATTGGGCAATTTTTTCGTAACGTAGGAGGGAACCCAGAACCCCGGACCAAACCAACGTTGTCAAAGAGAGGCACCTTCTTGATCAGATGAGGACCACATCTGACTGGGAATTAAACCCAGGATCTCGGAGACGGCAGGTGCTAGATGTTTCCACTGCACCACCCTGCGCCCTCAATTCAATATTTCAATTTATTTCAATTTTATTGTCGTCGCAACCCAAATGGATCAAACACTGTGTGTTGTGTACAAACGAAGGAATGCACTCAAAAGACAGTTGAACCAAAGCATCACCAGACTCACTTCCATGGCGTTCAGTTAAAGAACAATTAAGATTCACTCCTGAAATAATTGAAATTAAAGTCTGCTAAGAAGGAGTTGAAGCCGCATAGCGCTATGAAAAAATAAGTAGCTTTCACTGGCTATTGGTAATTTGCGGAACGGAACGGAACGGAACGAGCCTCGTTCCTAGGACATTTTTTAAATAGCAGAAAAGAGGAAAGACGGGTGACTTTATGTTGTACTGGTAATAATTCCTAACTACACCGTAGTGCAATAAAATACAGTAATTAGCTTTATTAGGCTTTTAAATACAAACTTTATTTCTTGTTCCGTTCCGTTCCGCAAATTACCGTTACCCAGGGGGATATTGGTAATTTGCGGAACGGAACGGAACATGCCATTTTATTTTATATTTTTGCATTGATGCTGTATGCCAGGGCCCTGAAATAAAGTTACATCAAGGAAAACGCCTCCCGACATTTGCCAGCGAGCCCCCTATCACTGCAGCTCACAGAAATATAAATAAATCGCTCCGTAGGCT
>NMRB01000058.1:707080-733114 GCA_002633025.1 Notospermus geniculatus
GGACAATGACAGCAAGGGATTGTGTCAAAGGTGTGTCTGGCATGCGTCGAATAATTTTGATAAAAGTGGTTAAAAACAACCTTTCTAATTAAAATAATTAAAATTTCAAGATATGATACGAAAGCTCTCGATGAGAGGAACACACTCCTATAAAAATTTTCAGTGAAAACCTGCAAATAAAAAAGTAGCCAAAAACATGACTTTACAAAATTCCTTCTATCAAAGGTGGATTTCACCGGATTTTCTGGACTTCAACATCATCAGATAGCCAGGGAAATTTGCTATCACATATGTTAGGCTCAGTCTCCTACATCGCAACGGTTTGGAGATATTCAAGAAAAACTGCTGTCCATTTACTTTTTTCCATGAGTGTACCTCTCTCTGTCATTACACTATTACCGGTATGTCCAAACGGGCGAGCACATGGTCCATGGACCATTTCATTTAAAATTCATATTTCGCCATGTTAGAATCTATGGAGGAGAAAAGGAACGAAAGGGCATAATGGCTGAAGAAGGATCAATTTACAATATTGTCATACAGAGTGCATCATGCTTATGGATTTTCTAATATTTGATCCTTCATTTGGTGAGGAATTTTAAGACCTGTGCCTACTTCTTATATAAGCCTCGCCAAGGGACACGGCATTATTACTGAAATTGACAACAGAATGGTCAGTCATTTTGATGGAGGCTCTAACAGGTGTGTATCAGAGGAAGATTCTTTTCGATGACCAGCTCTGCCACCCATCCAAGATGGCAACTAAATGGTGGCCATCTTGAAATCGGTTTTCATCAATTAACTTGAGAACACTTTGTCTCTTTGAGGGGAAGGTTGCTTGTGATGATGACCAGCTCCGCCGCCCGCCATAGATGGCAGCTATGGTGGCCATCTCGAGATCGGTTTCCGTCAATTAACTTGAGAACACTTTGCGCAATCAACCTATTTTTTGTGAGGGTTTATCTCTATGAGGAGAAGGTTCCTTTCGCTGACCAGCACCACTGACCATCCAAGCGACACTTTGAGCGATCAACCTGAAATTTTTGGTGAGGGTTTGTCCCTATGAGGGGAAGGTTACTATCAATGGCAAGCTCCGCTGCAAATCCAAGATGGCACCTATACTGGTCATCGACCTGAAATATTTTTGGACTGTTTGTCTCTGTGAGGAGACGGTGCCCTTTAATGACCAGCACACCGCCAGTGTTTTCCACTGCCATTGGTGATGACTCGGCGGGTTCGAGCGCCGAAGGCACAAGAAAAAGAAAAAGGGGTGTCTGGGGGCCCTCCCCCAAAAAGTTTGGATTCTAGACCCCCTCCTCATCTGAGTGGATATTTCAACATATTAGAAGGCACTGGAATGCTTATATTTGAATGGGAAATCCTGCAAGTCGTGTATATTTCACCGCTGTCGGAGAGCTATGGGACAAAAAACAATCTGAAGATACCACTAAAAGCGGTATTAAAGGAGCCTGAAGTACATCAGCATGGTACACAATTCACTCTTAGTATGTTGTGATGGTTCAAAACTTCCACACCAACTACAGTACCGGCATGGAGAAAACGCGGAATTCCACGGAATTCCGCTGGACATAATTTGGTGGTCTGTAGCTTATACAGTACTATTAACTGGTATGAAACTTGTCACGTGGATCATCCCTTCCCGTCCCCTCCCCAAATCTCTTATCATATGGGTACTAGCCTAGGTACGAGGAGCAAGATGGTTGGCATGCAGAAACAATGTCGCTATAGCCGCAAAGTTAAAACATTCCAACCGCTTTGTTTGGCCTTGTTATGTCATTATTATTATATATCTAGTAGTTTCTTTCAATAGTACGTGTGAAGGACAGTGAAGAGTTTATTCCATTGTTAAAAGCTATAATTACAGTCACGGATTTCTTGGCGGATTTCTGTGGAATTCCGCGTTTTCTCCATGCCGCTACAGTACACAGTTCGATGATATCATGCACTCATGCATGCTTCGTGCAAGTGTTAACACCCCATGCACATGGTGTGCCAAATGTAGTTGAAACAATGATCTCATGGGAATCCCTCAGTGGCATCCCCTCACCCACTGGATGATACACTAAATAGGTCTTGCAGTCTGGGTCACGCATTTGAATATGCAAAGTATGCTCATTACTGCCTTCCCATGCAGTTCCTCCTATGGGGTTTCCCGCCAAAACATCGTCAGGCCTGCTCAAGTAAGTCGAATGGCAGTCTTTCTTTGACTTTAAGTAAATATACAGGACCTGGAGCAGTAAACACTGTATACATCTTTGGAAAGGATATTTTGTCAGGATCACAACCAAATAAGTTTTAGTTTGACTGTTTTTTTCGTGTGAGAAAGATGGCCTTGAGTGAATGAAAGATCGTTGACAACTGCACCTTGCTACGGCGTTTAGTAACCTCAACATCTAATCTAAGTAAATGTCTGTCAACCAGTTGAGTACCCAATTATTGCTTGGATAACGATGTCAGAGGGAGTTGAAGAGAAAGAACTTTTTTCTTTTTTTGATTTGGCGGTGGAATTTTTAGACTCGGCGGCGCATTTATGACCCGGGGCAAGAGGCCCATTTGGCCTCCATGAATCAGCGCACCGCCGAGACTTGAAGGTAGTGGAGAAGGTAGTGTACCATCCAGGCCATGCCCACAAACAACATGCCAGTCAGGGGCATATGCCACGCTCTGCATTGCTCTTGTTTGTCTTATTAATGTCTCATTTTCTTTTATTTGAACAGAAGAGAACCAAGTTACCCCTTACTACCTGCATCGTGACGACGCCCTGACTGATCCCAACTTCTATGGTACATCAGTGACCAGTGAGAGACCAATTCTAGGAGACAGAGAGCAACTATTAAGGGCAGCTTTTGGTCCTGGAAGCATGGCTACTTCTCCCAATTCCTGTTTTTACGGCGAAAAGGCAAGGAGTCCTCCATACGAGCAACAAATTATGCCATACAGCATCACATCACCACAACGTGGCAAGGAAAACATAAACATAAATCGACAAGGCCAAAGGAGGCGGAGCTGTAGTGCACTGGAACCTTCCCCTCCTCATGTGAATTATGCTAGATCCCCTCCAATCATGGAGGGTCCAGTGATATTTGTGGCGCCTGAGCTAGCAGAGGAAACGCTTATGGATGTAAGTACAGTTGAACCTCCTACTGTGGACCTCTTTGCTTGAGGATGTCTTTTTCCTAAAGATAGTGTAGGAAGTATTTCATATACTACATCTACACGAGTGACTAACTTATCCCGGGTCAAATTTGGCTCCAGACATTTTAACCCAAGACAAAAAACGCACCGTCTACACGGATGTATGACGTGACGCTGTTCCCAACACTTATGTGCCTGGTGACGACCCATTCCATGATGTCATTCATGCCATTTTGTCAAATGCACTCATTGGTAAACTGGAACCAATATAGGCCTTTGTCCCGGGACAGACGGGCGAGCATGTCTACACGACAACTGTCTCGAGACAAATTTGTTTTGGGTTAACTTAGCCCCCCTACCCTACCGGGGTTAAGTTGTCTCGAGACAAATTTGTCTCGAGACAACTTAACTCGAGACAATAAGGCCCCGAGGAGACGGTTATCTGGAGGTAAAATGCTCCGTGTAGACGTGGCTATACATTTACAGCCTAGTCACTAAGGATTTGGCAAGTTGGGTACCGTAAGGGAGCATCCATTAAGTACGTACGCACTGAGGGGGGGAGGGGGTGTCTATGACAAAGCGTACACTATGCGTACAGGGGGGAGGGGGGGGTTTATAGCCGTGCGTACGTACGCAACCCAAGAACCATTCTGAAGAAACTAAAAACTGCTTGAATCAGTTAGATGCCATGAAAATCAAGGGAATCGTGTTGGCAATTGCACACGAGGCCAGAATTTACCGATAGACCTACACAAAATAAACTTGACTTGGATTCAGATGTCACCACGCTGCGAGGTTTGCGGTTTCCCGCGCCAGGTTCCTGCGTGAACCATGTCTTATTTCAGGAGTTAGATGGCACATACACTTAGAAATTGTAAAAAAATGGGTAATTCTTCAAGTAATAAGTAGTCCCTTGGCGTACGCTCGTACAGGGGGGGAGGGGGGGTTTGAGCCAATGCGTACAAGGTGCGTACAGGGGGGGAGGGGGGGGTCTAAAAATCGGCATTTTAGTGCGTACGTACTTAATGGATGCTCCCTAAATAAACAGCCGGTTATGGATATCGGCAGGCGCTGAAGGCATAACAGTGGTGCCGAAGGCACCGTCTAAAGGGGGGTCTGGGGCCCTTCCCCATAAAAATTTGAAATCTAGAAATGTGATTTCCTGACATTTATGGGGCATTTTTGCGACCTAGAATTTATGTTTTAGATGTTCTAGAAATTCTATTCTTGAATTTATGTTCTGGAATTTTAGCCTAGAATTTATGTTCTATCCGAGGTGTATAGCATGTGGGTCATTCTACGGTAACTGAACAAATTGGTGTCCCGTGGCTATTCAGTCCCACACAGCTTTTCAGGTTGATAGTAAATAAATGATTCTCGGTATGTTGTGAAGTATTTGAGGTCCCAAACAAATACAGTAGGAAAAGTTTATGTGATACATGCATGAAATATGACTATGAAAAAAACGTGTAGGCCTATGCATAAATTGCTGAAAATGCCATGTCCAAGCCGCATGGGTCAAAACTTCAAATGTTTTTAAATCACTTAAAATATTAATTACAAATCCTTTTTATATCTTATTAATGTACACGGTAGGGGCAAAACGCTAATAAAAATCCTGAGATAACAAATCCTCTAGGGATTCAGCAGGACTTGGTTGTTTGTGTAAAAATTACTGTCCACCCCTTGGAGGTCATTACACTAACACCATCACTTAACTCCCCTGCCACCTTTATCTAGAAAGTGAAACCAGTTGTCTCCATGACTACCACGTGCACGCCCTTGAGAAGAACAGACTGCATGGCAAGACCAGCTTTAATAGTGCTCGTATATTCTGAACTTTGCCCACCATCTGTCCCAATACTGCCGCGAACGTTTATTCCATGTCATTACACAACATCTCCCCATTTATTTGTTATGAAATATATGATCTTTCACAACAGTTTATGGAATGTTTGGATGAATCCCTTGAACCTGGTCTAGGTCATAATTTGAAATTGTCGACCATTTTGAAAAAAAATTGTCTTCCAAGATCAAAATTCATTACACAAACAGTCATTACGCAAACGAAAATGCGTTGGTGTAATGATTTTCTTTGTTTGTGTAATGACTTCAAAGTGAAATACAGAGACATTTTATGCATTTTATATAAAGGTTCTTCTCAATTTTGTGCATAAAAATCCTTGAAAGTAGTCATTACACCAACACCTTGTCATCATGCAAACACGGATGAAATCATGCTCGAAAGATGCTGAATTGTACAGAGAATTGTAATTTAAATGATTAAATACGTTGATCTTTCAGAACGTTCGCAGGGAAAACGATATGACATTCAGTGAACATCCTTCTCAACTTCAGTCAAATGTGTTTTAGGCATGAAGGACTAAAATAGCTATTCGTTGCTGATTTGAATGATTTAAGAGCTAACAACATCAATGATTCAGGGCTCTTTCGGGTTTTTTGGATGTATTTTGATAAGAAGTTACAAATGATTACATTTCATGCATTTAGTCAGTGTTTCCAATGGGGTGACTGAATGCAGATCTCAAGAATTAGCATGTTGGTGTAATGACATATTTGGTTTACACAAACGCCTTTTAGCCCACTTCGTGACCTTGACCTTGACCCAGATTTTTGCCCAAGGTCATTTTTAGCTCACTGGGGTGAGCTATTACGATGGTGAAGCGTCCGTCGTCGTCGTCGTCCGTTAGCAGGGCACGTTTCGTAACTGCTGGGGCTATGGATCTGAAACTTGGTACATACATAGCCCTAGGTCAGATGACCCATGACACCAAGTTTCGGTCCGATTCGATTGTTGGCTTGGCCACCAGGTGGCCAAAACCAAAAACACAAAAAGTGCAATAACTCCTGAACTAATGACTGGATCATCTCCAAATTTTTATCATAGGTGTATCTAATGAGGATACATGACATATGTAACGAGTTTTTGATTTGACCTACTTTTCAAGGTCACAGAGGTCAAAGTTCGACAAAAGTGACAAACCTCCCACAGTTTGTTATTATTTCACCGATTGACTTCATATTTTGCATAAACATGCATTGGAGGGGTACCTTTAAAAATCCCATGTTTCGGCCCGATTGGACATCCAGTATGGCCGCCAGGTGGCGTGACCTGAAAATCAAGTAAGTGCTATTACTCAGGAACGGCTTGACGCAGAGGCCTTAACCCAAAGCGCTCCAATGTGCTATGTGGGCCTCTGCAGATGACCTTTATGACCATGTGAAGTTTCGGCCCGATCGGACATCCAATATGGCCGCCAAGTGGCGTAACCCGAAAATCATCAAAGTGCTGTAACTCAGGAACGACTTGACCCAAAGCACTCCAATGTGCTATGTGGTCCCCTGCTGATGACCTTTATGTGCATGTGAAGTTCCGGCCCGATCGAACATACAATATGGCGCCAGGTGGCATAACCCAAAAATCATCAAAGTCCTACCTGGGAGTGACTTGACCGAGATTGCTCATAACAGTGATATGTACCTCCCTCTGTCATTAGACTATTATGTCCAACCCGGTGAGCACATGGTCCATGGACCATTTCATTCAAATATCCTTGACCTAGTCTTTGATAATCTTTCACTCGTTCATTTTAGAAACGATATTGATTTCTGGGGCCGGTTTCACAAAGAAAACTTAAGTCAGTAGGCTTAAGTCACTATTTTTCGCTAAGCTAAGACACTGACAAGCCCATTTCACAAAGCGACTAAAGTTTGACTTAGCTAAGTCAGTAGCCTGTGACTTAAGTCATGCAGAAATGGAACTCTTTCCCGAAAGGAGGTGAGAAAGCAAACACTCAAAATGGCAGATTCTCAAAGCAAACGCCTACCTAGGCCTAAACGAAGCCACATTCATGCATTGCCTACCACTTTGGCCATAATTCTGGACCGGGAGACTTCGGGTGGATGAACATCAACGTCATCATGCATGCATGGCCATGATGTGTGCAGGCCTAGGCCCATCAAGCCTGCACCTGTGGACTGCGACATCCAAACACAAGATCCTCGCACTGACTGAAAGAATCATGACACGGCGCGGCATGGGTCACACTCACGTCAACAATTCAGCGTAAGTGGGGTCATGAAGTGCGTTGAGACTCCTAGGGGGACCCGAGGCCTAGATACGGTACACACAAAAATATTCGCGAAGTGGGAGTTGTCTCAAGAGGGCCGCCATATTTAAGTCAACTCCAGCTGACTTAAGCCTCCTAGCTACCCGTCTTAACTTTAAGACACTTTTTTGACTTAAGTTTTTTTGAGAACTGCAGACTTAAGACTAAGTCGGGTAAATTGAGACTGAAGTCAAAAAAACTGACTTAAGATTCTTTGTGAAACCGGGCCCTGGACTATTCCACTTGTTGTTTTGCTGAGTTACCGTAGAATGACCCATGTAGTCCACCCAAAGACAAGAAAACTCGCGAGGCATGAAACCAGGGTGGACATTCCCTGCAAAGATGTACTTTATTTTGATGATTTCAACTATACAAAACGAGGAAGAATCAACTCACCGGTTTCCGCAGCACATGTATGCAAGCAACCAATGCGCATGCTCCGTAGGTCTCAGTCACCAGTTGGAACGTCTCGCCTCCGCCACTCTCCAATCCCACTAGACCAGGAAGTATGTCGTACCGTGTTGATTGCTCTACTTGTGCAGGGAAAACTGTCTGGCCTCTACGTTGGAGAGTGGGCAGTCAGTTCGTCATGAGATTTTATGTTAATGAGGGCCGTATCGGCTAAATAATGCGAACACGGGACGCACAGTAAGACGACAAATTTCACTGTTTATTGTGGTCAAATCACTCCAAGAATCAATAGGGCTCTGTGCAATATTCATATGAACCATTCCTGAAAGTTTCGCGGCGATAGAGGACGAACTTCTTCAGTTATCCAGGCGGAACGACAGATTGGATGGAGAGATTGAGAGAGAGAAATTCAGTAAAAACAAGGAAGACCGCCCCATTGAGATGGGGGCGGTCTTAACTACACATAGGCCTACCTTCAGGCTACTATTGAGTGGTATTTACCAGCATCACACCGGTTGAACTGAGAACCAGGCCCTTGTTCACCTGATCCACTTTTAGCCAGGTCTCCGTTCCTAGGTGCGTCAGGAGAGATGGCCCCATACAACTGACTCATGATTTCGAATTCTGCTCCATATCATGAGAACCGTTTGTTCAATCAGCTTCATATTTTAGAGGCCTAGTGATGATATGGGTGAGAGGGCGCCTCATGACAATTTTAGGTGTGCTCCAACTTAGGGGGCCATCTTGAATTTCACGTACGTCTCCACACTTGAGAACCGTTTGGTCAGTCAGCTTCATATTTTAGAGGCATAGTGATATGGGTCAAATGGTGCACCATGTCAGTTTTAGGACGGTGTGCTCGAACTTCCAATATGGCCAGCTGGTCACCATCTTGGTTGGACCTTGTGCTCTGCTCCATAACTTGAGAACAAATTGGTCAATCAGCTTCATATTCTCCATGCGTGATGATTTGTGTCAGATCGTGCATCGTATCGATTTTGGTTGTGCTCCAACTTCCAATATGATCGCCAGGTGGCCATCTTGGATGGTGCATTCTGCTCCATTACTTGAATCAACTGCATACATCAGCTGAGCGCATCACCCATGGGAGACTTGTGTAATAAGAAATGACGTAATTATGTAAATTAACACAAAATGGGCCAAAATACATAAAAACGCCATTTCTAATTACGTAACCAGTTAAAAACTACAAAAAACATGTTTTTTCGAACACTAGAGGCACCGTGTTTCTATCTGTTTGTAATACATTTATTGGGTGTAAATCCAACCGTTCAAAAGTTAGTTGTACAGTAGAACCTCGCTATTGCGGACACCCTTGGGACTGAGCTCAGCTGTCCGTAATAGTGAGGTGTCCGCAATATTGAAACTCCATCAATAACGGACACCAGGTGGCTCTGTAGTACGTCAATGATATTCATTCCCTTGAGGGCTCATTCTACCGTATTTGAGGGCAAGGGTAAACTCAAATCAGGAATGATTTCATTTGATGTAAATTGTTGATTAGAAAACTATATCTTGAACAATTTACTATGAGGCCTACAATTCACAAATATTTTCAACAGCACAACATTGAACAATCTTTGAAAACAAGAATCAGGCAGCTTGTTAAGACCACAGTAGCTATACATTACTAAGTGGAGAGTGGACTGTGTTTCCATCACATTTGCCATTTTTCAACAAGCACTTCTTCATTACACATTTATTTAGAAAACAAAGAGTCCAAAGTTGACTGCCCAGCATTAGCCTAGTTTTCCATGCAGAATCACCAACAACAAACTGAGACAAGAGAGTCCAAACAGAGCCGTTGTCACACCAAACTAAAGAATTCAGTCATTAAGTGTGTTCAGGTGTTAATTAAAAGTGATTAGTACATGTATGATCATAAACAATCAATGCACATGTAATTAGCACCCCATGTTTGGTCATTTAATCACCCACCACTGACCACTTTGTGAATAAAAACTTTGAAAATGGCTTCAAATTTTCACCTGCTGTCCGTAATAGTGAGGTTATGGGACCCAATTTTCCAGAAATCAACTGTCCGTTGTCCTGAATAGTGAGGTGTCCGCAATATTGAGTTAAATTTATATTGAAAATGGCTTGGGAAAATTCGGGACTGGACAGATCTGTCCGTAATCTTGAGGTAGCCGTTGTATTGAGGTGTCCGTTAGGTGAGGTTCTACTGTACATCCGGTCTCATTCTCCTGTACAAAGTTCAGTTGTTGGGGTCAACGATAAAGTTTAAAAAGCGTGTAAAAAATTTCCCCAAGATTGACAACAAACATAGTGACACATGTTTCATGTATGTCTCATTTTTTTCCGGGCTTAATCCTCCTCCTATCATTCTACATTGTTTGGGAGGCATTGTCACAATTGTGATTGTGAAGACAACCGAGCTGTAGCGGCTGTTTGCAATGTCAGATCATGTATCTGGTGGGAAAACTCTACACGGTGGTGTGCGACTTGATAACAGACTTGCGGTCACAGATCAGGCAGTTGTCCAATATCAAACTTGACCACGCGGGACTTTCAGATCAATACAATAAAACCAGTTGTGTTTACTCTAAAAACCTTTTTTGGTTCAGCTATCTTTTTTTCGGCCGGGCAGACAGATGTTATCAGCCTGGTATTTTACCCGGCTCCCGGCTGTTAACGACTACGCTGCATTTATGTCATGCGGACTGTGTAACTCTTTCCACAAGAGGGATTGGGCCCTTATAAAGCACAACTGGAGGCAAAAACCTCAAAAAAAACATTAAATGTGACAAGTGATCATTGCACCATTTTTGGACAATTGGCCTGACTAACTTGACACAAAATTGAATTGAATTTAATCCTTAAGCCACCGTTTCGTAGGTTTTCCAACCAGCTTGCGGCGAGCGAACAGTTTCCACAGGCATTGGGATAATTAACAAGCCATGTATTTTTAAACCATCCAAAGATTCTCCAAAATCCTGTGAAAACCGCACCACTCGCCGCAAACCACGGCAGACTCTGCTGTAGGGGAAACGGGCCTAACAGCAAAGAAGTGAAGTCTTGATCTGAATTTCTGCTTTTGCAGAAGGAGCATAATGAGACCATCTCCAAGTTGAATTTTGTTGTGGCTCTAGTGGAATGTATAATCGAATTAGCTCAGACAAGAAGTACTCCTCTGAATGACTCCGTTATCTCCCCCAACAAGCAGGTAAGATTGTGGTGATATTGATAATCACAGAGATAATGCACTTGTACGTTGCATAAACAAGTTGAAGGCTCGCTGAAGCCATTCCAGGTTACACCCATTTTTTAAAGGACAGTACTATCCCTGCACTATCACTGAATCCTGGCCTGAAGGGCAGAATAAGATGTGAATAGCCGAGTGGAATATTGCAGGGAAGAAACAAAGATCACCATGTTCTTTTGTCTTTCAGAATGATACATTCACCCTTGACCACATATCGTTCATCAGCGAAGGTCAGCGACGCTTGGAGCAGTTAGTCTTGTACGTGCGAGCTTTACAGATGTTATCATCGTCGATACAACTTGCGCAGAATGAAATCAAAGTAAAGCGGTTACAGCCATCATCTGCAGTCAAGCAAGGTGAGGAGGGGCGGGGAAATACATGTATCTAATTGTTCTCCTTGGAATCGATACAACTGCTTCCTGATATATGTGGGAGTTTGGAATCCCAAGATATTTTCATCCTTTTTCTGTAGAAGGCAGATCCTGAGACACAGTGGTAGCATTGATGCTCTTGCACTTTGTTACAAATCATTTACCGTATGCATAAATATATTTGCAGCCAAAATATTTTGCAATTGGCGTGTCAATGTACCATTTCGTGTATAATAATGTTCACGATCTGAGCCTCAAAATGGTATTTTTCAAAACCCCTTTTTTGTCGTAACACACTTGCATGCTGACGATCCCTTGGCTGCTTGCTGGTAAATGCATTAGTAAAGCATGAACAACAGTCCGCCATTGTGTACCAGTATCCCATGCTGACTTGCACCAAGGGAAACTGTCGTTACGTTCAGCATTACCGGTAGGTTTATTTGGAAAAAAATATTAGCATATACACGTAATTAACTTCGTGGTATGAGTGGTGGTTTTGCGATTTTCACTGCAATTTTTATACACGAATTTATTTATGCATACGGTATTTCTGTTTTTGGCAAATATGAATTTTTAGTGGATACTTGTATTCACTTTCAGTGCTGAAGGAGATGAACAACCTGTACCACCAATGCTTGAGTATGTGTAAACTCCTTAATAGGAAGGGCATACCTCCTGTGTCAGGTCTGAATCCAGAAACCACGACCATCACTGCAGAGAAGTTGATTTATAGCTATGCCATTGAAATGGTGAGAACATGAAGTGAAATTCTTTATTTTCGTTTGACTTACCAACATTTTTAGCTCACCTGGGGTGAGCTTTTGTTGTGGTGCAGTGTCCGTCGTCGTCATCGTCCGTTAGCAGGGCACATTTCTGGGGCTATTGATCTGAAACTTGGTACATATCGNCGTATCACTCAATTTAAAAATCATTGTAAAAAAATGCGATTCCGGAATCCGGTGAAATACGGGTGGATGAAAAATTCCCAAACTTTAAATTTTCATTTCTCATAAAAGCTTTACTACAACTCAGTGAAATTTTGCCTAACACTGCTCCATGTTATTGCCCCTAATATATAAAAATTTTAAACCAATAACTTTAATATCTACCCTGTGGCGCTCATTACTATAACGCCGTATTGGAATCGAGCGTTTGGAAGTTTCACCATTGTCTCCTTAAATATGATGAATGATTACTATGGTTTTTACATTTGGCACCACAATCTTAATACCAAAGATAATGTGTTGAAACTTTCACATTTTAGAAGCATAGCCACGGAACAGTATTGAGTTAATTTTCATTGGGTTATAATGAATAGTTATTGAGAAATAGAAATTTGAAGTTCGGGACGGGATTTTTCATAATTTATTAGATTCCGGAATCACACATTTTTACAATGATTTTTAAAATGAGTGATACGGTGCTAATACCAAAGGTATCAATGCAAAAATTTTACACGTGAAACAAAACATCTTTACATTATACGGTACCAAATTTCATTGAATTATAATAAACAGTTGTTGAGAAATCAAGATTTGAATTTCGATGCGTTTTTTTTTGGCCCACCCGATATATACCACTAGGTCAGATGACCTATGACACCAAGTTTCGGTCCGATTCGATTCTTTGCTTGGCCACCAGGTGGCCAAACCAAAAACACAAAAAGTGCAATAACTTCTGAACTGACTGGATCATCTCCAAATTTTTATCATAGGTGTATCTAATGAGGATACATTACATATGTAATGGGTTTTTACCTACTTTTCATGGTCACAGAGGTCAAAGTTCAGAATTTTGTCTTTTGGTGGCACGTTTTGTAACTGCTGGGGCTATTGACCTGAAACTTGGTACATATATACCACTGTGTTAGATGACCTATGACGCAAGTTTCGGTCCGGTTCGATTCTTAGCTTGGCCACTATGTAGTCAAAACCAAAAACACAAAAAGTGCAATAACTCCTGAACCAATGACTGGATCATCTCCAAGTTTTATCGTAGGTGTATCTAATGAGGATACATAATATACATAACGGGTTTTTGATTTGACCTACTTTTCAAGGTCACAGTGGTCAAAGTTCAAAATTTTGCCATTTGGTGGCACCTTTTGTAACCGCTGTTGACGGGCTATTGACCGGAAACTTCGTACATAATTATTTACCATTATATGTCAGATGACCTATGACACCAAGTTCAGTCTGATACGATTCTCTGCTTGACCACCTGGTGGCCAAAACAAAAACTCAAAGTCCAATAATTCCTAAACTAACAACTCTAAATTTTCATCATACGTGCATCTAATGATGTGCATGGCATATGCAATGAGTTTTTGATTTGACTTACTTTTCAAAATCACAGAGTTCTAAGTCCCCCAAAAAATTGCCATTTGGTGGGCTTTTTGACCTAGTATCCTCTTACTTGGTGTGATCATGTATCTAGGTACCCTGTGTGTGTACGGCAAATTTTAGTCCAATTGGACCCCAAATATATGGTTACCAGGTGGCCATTTTGGAAAATGAACTGGTGCATATGTCGTAATTAATCAAGTGAGAATGTTTTGACCTTGAAATCTTGAGGCTTGTTGTACTTGACTCGATGACGCGAAGACTCGATGGCGCGATGACTCGATGACCGCCAAAATTATTCAATGAAATTCAGCTGGTTATTTCTAAGAAGTGGAATGGATCAACGGCGGAAGTGGACCGACGTAGTGTCCCCAGCTAGCAAGAAGTGTAGTGAGGTTGATATTCAGCGTAAATCATGAAATGAAGGGTAGCCTCGAACTATGCCTATAGCTCCTAAGTCCTTGAGAATTTACTATGGGTCCCTTTTGAAAAGTTGTTGGAATTGGACTTGTCTCCCTATTGCACTCTTTGGAGGAGGTATAGCGGTAATTTTCAGCCCTTTTGACCAATGATCCTACTGCATGTTCTGTGCCGGAAGTTTCCCAATGTGTCAGAGCTGCCACGCAAAAGTAAATTCATGAAAATGACGAAATGCACCCGGGTTGTTCATGTACTTCATGACGTCATCAGTTTTGTGGTCACTTGCATCTTGGCAAGACGCACATGACAATCTTGGACGAAAAGTTTCAGATCTTGGAACAAATTTTTATAATTCTTTGATATTTTTTATTATGTAATGAAAATTAAATTTTTTTGACTGTACTTCTTCAAAACACTTGAAAAAAAAGAAGTTTTGAATGAATTCCGCTGCTTCATGCACAACCACAATCATGCATTTTAAACGCCAATGACGTCACGGCTTTTAAGAGTTATACTAAAATGGGAATAGGTATGTGGTTTAACATGTCTAACGATGGTTATAAAATATGCCAGAGGTGGCTTATTTCATCTTCCTAAAATGTTGCATCGTAACCCAGTGTTTTGAAGTGGAACTCGAATTAAAATAAGGCATGCACCCATCAATATACAGGAAATTTAATTGGCCTTCTTCGCCATGTTCGCGCCTTCGAGTCAATTGCGCCATCGAGTCAAGTACAAAAAGCCAAATCTTGACCATCTTGGCCCGGAAATAGCTGAAGCAGTGATCACAGGGGAAAATGCATGACACAGGGACCAAAAAATGCACAAAAACAATGGTTTTCAATAAATAAAATATTCCTATTCTTCTGAAATATTTTTTAGCTCAGCTGACCAAAGGTCAGCAGAGCTAGTCAAATAGCTATTCAGTGGCGTCAGTCTGTCCGTCCAGCAGTCCATCACTCCATCTGTCAAACTATGCCCGACGTTTTGTAACCGTAATAGCTAGAGACTCCAAATTACACCTGAAGGTAGCCCTGGGTAAACTCTCCTCGGAAACCAAAAATGAGTGCGACCTGACCTATATTAGGCACACCAGGGGGCATTTTGTGTAAAATGAAATATCGCAATATCTCAGCCCCTATGATAAATATGTAGACAAAAAGTGATGGGATAGATAGGTTGATATTTTCTACATCAGTCCAAAGGGAAAGTGATGTTAGATCTGTCAACCAGGGGGCGCTATTCAACAAAATAAAAAACAGGGGTATTTGAATTTCCCGCACTTTTTAAGTTCCAACTTATAGGAAAGGTAAACCCTGGACAAAACCTTCGTTCTGTAGGTTTTCTGTATATAGATAAACCTTTATGCCCTGAAAATATTACTGATAATACGCCGTATAAGAATAAATTGAGCAATTTTGATGTTTTTAGCCAATTCATGAAGCGCGCCATTCATGTCTAATTACCGCCGTCTCTCGCGAGGACTAGCGCGATTATGACGTTTTGCCCACCCATACAATACCATCATGGCGGCTTTGTTGCATTGTTTGCATGCCGCGGATGGGGATCAAATTGATCAGTGACTGCGATATTCCATTTCGCAGATTTAATCGCGGCCATGTGACAGAAAACGAAAACTCGCACCATGCAAATCAAGCTGTTCAGCGAAGTGCATCATGTGCGTATGTAGGCCTGTGTGTATGTACATGATGTATGTTTGTGTATAGGCCTGCTATTGTTCGGGTGGCGCACTCGTCACTTCCGGTTGAGAGAAAATGCGAACCCAGCGAAACGGGCTGCCGATTTTTTATCACTAAAAAACTTTTTATACTTAATGGTTCTACATACTCTAACATCCCAGGGTTTACCTTTCCTTTATGCATTAGTTGCTATGTAACTGGTGTCCTGTCCAACCTGCATATAGCCAGTGGTAACACCGAGATTGGACTTATACTATGTCCTCAAACCAATACCAAGCTGACAAATAATGGCCACCATGCATTTCATCACTTTAGAACTTCAACTTGCTGTTATAGTGTGACTAATCTTTCATAAGGTATGGTGACATGCTTCAACTCATTCGTTTATGAGTAGCAACAGCCTCCTGGCCTAATTGGTTAATTAGGTCATTCAGATAGATAGAGTTGAACAGTTTTGTCGAGCATACATTGACACAAGATCATCATATTAACCTCGTCACCATGACTAGGCCTAGGCAAAGTGCTGTGGTCTCACTAACCAGTGGGGGCATACAGGCTCCCAAGTTGCTTCACCTATGACACCAAATTTCGGTCTAGTTTGGTTCTTGGCTTTGGATCATTTCCAAATTTTTATCAATTTGAAATTGGAAGATTTTCACTGCAAAATATCTCTGTGGTCTCTCTTTGTAACTCACAAAGTTATCCCATCCAACCATGCACAGTGGTGAATAAAATTTGATATCACCCACTACCCTCATTTTCTAACTCTGCTGTACCCCTACGCCTACACGTCCTGTATCAAATGTCAGCTGAGCGCCAGGCCCATGGGCCTCTTGTTGATGGTACACAAAATAGAAAAGTTCATTTCCTCAAAACAAGCCCTTGCAAAGGATCTAACTGTTGAGTGGAATATCAGGGTTCTGCCCATTCATTGGAACATGACATGCCCATGCAGGTGTGAGTGAAAGAATGCAGTGGGAAACACCAGCAAGGGGCTTATATACGTTTGACTACATGTATGTCATGACATTCCGTGTTCCCAATGTAACACCTGCCGAGGGCCTATTTGCTGGGATTGCGCAGCGGTTTCCATCGCTGACGATGATATGACACATGTACTGTTGTAGTTAATGATATGAGCTACAGACTAAATGGTGCGATGATTAGTAACATTGTTGGGACTTAGTTGAATCTTTACAGTAGAGATGGTGCGACGATTAGGCCAAGTGTTCCTCATCATCGGACTGCGTAATTCGGCGGCAACTGAGGTTTTTCTTTGAGTGCTCATTACTGTCGTTGAAATATTTTATATTTTTAACAATATGGTTCCCGATCTTAGCGATCGGGAACCATATTGTTTTTGGTCATGGTGTCTGTGTATCTGTGTGTGTGTGTGTGTGTGTGTCCGTCTGTCACACCTTCATATCTTATCTCCCAAACGTAAATCCACATAATACACAACCATCGGATTTGCACCCGGGGCGATGGGGATGTTGAACGCTACGCCTGTTATCTTGGACATTTACACATCCAGGTGAGCACATAGTCCCTGGACCATTTCATTCTTTAGTCTTATTATTGATAGTCCATTTATGATGTGGGTCAAGCTGCAGTTTGCTGTAAATAAGTTGCCTTTCGTTTTATGCCCCCGACTTCCGAAAAAGTCGGGGGGCATTATGTTGTGGCGTGTGCGTCGGTGTCGTTGTCAGTGTCCGTTAACATTTGGTTTCCGTCAATTAGCTTGAGAACGCTTTGACCGATCAACCTGAATTTTTTTGTGAGGGTTGGTCTCTATAAGGGGACGGTTCCTTTCGACGACCAGCTCCGCCACCCATCCAAGATGGCGGCTATGGTGGGCATCTTGAAATTGGCTTCCGTTGATTAACTTGAGAACGCTTTGCACAATCAACCTGAATTTTTTTGTGAGGGTTTGCATCTATGAGGGGAAGGTTCCTTTCGATGACCAGCTCTGCCGCCCATCCAAGATGGCGGCTATGGTGGCCATCTTGAAATCGAGTTTCCGTCAATTAATTTCAGATTGCTTCGCCCACAAACAACATACCACAGTGGGGGGCATATGTCACGCTCTGCGTTGCTCTAAATGTTTTCATTTGATCTTGATATCTTTGTCATTGAACTCTTTCAGTGTCAGACAGCAGCTCTCGATGAGCTCTTTGGCAACCCGCGTGAGTGCTTCAGACGTTACCAGAGTGCCCAAATTCTCCTACACAGCCTTGCACAGCAGGCACAGACCAGAAAAGACAGGGTTTTGTTGGAAAAATGTAAGTCATGACGTCAGCCTTCATTGAATGTTTTCCTCCGTTGCCTACGATGTACATTTTGTTGTCTTTGTTTGTAGGAAATTATCCAAGAAATAGACAGGTGAACATCAAGTAAAGCAACAAAAAAATATGGGGGGGGGGATAATTGCCAAAGAGTAATTGGGATTTATTTTGCAACTCTCCTTCTTTTCCGCACTTTGTGGTTTCGCAAATTATCAAAGCAAAGACACCCAATGTTAATGCTACGTCTCATTTAGATCGCCCCATGTCACAGTAAAACATTTATAAAAAAATGCTTTCTTGCCGTGGCATTGTTGTACATGATACACCCCAAACAGAAGTTCATAAAGAAATATCCACATTAAAGAAATACGCATTATGGTGGGGTATCGATGGCGTATGTTTACCAGTTCCGTTTGGGCCGAATCACGACCAGTTGTTGGTATAGTTCGAAATAAATATCAATAAGATATTAGAAGCTGCCTTACAAAGATTGTCATCGATTCAAGTTGGTTTATTATCACGTTCGAGCTTATTAGCCCGCTTGGCCGCAAGGCCCAGCAGGGCTTATGCTGTGATTGGGGTCATTGAGTGGTGGTCTGTCGTGCGTTAGTCCGTACGGCGGCACGTACGGCGATACGTCCGTAAACTTTTGGCTTGTTAGCGCTCTAGCGCCTTTACTTTTTGACGAATCTTTTTTGTCTTTGGTGGGTCTATATATGGGCCTAAGATCTAGGTCGAGTTCGATTTTGAGCACGATTGGATTCCTATTTTGGCCTCCAGGGGGCGTTTTGTGAAAAATTTCAAAGGGCTATATTTTGATAATGGTTTGAACTATCGTGTTGAAGGTTTGTACACATGTTCCTCTAGGTCATAGCAACCTACAGACAAACTTTCGGTGGAATCTAATTCTTGACTTTGCCACTAGGAGAGATGAATTTTTGTCAAATTTTTATTATGGGTTTATCTAATGAGAATACATAAGATAATACCCAAGTTTTTAGTTGACGTACTTTTCAAGGTCACAGAGGTCAAAGTTCATCTGAAATTAGGAAGTTGGCAATTTTTGTAATGATCTGAGCTAAAATCCGATTCTTCACTTTGCCACTAGGGGGATGATGATGATTCCCACCACCATGCTTCAAAGCCAAGCGGGCACAGTGCCATTGGCACTATTTTTAGCCCGCTTGGCCCATAGGCCAAAAGGGCTTATGCTGTGCTTGGCGCCTTTAGTGGTGGTCTGTCGTGCGTGCGTCCATAAACTTTTCCCTTGTCAGATGGATAGCACCTTCAGTTTTTGACGGATCATTTTCATATTGCATATGGGTGTGTATGACCACAAAATCTAGGTCAAGTTCGATTTTGGGTGCGATGTGATTTCTACTTTGGCCAGTAGGGGGCGTTTTGTGAAAAAATTCAAAGGCCTGTATTTTGAGAATGGCTTGAGCTGTCGTGATGAAACTTTGTATGTACAAAATGTATGTACCTCTAGTTGGTGGTGAATTGCACACGAAATTTTGGCGCAATCTGATTCTTTACTTTGCCACTAGGGGGCCAAATCGAAAATATCAAATTTTTTCTTGTCAGATGGATAGTGCCTTCAGTTTTTGAGGGATCATTTTCATATTGCACACAGGTGTGTATGACCTAAAAATTTAGGTCAAGTTCGATTTTGGGTGCGATGCGATTCCTATTTTGGTAGGTAGGGGGCGTTTTGTGAAAAACTTAAAAGGGCTATATTTTGATAGTCGTGTGAGCTATTGTATTGAACCTTTGGATGTATTTACCTCTAGGTTGTAGTGACTTCCTGACAAAATTTTGGTGAAATCTAATTTTTGACTTTGCCGCCAGGAGACCAAAACCAAACTCACAAAATCTGCTATGTACGCTTTGGTCACAGATACTGTCAAATATGGCTTAAGTATGGGATTCTGATATGGCTTCTTCTTTCCACCACTGTGCTAAAAAAGCCAAGCGGGCACAGTGCCATTGGCACTATTTTTAGCTACGCTCGAAAGCGTAGCTAATAGAATACCCTGGGGCTGTTTGGGAGCTGGCATGAAAGTAGTTCCTGCAAAATAGCTAATATCTCCGATCTGCAGCACTGCTGGCACAGCATTTGTGTTGCAATGCAAACATTGTTTACCATTCTCTGTGTGCTTTACCATTTTTCTCAGAAAATCATCAGAATTGCTGTTAATTATGACTAATTAAAAGTCATCGGCTGCTTGCCTCAGCTGGGCAGCCACTGGGCAGATTATAACCTCCCCACCTTGTTTTTGCGATGCACTGAGTGTGCTGTACACAGCCATATCATAGGTAATTTGCATCCGAGGTTGTATTTTCCACGGAAATTTTGTGCCTGTATTCATACAGTGCAGATATAGTTTTGGGTTAAATCAGTCATCAACTGTACCTGGAACATTATATTTCGGTCTATTTCAGTTCCTAGTGTGAGTGTGTCTTCATAGTTTGTCATGCTGCTATTTGTTTATTGTAATTTTTGGGCTGTCTCTACGATCTATGAAGGCCTTCTCTCTTTGAATGAGGTAATGCTGCGCAGAAGCAGTCTCACTTCAGTATGAATTGCTGTACATTCAATGCACGTAGAATGCCATGGCGTCTGCATTGAAAAGATGCTAAAACTTTTGTCAAAGTACACCGCAAAATAGGCTTGTAGAGATGGGCTAATGATCGTTTAATGATCCAATTATTCTTACATGTGTCCTTGGTTATAAAAACAAGTGCTCTACTTATGAAGCCTTGCATGAAATGGAGAATTTATAAACACAACGGCTGTGAAAAGCCGTGTGCTATAACGTAATACAATGTATAGAGGCTGTCACAGTACATTTTGTACACAGACGCAGTCAGCTGATCGAGGCTGTCACTGAGTCAGTTGCAGGTAAGTTCGTCCTAATTTCACATTTTGGATACAAAACATTGCTTGTAAAGGCTGGGGAGGCCAGATGTTTATTTGTAGGCATTAAGGGCTATAGGTTCACCGACCAAATTTTCTGAGTCCAGTTTAAAAAAATGTCAAATATCTTTGAAATGACTTAGCCATTTTAACTTGCAGCTACACTAAATGTATCAGAGGGACAGAGTGCAGATAACAAAAATGTGAAGTTTGTCACTTGCTGATGAGCCAATTAGCTAAAACAAAGGCTGACCTTTCGGTACATAATTCAGCTTTGAGACAAAGAACAAAGAAATTATTTCCTGTGTACTTGTAACTTAAGGTTAATTTGTATCTACATGGCAATGAAGCCAGAATTTCAAAATTTGATGCGGAAACTGACTAAAATGGTGTTTTTGCTCGATATTATTTTCAGCTCAAATGTCGGTCCTAAGACAGGGGCTTCTAGACTAAACCCTCTGAACTCAATGCACTGCATACTGGTAGGCCCACTCCTATTCAGAATGTACAGTGGCATGATGATGTAAGCCTGCCCTGGCACTCCTGGCATGTGAATAGAATTACAAGACTGTGTGATTCCACAATACAAGTCATTGAGTTACCATAGCAGTCAATTGTTGTTATTGCTCATGTGTGGAGTGGTCAAACCTCGAATAAACGGCATAGCTTGAGATAGTTCTGACAAATTTGAGATTTTCTCAACAATGGAAACAAATTTTTAAATTCTGGCTTCATTGCCGTGTAGATACAAACCAAAGTTAATAGTATACAGAAGATAATCTCTTAGTTCTTTGTAATAAGGCGGCATTATGTACCGAAATTTGTACCCTTTGTTTCAGCTAATGAGTGGATCGGCCAGACATTAATATGGCGTTTTAATTATCACGTTGTCATCCTGATACTTTACGTGTAGGTGCAAAGTGATAACATTGGGCCATTTTCAAGATATTTGACTTTTTAGAAAACTGGGATTGGCAATTTTGGTCGGTGAACCTAGCCCTTAAGGCAAGTTTCATTCAGTTTTTTATTACCGTGGACGTGGTAACTTTTGCAGATCGTTCAATGTGATGACTGTGAGCCGAGTGAATGGCCCCACTGACTGACAACAACGTCATGTCATGTATTTGTACCAGTATGCCATTATTGTCAAGTCACAATGCCAGTTTTCAGGAGTTTCCAAAATAACCAACTAGGCTGAGCTGTGTATACAGGCCTTCTTCAATCCACCCACCACAGGGTTTTCAGCTCACTGGGGTGAGCTATTACGATGGTGCAGCGTCCGTCATCCGCCGTCGTCATCGTCCGTTAGCAGGGCACGTTTTGTAACCGCTGGAGCTATTGATCTGAAACTTGGTATATATATACCCCTAGGTCAGATGACCCATGACACCAAGATTCGGTCCCATTCGACTCTCAGTTTGGCCACCAGGTGGCGGAAACCAAAAACACAAAAAGTGCAATAACTCCTGAACTAATGACTAGATCATCTCCAAATTTTTATCATAGGTGTAGCTAATAAGGATACATAACATATATAACGGGCTTTTGATTTGACCTACTTTTCAAGGTCACAGAGGTCAAAGTTCGACAAAAGTGACGAACCTGCCACAGTTTGTCATTATTTCACCGAGCGACTTCATATCTTGCATAAACATGCATTTTGGAGGGGTACCTTAAAAAATACCAAGTTTCGGCCCGATTTGACATCCAGTATGGCCACCAGGTGGCGTAACCTGAAAATCAAGTAAGTGCTATTACTCAGGAACGGCTTGACGCAGAGTGCTCAAATTTGATATTTACCTCCATCTAGATGACCTTTACATGCATGTCAAATTTCGGCCTGATTTGACTTCAAACATGGCCAGCAGGTGGTGTAACCCAAAAATCATCAAAGTGCTGTAACTCAGGAACGCCTTAACCCAGAGCGCTCCAATGTGATATGTGGCCCCCTGCAGATGACCTTTATGTCCATGTGAAGTTTCAGCCCGATCGGACATCCAATATGGCCGGCAGGGGGCGTAACCCGAAAATAATCAAAGTCCTACATGTACCTGGGAATGACTTGACCCAGATTGCTCATAAACTGTTATGTACATGTATGTACATATATGTTCTGTCGACAGCCGGCGCCACCGGTACCCGTTCTCCAATACTGTAGTTAAGCCTTTCGCCCCAGTGTTGGAGAATGTATGATTACACTACAATGGACGTAGTAGCATGCGTAGTTTACCACGTCGTCAATAGAGGTCTCCCTTAATGCGGGTAGGTGTAAAGCAGGATTGGGAAGCAATAGGCCTTCTGTGGTCCTTTAAAGCTGACGTGAACGAACAAAAAGCCCTCATGCGGCGAGCAAGAGAATTGCAAACGCCCTGCAAATACCTCAAACGAAGGCTCAGAACATGATAGGCCCCACGAGGTCAGGAGGGCGCCACCTTATCTGTCATCGAGCTGTCGAGGTGTCAACATCCTATGGTGAGCTCCTGCTGAACACTTTTTTCAAAGAAAAAAGTTTGACCCAGCTGGGAATCGAACCCGCGCCTTGTTATCTCTGTCCCGCTGTCTTCCCCATTCGGCCACCGAACTTGTTGGAAGACTTCACATGTTTTCTCTTATTCGTAGCATTATAACGTAAGTCGAAGGCCTACGTCTATGACAAACATAAATCATGACCCTGTCAGTTGGCTCGTTGACCGAGTGGATAGAGCGGTGGATTACAAATCAGACGGTCGACGGTTCGAATCCCGTCTAAATGACTACAATTTTTTTTCTTTGAGTAGTGTAAGAGGTACCCGGAGATGTTGACAGCTCTGTTGCCTGAAGGCAAATAAGGTGGCGCCCTCCTGGCGTCGTGGGGTGTATCATGTTCTGAGCCTTCGTTTGAGGTGTTTGCAGGGCGTTTGCAATTCTCTTGCTCGTCGCATGGGGGCTTTTTGTTCGTTCACGTCAGCTTTAAGTTAACCAACATTCAGTCACCTTCTGCCCAGTAGGCCTTGGTAGGCCGTTCCATCTGTACGTACCGTACTTTATCACTATAATTATAAAGCTAATGGTTACAAATATACAAGCACCAGGTTTAATTGATGTATAGAACAAGGAACGGAGGACAGCCCAATTAGTGTGCAGCATCCAGGGTAGCTTCAAGGCCGCCAGGCCTCTAGTTATGGTTTCCGATCTCAAGATCGGAAACCATATTGTGTTTGGTCATGGTGTGTGTCTGTGTGTCTGTCCGTTCAGTCTGTCACACTTGTAACTTTGTTCCTGCAAGAGGTACAGACCTGGAAATGTGACCTACCCCCAGGTTTCATGACCTAGCTACAAAATAGAATGAAAATTTCCAGTCTCCGATACCTGGTTCATGGTGAAATGGATATATCAAAAGTTGAGATTTTGTCTGTCACACTTTTGTTTCTTGAATAATTTGTCTCCTAGGCCAGGTAGAGCACTAGTAACAAGTTCCTTCCCTGTGTTTATGGCCCTTGGCAAGATACTGGCATCAAAAAATTTATTCTCCAGTGTCAGCATCATAATGATCATTGATATATCAAATTTGATATTTTGACATATCTGGAGATCTGCCACAGTAAGTGACTTGAAGTTGGTATAACAACATCATTGCTCATCCACGGATGTTATTGCAACTGAAATTTTCAGTTTGCACCTGCTCGGTCGCATGATATTTGCTGATATGAGATTTGATATTCAAATTTGATAACATGACATAAGTCAGAATCTGGTGATGGTAGAGACCTAAAACCTTCACCTACGCCTAGGTTATCAAGGATGAGCTTTCAGATTACGCAATGACCTTGAAGGTCAGAGGTCAAGGTCAGGGTGAAGGTCAAACAGTTCTTAAGCGCAAATCTACTCAGAATTTCAGGGCAAAAATAATTAGAAGCCTGCGTTAACCATCCCCTATTGGTTTAATCAAGGATCCCTGTTCCAGTTATGCAATACTTCTCCAGGTCAGAGGTCAAGGTCACAGCCACCCATCACAAATAACATGGAAAACCTGGTGATGGTGGAAGCCTAAAACCTTCATCTACACCTAGGTTATCAAGGATGAGCTTTCAGATTACACATTGAACTTGAAGGTCAGAGGTCAAGGTCAAGGTCAAACAGTTCTAAAGTGCAAATCTACTCAGAATTTCAGGGGAAAAATAATTAGAAGCCTGCGTTAACCATCCCCTATTGGTTTAATCAAGGATCCCTGTTCCAGTGACGCAATACTTCTCAAGGTTAGAGGTCAAGGTCGCAGATAACTAGCTCTAGAGTAGTAAACTTCTCATCGGAAACCATTGACATTGCTCCGATGTCCTTCTCTTGTTATGGAGACATTGGTTCAATTCTGACTTGAAAAGTAGTCTGCAGTATCTGCACAGACAATGTGTGGACTTTGATAATGCATATACTGGGTGTTATCTTGAAATGGGGCAACAGGGCGGTGTATCAATGACAAAACATTTTTGCAGGGTGTATCAATAACAAGACAGGGAACATATTTGTGTAGGTTTGAATGACCTCTTTCCATGAGCTAATAAAGCTACTGAAAGACGTCACCATTATCACTAATATTGCCATGTTTGTATCAAACTAAAGCTTATAAAGTGTAGATTTGAAATGACCTACTTCCATGACCTAGTGTACGGCACGCCAAACACGAAATTATTCAAGACAGTCAGAATATTCATTCAGAAAGTCAAAATATACATTCAAAAGACAAAATATTTATTCAACAAGTCAAAATATACATTCAAGATACAAAATATTTATTCAACAAGTCAAAATATACATTCAAAAAACAAAATATTTATTCAAAAAGTCAAAATATACATTCAAGATTCAAAATATTTATTCAAAAGACTCAGAACTACGGTGGCCCATACATGCCATGTATATATTTTTCCACATTACAAAATTTTGAACATTATTGCATTTTTTCCTCCAATTTCCACCCAGGTGGAAAACATTTTCACCCGGGTGGAAAACATTTTCACCCGGGTGGAAAACATTTTCACCCGGGTGAAAATGTTTTCCACCCGGGTGAAAATGTTTTCCACC